>CM037090.1:1217500-1817500 GCA_020916435.1 Oxytropis ochrocephala | reverse complement strand
CGTATAGCCTCTCAACTAACAGCCTGAACTTCTGGGATAGTTGGTTCATGACATGTTATTAGAGACTTTATGAACCAAGTGGTCAGGCTAGAGCTCGATCCTTGCTATCCCCATTCTATATGAAAAGTTGAATATAAAGCACAGGGTAGGAGAGTCCAAGCATTGTCCATGTTCTCACGTGTGAGGGAGTGTTGATATAAACATACAAAACTGTTCATCGCTTCACCTAGCAACTTAAGCTTTTGGCATAGGTGACACTTAATTGCCATTACTTTGTTTCCCGTCAGAACTCTACTAAAAATATGAGCCCATTCACTTATGATGGAAGGCTATACGAGTATCATGAAAGAAATGAATATGTGGGACTCCTTATAAATTTAAAATTGCTAGTCAATCACCAGAGTGAAGTAAACCACTTTCTGCTAGTCAATGATTAGTGAATAATGAAAACAAATAATATAATATAGAACACTTAATGTAGCTAAATATGAGGCAACAGCAACATAGTTTCAGACAAACATATGTTAAATTCAAATACTAACATCTAGGTTTCAAAGTTGCCAACCAATGTGTGATTAACAAAATCCAACCCACCCAGGAAAAAAAATTACAGCTAAGTTTCAGAAATCATCAAGTTACCTTCTGCTTATGTCGCCTGAATCACCACCATCTGTAAAGCATACAAGTTCATCTAGAAGAGCCGTAAAGCAGCTGCAAATATTTCCTGTTTATTAAAACCAGTCTGTGCATGGTAAAACTGTACCGCAAACAGTAACTGTTGGTCATCTGTTTGATGAAGAGCAAACGCAAAGCACTTTTGGCAGCCAGTTAATTATCAGAGCCGCCATATCAGTCTTCAAAAACTTGGCCAACTCATTTAAGGTGTCAACTGCTTGACTATCATACTGCTGAGACACCACTAGCTTTGGGAGAACAGAAGGAATCATTTTGTTGACAAGTTTTTCAGTCTTAACACCAAAAACAGCTTCTGCAAACTCCCGCACTAAGATTGGGCGGCTAGCAAGTCTCTCTGAGAGATAATCATACAGTTCATTACGAATGCGAACATCTTTAGAAAGAATTAGCTCAAGACCTCCTTTGAGATGGTAATAACAAGATTTGTGTATTAACCTTGATGCATTCGCTCTCACTGTCACATGTGCGCTATCAAGCTGATCAATCAACAGTATTAGAAAAGACAAAAACTGTTTGCTACCTATATCAACGACAACCATTATTTCTGCTGTACATTCCATTAAAGTTTCTAATATATCCGGACTATCAGCAACTGTCATGGCATGTTTAATTGTATCCAAGAATTTTTGCTCCTTGCTTTTGTCTGTGTCTCCAGCAAATATTAAACTCAAGATATGATCATTCATAAAGGAACCAATCTGACGGCAAAATGCATCTCTCAATTCCTTACTTCTACAAGTCAAAAGATATTCTACACACTTTATCCATTCAAGTCTTGTATTGAGCAGAACATCTGGGGATCCATGTGCAAGGATCCGATGAATAACTTTCACACAGGAAATCTGGACATCTTTTGATGATTCATCAAAAAGAAGATCAAAATATAAAGTTTGCAGTTGAATGAAATTACAGTCCAATCTAACTTCTGCACCTGCTCGATGCATATCAGATTGAAGAATGATTGAAGGATGCTGCTCATTATGACTATTTCTATCGCATTTTGAACAGCTGAACCCTTGCAGTAAATGATCAACCGTCAAACCGGTTCGTCCACTTTTCCCCTTTAGAAATAATTTGCATACATTTGTATGTGGACCAGATACAGCTCTTCTGCATCCATTAAGGCATGATAATAGGCCAAGAGATATGGGAAGAAATTTCTTAACCTTCTCATTATCTTTTTTTAAGTACCTGTGTGACGTAAGAGGAGAAGTAAACAACCAGAAAACTTGTCTCTCCATCATCTAATGCTAGAGATACAACTTTCAACCATGCACTTCCATGTTATGGGAATTAACAAGCAAATGCATGATTGTGGAAAATAAGAAGCTTAAGAACAAAGGACAAGCATCATAAATTTGAAACAGGGACAACTGTTGAAAACCATACCAATTATAAGATGGACAACTCACTTAAAGGAAAAACATTTTACCATTTGAAAGTGCATGGATCATAAATTGAATCCAACTGGACAAAATAATATTAAAAAGCAAGTTCCACCAGTATTTCCAATGACTTTTGAAACATATTGATACGTGTTTGCTTTTAAAACATGAAATCGGTCCTAGTATATAGGTCCAACAATTTAGAGGAAACTTAAATACTTAAGCAACAATATAATCTTTTAATCAGCTCCTACAAGGTATCAACTATATTCAAACTAACCAAATGACAACTCTGACCACATGTTAGTGAAATCAGTATATAAAAGCAACCACACAGTTTTCTTACTCCATCTTTTGAAAGACAGGAGATGATACATCAAGACCAGACCACAAAACCATCACTGGTATAGAAATAGCTGCTTCAATTCTGACTTCTTCAGCTTTATCATGAAGACCAAATTCTAAAACTTCAAGAGCAACTTCAGTGTTCAAGCTTGGGCCTAGCTTAGATAATACTTGAAGAGAAAGGCATTTAGTTTTCCAGGGACGATGATTATCATTAACAAGAAGCACGTGAGTCCAGGGAAGTTTAAGCACAGGAACCAAAAGGTCTACATGGCAATTACCATCTTGTAATGGGCTGTTCTCTTTGAAAGAGTCACCTGGTTGAGAAAAGTCACAAGTGACATAGGTCAGGTCTCGAGAGAATGCAATAACAGACATCACAAACATGAAATATAAGTGAACTGAAGGATATATTGAGAAAAACCAGTTAAATCGCCATACTAGGATGCATGTTATCATTCTATGCACTTAGAAGTTTGAAAAGCCCAATTCAACTCTCACTTAATTGGCAGAAGGGCGCAAGAGATTTGTACCAAAAATCTAGAATGCTACTGGCAACAAGATATTGAGATCAGATACTAAATAACACTTTTACAATGAGCTGTGTTTAACAATGGTAGACTTTGATGTAAAATATATTTAATAAGACTCAATATTTACATAAACAATAGACAAGAACCCCACATGAATAAATTATTTGAAACAACAGGCTGCTCTAATTCCAAATATTATGATTTTCTGTTCAAAACATAAGTATATTAGGTGAGAGAGGCTAATCGGGATTGCTCATTTACAGAAAATCATACTGTTAGACTCTTGTTAGGAAATAATATAAAATGAGGGGGGCTGAATTACTAAAAGCAGTTTGTATTATTATTTCTGTTGTAGCAGCTTTTTAATTATAAGTGTGGTCAGTAACTACTGTTAGGCAGTAACTGTTTTTAATTATATGTTATGTTATGAAAGATGACGGGCAATCATTTGGAGTTCGTTATGGGAAGGAGAGACGAAGCTCTCTAATTTTTTGAAGGGAGAGACCAAGACACTCTTATCTATATAATTCAGTATTTTACTCCAATGATATTCAGTTTCTATCATATACTAGCCAAAATCTAAAGAATTCAATTGTGACCATCTCAAGAGTGGTCAGAATGCTAACAGTCCTTATAAGTTATTTACCATCAAACCAAATCAGAAGCAGGGTAATCACCTCAGAAGATGTATAGCCTTTTATGCTTAGGAATAAGTAGAAGTTAATTCACTATGAAATTAAGGTCCAAAGCTTACCTCGCAAAAAGCAATACGCTATGTATTCCTTCCAGGTAGGTGGAGATATCTACAGTAATCAAGTTCCCTGGTTTTGCCTATAATGACAGACAACTTAATTTATTGACAATGAAACAAATTATATAACAGGAATTTGCAACTGTAGTCTACCTACCTGCTCAACAATCCAAGGAAGCCATGCAAGCATCTGCTGAAAGATTCTGAGAGACAGATCAGTCTCTGGACAAATAGAGAAGGCAATGCATAGCATGCTAAGCACACATAACGATTGAACAATATCTGGCCTCAAAGAACCAGGTCCGACAGCAGGAGCATTTAACGAATGAACAAATGAAAGAAGAGAGTTATTCATGTGATTAGCATAATCTTCAACACTTTGGCAAGTTACTATGCAACTATATTTGCATTCCACCACAAGACTAGCATCTACAACATCAATTTCTTCATTTAATTTTTGTCGCTTGACCTTTAAATTATCCATATCCTGAACGGGCCTCTTTTTGCCATGCATAATGCTTTCAATTGACTTTTTCTCATATGATAACATGGTTACATTCTTATTGTTTCCTATGGTTCCCCCAACAAGATGTGGACCAAGAGTAGATAGAGCTACTTGAAAGCACTCAATGAGAGGCAAACACGGTTCCGGATGATAGAGAGCTGATACGAGATATTCTGGCTTCCAGACATGAGGGGTGCAAACATGAGCAATTCTCGAATAAGCACTGCATAGTGCAACCTGAAAAAGAATAATATTAAATCCTATTAAATCCTCTTAAATCCTCTGCATGGTGGAAAATATTATGGACTAGCTTTGTAGTTAACTAAGCTGTTCTACAGAAAAGTAAGTGCCCATATTAACCTTAAGTTGCTGGCTTTTGGTTCTCCGTGTCGATTGGAGGAATATACTGACTAAATCAGCAGCTGTTAATTTGACAATATCTTCTGGACAGCTAGAGTAGAGTGCATTGAGGCAAACCCCCAGAGATGAATCATAAGCCGTGTTTCTGCAGGTGAGCTTCATCTTAATTTTGTAAATTGTAAGAGGCTTAAAGAAAATTGGTTACTTAGTCTTGCAGGCATAAAGAATTTTCCAAGAGGTCATCAAAATTTAAATATTTAAATATAATATAACAGAAGTAACATTATTATAATCATAATGGGAAGCAGACTTCTATGAGAAAATAGTTTTCCAGCAGCATGCCTAGCCATAGTTTACTGTTAAAGCCGTTCATATGGGGGAAAAACAAACAAACAATAGAACACATTCAAACCTGAAAACAGGAAGCCCCTCCTTGTCCAAATTCAAGATAGCAACTATTGAGCGGATTAAATTCTGATAAGGAATGAGATCATAGGTTGTCACCGTTGCAATGATGTGTACAAAGTCAAAGCATGCCTTCAAAAAATACATAATTTGTCAGACAAATTGTATCATTCCGATAAATATAAGTAAAATAAATAAGTCAAAAGACTTTTGAATTACAAAATTTCATCAGTCATCACCCACCATATGCAGATCAGAATCCCCATAACATAAAAGAGAACACGCAGCAGAAATAAACGAAGCATGGATCAATCCTCCAACATAGAGTGTTCCTTCAGTTAGACATTTACTGAGCAGCTTAAGAATCCAAGTTGCAAAAGGTTGCCACCTGCTTTGCCCACTCAGGTCAATCAATAAACCGCAACCATCAACAGGTTTGTTGGTTGGTGGAAGATCTTCAATTCCAACAAAGAACTCTGAAAAACACTTCATCGTCACCCTGGAGGATCCATTGACACCGAGGGACGCCACGTGTAAAATATCTATCAACCAATAGAAAAACAAACAAAACAAAAGAGTTACTACCAACTACACCAGCATCCCAAAATAGTAGCCACCTATGGAGCACTGACAGACACCAACAACTAACAGACACCATCAACGGACATGTAGACACTAACAATAATTTGAGAAAATGAAAGTAATTGAAGTATAGGTGTCTCACACGACACATGTTGAACATTGAACACACATCTTCAACCTGAAGTGTCGGTGGCAGAGAGGTCGGCACATGAATTCAATGAAAGTATAATAAAAAATGATCATAATTCATAACGATATCATATCACAGAAAGAACAAAAGTGCATAAACTAGGTTAGAAGCATTTGATCGACGAGTGCATGATTATAGTTTGTACCTTGAATGAGAAACATGGAATCAACGAAGAACTGTCTATAAGCATCTCGTTCACCAGAGCGAAGCAATGATAAAAGCGAACCGATAGCTTCAAAGAAAACTCCATGACGAGATCTGAAAGAAAACATACAAATGAGAAAATAAAAGAAGATATTGAAAAACGAAAAAGGAATAAAGAAAAATAGAAGAAAAGAAGAAACCGAAAGAGAGGCTCTGCGAAGAAAGGAAGTAAACGAGCAAGAATCGGCAAAATAGCGGTAGCTTTGCCATGGAAAAACACTCCGGGGAAGTTTATTGCAGTGCGAGAGATAAGCTTCACTACTGCAATAACTTCTCTCTCATTGCCTGAAATTCAAATTCATCAATGCAAATGTTACCGGAGATGATAACAAAATCCATTACAGAAATGAAATAGTAGGTTCGGAAATGTTACCGGAGGAAGAAGGGATGACGTAAGCTTGGAGAAGATTGGGGATGACGGTTCGGAACCTAACCTCTAAAGCGTCGTCGTCTGAGGGATTGTTTGGAGTAGAGGAAGAAGAAGACGCGGCAATGCGTTCTCGAAGTTCGTGCACTAAGCTAGACAAGTTTGCCTTTGCCATACTAACGAAGCTTCACTGTTCTCTTGCTACTTCCTATCACTGTGGTTTATTCATCGTCGCGTCATCTTCTTCTTCTTCCTCCCAAAATGCTATCGCTGTTATCAATTCAATTCAATTCAATTGCGTGCCTTTCCCTTTCGCTCCACTTTGGCGAACAAACATGACTATTTGATTTTTTTTTTAGCACTGCTATACATAGCGAAACCATTTTCGTGAAATTATGCGATCGTATGTTTGTGACTTATAAAAAACGGCACAACACAAAAAGTAGTCACTACTCCAAATGTTTCACTACTCAATCAAAACAATTCGAGAAGCTTTCACTAAGGATATGTCGTTGGAAATAGCTTTTTTTTTTTACCAAAGCATTTTCCTTTTTTTTTTTGTCAAGATTTGGCTATTGTTTTTCCCACACACCCTCCTACTATTTCACACCCCTTAACAAATTTTATTCCAAAAATAATCTCACGTGAAACGCTGAGTTCACGTGTTTAAAGACTGTTCGAATGATAACTACCCAATAACACACCAACACATGAAAGGATGGTCCGTCTTTCCCCACTAGTTTTTATAAGAGATATTCACATCAAGATTCTATGGATGCTTGAAAGTTTTAATCCCTGGCCAATTTTAAAGTCCATTGGACGTTTTGTTGTGGATTGGGATAAGGATTGTATTGATGTTAGTATATTTCTGGAGATTTAGTTTGGACTTGTTCCTTTTTTTATTAGAGCTTGTTCCTTTAATAATAAGTAGAAAAGTAGAAAATGAGTGATGTGCAACATCGAAAGTTGAGGTAGTTTCGTTAAGGTGGAACATTGGTTTTCAAACTAGACAAATAATCTTAGCACTCGTTGGGTTTGGCGGTGGGAGAGTGTGGAATCAATCGCTTATGACGTTTCCTTTCGTGATTTTTCCCTATTTCATCATGTTTGGATTTCTTTTCTAAAATCAATTTTATCTTGAGTAATCGATTCCATGAGAAGTAAGGATTCCAAGCTTTTACGGTGAACCAAAATCAATACAACCTCTTGTCAGTTACAAAAATTGTTTTCTTCTTTCTTTCCTCCCTGCATGTTTCTCACGCCAATACCTTACAACTTATAAGTAATGATTATGATGCGGCACATTACCACAGAGCTTCGTTGCCAATGCCGCGAAAGAAACTGTTTTTATTTTTCATTTTGGTATGTCTCTGTTTTTATCTTGTTCCAGCGGCAACCCTTTGTGGTAAGGTTAGAGAAGAGGATGATGGGCTTGGAGCTTCATGTTTTTTGAGCTTATATAGTTGAGACTCTTTTTCAGAGGTCTTATTATAGTTAATATATAATTAAAATGAAGACAAATACTTTTATTAATTAATTTTTTATCTAGAAGCTTTTTTTTGAACACATCATCTAATAGCTTTTGTTTAGATTGAAATGGAGGATTTATAATATTTCTTTAGGAAAGGATCTAATTTTTTTTGACAAGAGATGAAAAAACTTTTGATGGCTGTATATTAAATACTAATTAATAGTACAAAAATAGGTTTGAACAACTTTGGTGTTTTTGTTGTTTATTTTATCAACTTTCAATTTATAATGTTATTTTAAATTCGAGTCCATTTTGGTAATTGCACACTTAAAATCAATTTTGATCTTAAATATCCAAACAACATGAATTGATAAAAATCACTTTTACTATCAAATATCCAAACACAAATCATGTTAAATTCAACTCACTTTTAATCAAAATCAATTTATAAAATCAATTCTATCAAAATAAATATTCATCATCATAGTGATGGCGAATTGATTCTGATAGAATTAATTTTAGTTAAAAATGAGTTGAACGTGACGTGATTTTTGTTTGGATATATAGGGTTAGGAGCTGCCTGTCGAGAATGTGTGGGACCTGTTGCATACTTCCCATGACAACACGAGAAGGTGTCTACTGAGGTCTTGTCACCACCGCATACGGTGGAGTGCATTACTGCACGCTCCCATTTGGTCGGGTAGTCCTCCCTACGGTTGGCCGGGAGCACTAAGACTCACTGCACAACTACCCTGGGCAGCACGCCTTTGCTATTGTTCATTGGCATGTTGCACTTTGTTGTGTACCATAGGTTTAACTATGTCAGCTAATTATTATGAGACTTGGTACATGATATCATAGATCCCCATGTCTATCTACTGCTTTGTTCGTCTAAGTGCGATGTCGTTGTTTTGTTCGTCGTCTTGTGCAGAGTAATTTGATTTCCCGCTTTGTCATGGTGTTTGTTCCGTTCGATTGATAGATCCATTACTTCAACTCGCCACACATTCAACTAATGAAGACTTGTTCGCCAACGCTGATTCGGAGGTATAGATACTCTGGTGACTTTACTTTGTCATTTTGTAGACAATTTTTCGCTTTATGCTATTAATTTAGCTTGTTTGCATAATCTTTTTCAGTTTTAGCAATATAAAATTTGTATTGTTTTGGATGTAATCCACCTATTTAAATGATTGAATACTCTATACTACCAGGAAAATTTCAAAAAAAAAAAAAAGAATAAGTACTAACCAGGATTTGTATTTTACACTGATTGAGATATGATTGGTATTTCTTCCTTTTTAGACTTTTAGGATTTAATCATTCGGTGATGATTAAATCGCTTTAATTTTTTTTTAGGACGTTTGAATTGTTGCCACAATCAGAATCAGAATAGGGTTTTCGGTTTTCAGTTTTAAATTCAACAATTCATAAATCGCTACACACTCAATTCACAGTCGCACGCACGCTTTGCTTGATTCATCAGTTTCAGGATCTTCTTGCTTCAAATCGAAAATGAAGCTACCACGGTACACGCGTGAAAACGAAGAGAAGGAATACAAGAAGAGAAGAAGCAGGCTTAGCGACTTGCCGGATTTCATTTTGATTCTCATACTTTCGTTTTTGAAAGTGGAAGACGCAGTTAGAACTTGCATATTATCATCAAGATGGCAACATCTTTGGAAGCAACTTCCCTCTCTTACATTAAACTCCTCTGACTTCACCACTGTTAAGCGTTTCATGAATTTCGTCAATGGGATTCTGCATCTTCGCGATTTCTCCACCGCCTTGGATGCTCTCGATTTCAAACTTGGGCGTGTTGTGGAGCCTCACGTACTCGAAAGTATTGAAGTATATCATGTGAAGGAGAGCGGTACTTTTCATATGCTCGACTGGTTGATAGAGATGACGAATATCAAATCATTGACCGTAACTCCAAGAACTCTTAAGGTAACCCCAACCTTGACTTCTTTAATTGCTAAGTTTTGTCAAAAAAACATTGCATTATAATGCTACTATTACTAATTCACCTCTCGTCCCTTATTGTTTAGGCTCTCTCGTTATTTCATGATATATTCAAGCTCAAACTCACTTCATGGTGTAACTTGGAGTCACTCAAATTAAAGCTAGACTTTGATTCAGTGTGCAATGCAAGAGGTATAGAGTTGGAGCTAGCAAGTGGCAAGTCATGGAAAGAAAATGCCAAGTTAAGAGCAACAGTTAAAGCAAAGTTGGGCTCAATATATTCATCCATTCTTGATGGAATGATTGAATTTTTGCTTCAAAACTCACCCTCAGCAAAAGTCGACATCATGTTATGTGAGAAAGTTCGTCGACGTAGGGTTTTCATTTAGCTTAACTTTGTGTTGTGCCTATTAACTTTTGGTTTTTTCTATTAATTTATGTCGGTATTATGAGTTTAGTTGCTAATAAAAAATGAAACGTAAAGGCAGGAATTGAAATATTTCTTGGCAGGATCAAGCACTACTTACTTGCTGACAGGCAGGAAATGAAAAGTTTAGTTGGTAATAGATATTTCTTTATTTTTAATTTTGTTTTTGGAGAGAATCGTGTTGATTTTTCTCATATGAATTGTTTTTTCTTCCTGTGCCTTTTTAATTCCTCATCTCATATCATTATTTGTATTTCTTGAATGTCTCCAATGAGTAGGACTGATCTTCAATTCAATTTTTCTCATAAAAAGTCAATGTTTTTCTCTTGTTTTGGATTGAAATTCTAATATTATTACTTTACATCACATGATCACAGCAATATGACATTCTGTTTGGCTTTGTTTTCTGATATGTTAATTTTTTTAAAAATTTCTTCCTCGAGAAATTTATGTGGTAAGAATTTCTTTGGTGATAAATTTCCTGCATGGGTTATTTATTAGTTTCTTTTTCTTTATGCGGTAAGAATTTGTCCCTTTTTAATTACTTTTTAGGTGAAAAAAATAGATATGAGATAGCAATTTGTCCATTTTTAATTGTAGAAACCACTATGGCGTAAAAATTCATTACAGGTGATGCTGTTGTACGTTGAGTAGATAATTTAGGTTAAAAATTCAATTTTCAGACAACTTACTCTGATTACAGGGCTCAAAATCCCAAATTTCATCGTTTACTATTTTTTTACTAATTTTTCATAGTCTCCAAAAAAATCTAAAATAAATTGCGTAGCCTTCTTTTTATTAGATTTTTAGTGGTGTTTTTATAATTTTTAGATTCGTTTTGATTGTTCAATGAATTTTTAGTGGTGTTTTTATAACATTTTTCTAAAAATTTAAGTAAAATAAATTTTATTTTTTAATACATAACGGATTTATTATTTTAATAGATAATTCTGTTTTAAAAAATACAAAACGAATTTAGGTTTAGGTTTTAGGGTTTATCTATCAAATTCAGTTTAATAGATAAAACTGTTTTTAAAAAATACAAAACAGATTTATCTATTAAAATGATAAATTTTTGCAAAACAGATTTATCACAAATTTGATGGAGGTAAAAAAATCTATTAATAGATAAATCTGTTTTGGACAAATATGAGGGGTAAAATTGTAAGAAAAATACTTATTCTCAACCATCTGCAACTTCTAGCAACACCAGCAACTTTGCCACAGGCCTTCTGAACTCACCTTCTGTTAAGTATCCCTTAAAATTTCTCAGATTTTCAATCATGAATTTAAAAGAACATGCAATATGGTCGTAGATAGGGCAACGACATATGATACTAAAGAATTTCCTTAGTAAAAATTACTAAACATTAGTCATTCGGTGACAATTACACAACAATCCAATGGTTAGTACATATTTAGTCACGATTTAAATTTTGTGTGGTTACTGAACAGATAAATGAAAACGCTGGTTAGTACATGTTTGTCACAATATAACTTTAATGTGGTCACCGAATTTTTTCATTGATGGAGAAATGACTATTATGCTCATTTAATAACAATTACTAAACTATTGTTTAATACCATAAATCGGACTCGTAATTACGAGGTATTGTAAAACCAAAACTGCACGAGAAAGGCTTGTACCAAGAGGGTCAGATTTATTTATAAACTAAAAACTAAACTTCCTAGACATCAAACTAATCTACTACAACGGCCACAAGAAACTCTCTTTACATAAAGCCTACCCTGCCATGCATCAAAGTTACAAGCCACATGAGGAGATTAGTAATTACATTAAATGGTGGATTTCTTCACTCTGCTCAACTTGTGATTGTTGCCCAACTAGCCGGAAGTCGCTCGGTAGTAGTAGGCAAAGCTCTAACGTTGATGTCGAGGGGCATGAGACGATATTGAATGTCAAGATCCCTAAAAATCTTCATCAACTCTTCAATCAAAAGAGATCTCCTGATATATCTTTCTCCCATGTCTTGGAAGTTCATTCTATGAGTTGGCCAGATTGCCACTCTCACCATGTTCAATTGTTCATGATCCTTTAAAACTATAAAAGGTGAAGGATACCAATGCTCCTTCTTGTTATCAATGAAACTGCATTGTAATCAGAAGCAATTTCAACCAATCAGATATACACCATCTATTTCACGACACATGTCATTTTAAGACTATAAAAAAGGGGTTACTTTTGATATCTTTTTTCGAAATACCCTTAACTTTTTATTATTTCATTTTGTATATATATTTTTCTGTAATAAATAGTTAAGGGTATTACAAAACAATAGTTAATGTCGCATTGCACTTTGAAAAAGACAAATAAAATGAAACAAAATTATTCTTAAGAAGCGACATGTGTGTATTGTGAAACGGAGACAGTATAAAGAAGGCACCTTTGAGTACATACCTCACTATTCTATGTTTCATTTGTGAAATCCTTTCAGATGGGGTAGCTACATGTATACAGAATTCGATAGCGTCTCCCATGTCGGGGCTGCGGTAGAAGTTATGTATGGCCTTAGTAGCAAGGACACTGTTGGGGATCATAATCTTTTGATTATCATATCTCAGAAATATGGTTGTCAATATGTTCATTTCTTCTACAACCATCTGCAAGTAGTTAAGATTAACCATTGGGCCATGTTTACATGAAAAGGGATTTTATAAACTCTTAGAGAGAGAAACATTACCTGGATCCCATCAATTTCACATCTATCTCCCACGTCAAATGGGTGCATGATAAATAAGAATATAAGTGCTTCAAATACGGTCTTGCAGGTATTTCCAAATATAAATGCAACTAAGACAAGTTGTGAGCTCACTAAAAGAAGTAATTTGGTGGTGGCAATTTCTAATATCAAGAGCCAAACAATCATTATGATAATGGCAACTAGAATATTGAGCATTCGATGAAGTTGGTTCACTGCTGTTTTGGTGTCATTCAAAGTCAAAGCAAGTGCTCTCCTCTCCCTGAAGGCATTCACCTAGATAATTAAAACCACAATATTGCTGTCAATACTATAGAAGTGAACACATTACACTCATAAAACAAACAATAGGAAAAAATAATGAAAGGAAACATGTAACTACTTACCACCCAGTTCTTCAAGGTGGATTTACTGATTTTCCCTGTTTCAATCGCTCCTTCAAACAGATGAATGGTTTTCAACGCTTCATCTTGTTGCATATATCGCATCAAGTCCTCTGTGTGTATATACCTGCAAAAAAGGGAAAGCCAAAAAATGGCAAAGAAAAATTAATATACTATGAATGTAATGCATAATCATATTAAATCAAGGGTTAAGATGTGACGAGATTAAGATATTCAAGACTGGAAACCTTTTCTTTATTGATCATCTATTACCCAATTAATTATGTCACATGAGAGAGGAAAAGTAGAACTATCACCTTGAGAGTCAACGACCATTAAAACTTGTCTAAAGTGATTTGGTCATGTACCAAAAGATGCTTCCATGAGGAAAAAGCATCAAGTGGGAAATAGTCCAATAAAAAGAGGCAGAGGAAGACCAAAGAAAAGATGAAGAGAAACTACTAAAAGCAAAGTCTACGGGAAAAAGTAAAACACTAGAAAGCAAAGTCTTCAACTCTATAGCACCGACACTTCAGGTTGAAGACGTGTCTGTGTCTGGTGTCTAACACGCTACACTGACACTTAAGTTACGTCCATTTTTAAAATTATTACCAATGTCTGTGTCGGTGCTTCATAAGTCTTCAACAACTGACCTATATACTTGTGCAGTTTTATTTTTGCACATCCTATTAAAATTAAGTAGAATACAAATTATGGATCTGGTTTGTGAATCAAAATTCTGAACAATAACAAAACCCACCTTGGTGAAAAATCCATACATAAGAGAAAGAAAAGGGAGTTAATCATAACATAAAGTTAACAGATTGCAAAATTAGTCAAAGTGCCAAACAAACAGTGAAATGAAACAAGCAAAAGCTACTATGACAGTAATAATAATAATTTGTAAGTAAAAAATGAATTGATAAACAACCTGCAGCCGGGCCTAGCAACATTCTGAAAGATTTTCTTAGCTGCTGTTTTAGCTTCATTTTCACTTCTAATCTGAGTGCCACTTTCATCACCAGAAGTGGAATCAAGTATCTGCTCATCCAATGTAGTAAGCGAACCATGACGAACCATATTCATCAACCTCTTCATATTCCAAGCAGATATATTATTCGGATTAAGCCTATGCAAGTGATCAATAGTTATCCCATTCCCAATCCCTTCATCTGATTTCTTAGAAAGTGGTCTTGAAAAGTTACCACTCATCACTCTAGGACTTTTCAAAGCATTCCACTCTTCAACCTTCCACTCTTAAGATTACTAGGAAAAGCACTTGCTCTAAGATCAGGTGGTATATTAACCCCAGCATTCTGTAATTTCTGAACCTCATCAGCTAACCTTTCTTCCTCCTCTTCTGCTTTTTGAAGCTCAATCAAAGGTGGACCCGAAAGCGTTTCGATCACAAATTGATTAAACAGCGATTCTTGAATTCTATCAAAATATGTACTCATATGGAAAGAAGAAGCTAGAACCTTAACAGCTAAAGTTTTCACTAACCAAATTATAGTACCCACTAAGAAACACACCAACACTTTAGTAACATATTGAAGGAAATCACTTTTAGTTTCCCTTTGAACTCTTTTATCAAATAACAAATGCCATGAAATTAAAACAAGTCCTAACCAAAGACAGTTTTGCACAGCTTTACGCAAACCATAGACAAAATAAAGTACTTTTTTTCTCAATAGGAAATTCCTTTCAATGCAAAACACTAAGATTCTAATAACCCAATCAGAAACTAACCTTCCACAGATTAAAACCAAAACCATTACCTCCCATTTCCACAACTGTAACTGCCATAGTTTCTTGTCCCTTAACAAAGGAACTGTCATTGTAGTTATGAGTGCAGCGACTATAGCAATCAAGCTCAACCATTCTAACAAAATCCAAATGCTAAAATGCGTTGTCCTATACTCATCTGGAAGATCATCTTCCATAAACGGGTCATCTTCCTCTTCTTCACCTTTCTTTCCTAGTAACCCGGAAAATAGTTGACCCGATCTCATGACCCGACCCGATCTTCTATCGGTCTCTACCGGCGGGTCCAATAATCTGGACTTTGTTTTGGTTTTCAACAAAGTAGATTTCCTCTGCATGGAAATGTTTCTTTCGAAAGAGGCATTAGAGGTGCACCTTAGTACTTCTCCACCACCATTACCGGCGGGTGACGGTGTCCGTTCGTGATGTGGTGGATGTGGAGGTCTTTGAAACTCTCCCAACGACGGTGAATCTTTACTATGTCTTCTTCTAACAGCATCGATGGAGGAAGTTGGTTCGTCAAACGAGACCTTAAGCTCACGTTGTATAATCGTCGGAGATTCCTCAATCACCGGCGTCAACTTTCCATCTCCGTCATTCTGTAGCTCAGCCATTTCTAAATCCATATCAAGAGACATTTCACCGGAGGCTCTTTGTTTATGAAGAAACTTTTCGATTAGCTGTGACGGTGGATCCTCCGGCGTGGTCTGACCTTTGTTACGGAAATCGAAACTCTCATCACGAGCATTGTCCGGCCAGAAATCGTAACTAGACTCTCTCCAAATCTTAACACCTTGAGAAGGTTCACCGTTGTCGTCGATCTTCACGACGACATCTCCGGCCATAGGATAAGAGTGGTTGTGGTGATGGTGAGGGATTTCTTGATCGAGGAGGATAGGAGGTTTTCGTGATCGGAATCAGAATTACCGGAGATGGAAAACCTTCTAGAAAGTTTATTGTAAGAAGAACCATGAGATTTGAAAGAGTTACGAATAGATTGCATTAGGGGTAGGGTCTGAGAGAGGATAATAATAATAATAATAATAATAAATTATGGAGTTGAGTGAGAAGAAAGTGGTGGTGGGGAAGGTAGGTGTTCGGCGACCAATGAAAAAAGAAATAAATAAAAATAAAACTGTAGAGTTTTTTTTTTTTTGTTTCTCGAACAATGCGTCGACGCGTGTACAGTGTAGATTATCATCAACATACACCAGATGCAAAAATGCTGTATGACGATGTTGATGATGGTGATGTAGAGGAGAGAGAATATTGGAGTAATTGATTGCAGGGGAGACTCGTGTTTTGTAATGTTGGTGTAAAACTGTGTAAATAGTAGCGTTTGTTTTTTGTTGTTTAAAGTTGGTTGATGCTGTTATAGTGCGACGGTGGTCCATCCTTCTAGGGTTGTACTGGAACAACCGCGTATCCTCTCATGCTATCGGCTGGGTCCAGTAATTATAATTATAGGTAAATTGTAATTATTATTACGATTATGATGATGAGAAGGATTTGGCGTAGGTTAGGGGATATTTTGTTTCTCTGCCAGAAATTAGTAGACGAAATTTTGGTAGTATATTCAAGTACTATGTTTAATTTGATTTGATTCTTTCTGTTTCAAAACCAATTAAACATATCCTTAGTTTTGAACTGAATCCTATATTTATTGTCTTAATATTTTTTTAGTTTTGATTTGATTCAGAATTAATTAACGCGTTTGAGCTTCGTGAGTAAATTTGGTATGTTTTAATTAATTTGGGCCGTATTTCAAGGTTTTTAATTTAATATATGAAATACTTATTTTAGTGTTTTTTTTATACCATTAATTACTGACCGTCTTGCGTGTGTCCCAACACTTTTAATGAAAAATTAATATCGGTTGATAATTAGAATTAAATTTAGCACAAAGTAATAAAGAGTTTGTCCACAGTAGAAATCAAATCAAATCTGAGAGCACTCATCGACCGCATGTTTTAAAATTGATTAAGCCACTGAGTCTATTGTGTTAATTCACGCCTTTAAAATATTATTATTATTGTATTATTAATATTATTATTATTATTGTATGAGAAAGATTAATTTTTCTAACTTCAAAAAAAAAAATATCGTCCACAATACTTTTTTGCCGACCAATGGTCGATTGATTAAATTAAATTAAATGTAAGTAAAATAAAAACAAAGTGTTCCAATCAGTAAATTTTGAATGATCGAACTATCGAAGGCCCACTTCCCCGCTACCAAAAATACACCGAATCGTAATCACATCAATGAGTAGAAGAATGTTTTCTTTTAATCATTAACGTTGAAGAAAAAAAAGCGAGTAGCTTTCACCATTGTTAACCTCGTTATTAATCGGTATTAGGGTTCAAAATTTTAAAATGTGAAATGTGAAACACAGGGCCACCAAAAACTTATCCATTTGGAACGTGATAGTCGTAAAGATGTTTTTCTCATTGTTTAGATTCCACGTGGCACGTACGGTGTGGACAATAGTAAGCAACCAAAACAGCACACAACACATGTCAATGTGAAGTCAAAGTGGTTTGGGTTTAGGTCAGTTGCGTAGACCAACAAACCCCATGCGATGAGGTGTCTTGTTTTTCCGACATTATCGCCGCTGTGTTCATCTTCCACTTTCCTTGTTTACCGCCGTTTTTTATTGTAGTAGTACTACGTTCAATGCGATGCACGCTTGACTAGTGGTGTGTATCATAGAGCCATATAAAGATGGGCGGTGTGGGTTTTTTTTTTTTTTTTGTCAACTGAAAGGTTTCATTCATTGGGCCAAGCCACAAAACCAATACATCAATAGAGGGAAGGCCACAAATGTGGTCAGTTCAAGAAAGAAAAAAAAAACTAAGTAGGGGTGTTAACAACAGAAGGGGCGGGGGTGAGGAATAAACGGATGTCTCCAAAGAGGCAGCCCAATCCGTCACCTAAACCAAACCCGGCCCAAGCCCACCCTACCCTGAGCAAAATACAAATATTAAGAAACAACGAAAACGAAACCAAATAGCCAAATACAAGAAGAAGAACGCAGCCGACGCAAATGACTTCTCTCTAACCACGAAACCCTAATTCAGCAATTCAACAAAACCCACGCTTCCGACGGAAAGCCTTCCGATCCAGCCATGGATCACTTCAATAACACCCCTAACTTCCTATTCCAGTACTTCAGGCTTCTGCAACCTTCAGAACTGCCTCCTCTGAAGCAAAAAGAAAGCCTTCTCATCGGTGGAAAGGGGGATGTTGTACTTTAGATCGAAGCATCCTTCAGTGATAGGAGGTCAGAACTAGAAGATTCAGCACTATATTCGGTGTGGCTTTATTTGGCTAAAAAAAACATAAAGAAGTAGGTCCAGTTTGGCCCATGGGCCAACTAAATTGGGTCAAAATGACCTAATTTGTTTTTGGACCTCTATTTAACGAGTCCAGCTCAGCCTATAACACTAGGCCAATCGTGTGATACATAAGGATATTTTTTTTTGGACTATTATTGTTTATCTATGGAGTGTTTCAACATTTTTAACGAAAGACTAATCTTTGTTCGTGTTTAAGATCAAACTTAGCACACCGACTCAACACCGAGTTTGTCGATCGAGGAAACCAATTGACCACCCATGTCCGAGGATAGACTAAGCCGCTTGCCGGTGGTGTTGGCTATTGTCTAGTTTTTTTTACAAGAGTATTATTTTGTTAATGATTTAATTAGTATTAGTTCAAAGGGATTTTTTGACTAAAACAAACTTACTTCATATCATTAGCAATAATGTTTGTAATACTGGTTTTTGAGTGAAATAGAGAAAATGGGAGCTATCATAAATTATTGATGGTCTAGCAAGAGTATGAGCAACAAAATTCGCTTACCTCCGTAAAAACCTAATCCCGTAGCTGAAAAATTGAGATATAAAATTATTAGGATTAAATATGTTTTTTGGTCCCTACAAAGTTGGGACCTTCTAAGTTTAGTCCATAAAAAAAATGTTCATCAAAAACTTATTTTAATCAAAACAATATATATGTCTTTTTGGTCGAGACAAAACAATATATAGGTTTGAAAAAGAATTAAAATATTTCAAATAATAATGTACTAATTCCGTATTAATTTTAATATTTGCTTCAAAAAAAAGTATTAATTTTATAACGGTAGTTTTTTACGGAGCCTATCGAAGTAGTAATTGGTGGTGGTCAGAGTAGTGAGTGGTGGTCGTAGTGGTAGTTAAGAGTGGTATTGTTATTGTGCTATCCATCCTTTTAGTTCTGGAACAACAGTGTATCCTCCTAGGCCATTGCTTGGTCCAATCTAATAAAAATCATAATCATAATTATTATAATTATATAAAAGACCAGAATATTTGGCTTAGATTATGAATTTTTTGTTTCCCTACCAAAAAACATACCAAAATTTGTCAAAAGAAAAATACCAGAAATTAGGAGAACAAAACGAAAATTTGGTAAATCAACAATAAATTATTATACATTTAAATTGATTCCTTCTATTTAAAACCATAAACATATCTTTAATCTAGAACTGAATCCTAAATTTACTGTCTTAATCTTTTTCCTTATTTGAATCAAAATTTATTTTGTCAAAAAAATCAAAACTAATTAATGGTGTTGAGCTTCATGAATAAATTTGGCATGTTTTAATTAATTTGGGCGATATTCCAATTTTTTAATTTAATACATAAAATAACACTTATTTTAGTGTTGATTTTTTTAGTCGAGCCCATCGCGAATGTAGTGACTAATCCACTCGCAGAGATTTTAGACACCTCGAAGGAAAAGACAGTTGGCCCAAAGATTTAAAGGTGTTTCATACTCAGCGATAATCGAGCGCCTCGACACTGATTAAGAGAAGATGAACTTCAACCGAGCAACCACGCCGGTTTTATTTTAGTGTTGATTGATACACATTCAAAATGACCAAGAGAAAAAACAGTGTTCCAACTGTAAATTTTGAATGATGGAAGGCCCACTTCCCCCCTGGCTACCAACATTTGCCAAGTACTACAACTGGAATCTGGTAATCACATCAATGAGTAGAAGAATGTTTTCCTTTTAAGCTTTCACTATTGTTAACTTTTACTAGGGTTCAAATTTTAAAATTAGCTTCGCGTAACATCATAGAATTAGTATAAGTAGAGGATAAATAAGAGTGAAACCAAACACAGGGGCCACCAAAAGGTTATCCATTTGGAACTTGATAGTCGTAACTCGTAACTTGTACACTATGTTTGGTTCTACATAAAGTGGAAGGAAAGAAACATGAGGGAAAGAAAGGTTAGGGAATATTCTACTTTCTATTGTTTGGATCTCAAGTGAAAAGGGAAGGAAAGAAAGCTTTTTAGTGGGACCCACCCAAAAACTTGATCCCTCCACTCTAAACATCTTTCTTTCCTCTTACTTTCAACTTTACTTTCTCTTATACCAAACACCCAAAATAATTCTCTCACTTTCTACTCACTTTCTACTCTCTTTCACTCCTTCAACTTTCTTTCCTTCCACCAATATCCAAACACACCAGTAAAGATGTTTTTCTCACTTTGTTTAGATTCCATTCCTCGGTGAAGACAAGGTTACTAGTAGGGATGGCAATGAGGCGGGGCGGTGCGGGGAGTACTCCCCCGCTCCCCGTCCTCGCCTCCCAAATTGTCCCCCGTCCCCATCCCCGTTTCCCGCCTCGGGGACATTTCCTCCCCCATCCCCATCCTCACGGATCCCCACGGTCCATGATGACTCCCCAATAATAATACAAAAATATAAATTAAAATATAATAAAATTAGAAAAATATATAAAAAGTAAGACTAAAATTCAAAAGTTAAACATTTTTATTAAAAAAAATAAATGTTAGTCTTAGTTTTATATTTTAATATTTTGAAAGTATAAAAGTTAGAACAATTTAATATTTTGTTAATATTTTAAATTCAAAACACGTATAAAAAGACTAAAAGATTAATTACTTATAAATAATATATATTTATAATAAGTATATTTATGTAATTTATTCGGGGCGGGGGGTATGATCCCCATCCCCATCCCCACTTTGATTGCGGGGGGATTTTCTCCCCCGTCCCCATCCCCACGGGGAAAAATCCTCCGCCCACAGGGCCCCATTCGGAGCAATCCCCGCGGGAATCCCCACTTGCGGGTAGAAATTGCCACCCCTAGTTACTAGTGCATGTCAATGTGACATGACATAAGATAAAAGTAATTTGGGTTAGGTTAATTGCGTGTCGTAGACTGACAAATCGCAAATGAAGAGGTGTCTTGTAATGTTTACCCGTCGTTATCGCCGCTCACCTGATCTTCACTCTCCTTCTTTCTTTACCCCCGTTGTTGACTTGTTGTACTGTGTGCTGTGTAGTTATAATCGATGCGAGAAACACGAGTATACATTATGTCAACCGTGCCATTTGTTTGGATAATCTAAACTTACATGAAAACACTACTGTTTGTCAAACACTTTTACTCATCATTCGTTAGTCAAATACACTAGCCGCATTTGCTATTCACTTGCAGAGAGGCACCCCAAACATAGTCTAAATAAACACAGGAAGAGCAGAGTTAAAAAAACACATGAAAAGTTTACTATTTTGTCTTACCTTAGGAGTAGAGACCCAAAAAGATCTTTTGCAAAAAAGAAAAGACTTATTTGCTCTAAAAAAATGGCAAATACTAATTTGATCATTAAAAAATTGAATATAGTCAAATTATATAATATCTTACGAGAACAACCGAACTTGGCATAAGTTACTTTGGGATACAGGGGGTCGACTTGATGCTCCCAGGTTCGATTCCAACAGTTGATAAACTCGGTGTTGGTCAATAAAAAATTTGTTTCTAAGCACGAGCAAATATTAGTCTTTCAATGAAAGCGTTGAGACACTCTTGAGTAACTAACAATGTTTCGAACCATAAAAATCACTAAAGAGAACTAAAATGCCCTAAAATTATTTTAATATATAGGACTAGTTCAACCGGTATAGAAGGACCAAAATGGACATATTTTATTTTATATGGAGTAAACAAGTCTCAATCTTTTGTTCAACTTGGATATATATTCTTTTTCATCGTCAGAATATGCATTTTGTAAATTCTGATAATATTTCTCTTCAAAAAATATATTTGATTATCCTTTATTGCAACTATCAGTTTTTTTAAATCTACCACTAACACTAAGCACCTAAAGACTTGTGCTAGTTTATCATCAATATTTTAGTTTCATCTTATAACTTATTACTTATTAATTAAAAGTTTTAAATTTTCTATTATGTGTAAAAGTGCTATTAATATGATCCTTCTTGTTTTTTTTTTTGAAAAATTATGGAACAAAAAAGGTCCATACATAATTTTTTTGCAACACAAAAGCCTATTTTAGAACAAAAAAGAATGATCACATTGATATAACTTTTGCATATAAAGGACCAATTCAATGAGTGCTCACAAAATTTTATTTGACACAATTAAGTAAAATTTACGTGGGCTCCAATAGTTTAGAAAAAGTACCAACTAATTTAGTGATATCTACGTAAGTTTTTCGGGTAAATAGTCATTTTGGTCCCTGAAAGTGTAACTCGCTGTCAATTTGGTCCCTAAATCGAGCGAAAATGCAAAATAGTCCCTGAAAGTGTAATCCGTCTGTCACGTTAGTCCCTCCCGTTAATGTGCGTTGTTAACTTCGTTAGTCCGTCCGTTACTGTCAATTTAATCCCTGAAAGATGTCACTTACTGTCAGTTTGGTCCCTAAAATATATACATATAAAGGACAAAAAAGAATGATCACATTGATATAACTTTTGCATATAAAGGACCAATTCAATGAGTGCTCACAAAATTTTCTTTGACACAATTAAGTAAAATTTACGTGGGCTCCAATAGTTTAGAAAAAGTACCAACTAATTTAGTGATATCTACGTAATTTATCCGGGTAAATAGTTGGTCCCTGAAAGTGTAACTCGCTGTCAATTTGGTCTCTAAATCGAGTGAAAATGCAAAATGGTCCCTGAAAGTGTAATCCGTCTGTCACGTTAGTCCCTCCCGTTAATGTGCGTTGTTAACTTTGTTAATCTGTCCGTTATTGTCAGTTTAGTCTCTAAAAGATGTCACTTACTGTCAGTTTAGTCCCTGAAACATATACGTGAATTCATTTTAGTCCTTCGAATCTTAAGTTACTTCAGTAAAATTTTAAACCAGAATTAACTAGCCTCTTGGCTCTATTTGTTCCTTGGCTTTGCTAGCCTAGTTAGCAGGACCTTGCAGCTGTATCATATTCTCTTTTACTTTGATTTGTTACCTTCATTAATCATTAGGAGTGTTTATTGATTCAATCCGAATCAAATCACTTCATGTGTTGAATTTCCTAAAATCAATTTCTAAAATCAAAGTCTCTCCCTAATTTGTCTGTTCACAACCGGACTGACCGGTATCTTGAAGGCTCGGCCGGACATACTACACTCAAAGGAAGAAGAATGCAACAAGAGCTTTCTTGCGGTCGGCCAACATTCCTCGGATGGTCGGCTCCTACAATCATCCAGCCATCGGTTCGACCTATATGTTCGACCACCTACAATGTTCGGTTCGGCCACCTACAATGTTCGGCTCGGCCACCTACAATGTTCGGCCTATCCGTTCGGCCACCTACAATGTTCGGTTCGGCCACCTACAATGTTCGGCTCGGCCACCTACAATGTTTGGCTCGGCCTATCCATAACTGCAGACAAGTATTAATGAGATTTCTGTAACTGCTCCTTATGTCTTGTAATGGCCACAACGGCCATAATGTGTAATAATTACTAATAATCACCATTGTACTATATATATCGCCCTCAGAGGCTAATCAAAGGACGAACATTTCTGGATTATACAAACTACTCACTCTCATACTCTTTATTCTCTATCTTTGTGTTCTTGTTATATCCTACTCTAGGAAAATAGTTAGGAACATTGTCAAAATTAAATCTGATGTAGAGTTTTATTAACTTATGTGGCAAGCCACATTGGAAGGCCTTTATATTTTAAAAATATTATTTTAATCTATGAAATAAATAAAATAAAATTCATTGTAAACAAAGAGGAATTAGAATTAATAACCGTAATTTATTAAGTTCAACAGTGGTGGAAGATTTCGAATTAATATCAAAAATTACAATTGCTATCTAATTTTAATATAGATCAATGATTATACAAAATTATGCTAATTGATTTTCTTGGAGCAAATAATGTCACCCTTAACCATCAATTTTCCAATTACAATAGATATGTGTAGTCCATGAGTCTATTGGCGTCCTTAATCAGCTATTTTAAAATTTTACTGAAGTAACTTAAGATTCGCAGGGACCAAACTGACAGTAAGTGATATCTTTCATTGACTAAACTGACAGTAACAGATGGATTAACGGAGTGAACAACGCACATTAACGGTAGAGACTAACGTGACAGACAAATTACACTTTCAAGAATCATTTTACATTTTCGATTGATTCAGAGACTAAATTGACAGGAAATTACACTTCTAAGGACCAAAATAACTATTTTCCCTAATTTTTCCCGATCATAAAAATAGTGATATCTACATAATTTTTCCCGATCATAATAGTGTTAGTGTGAGCAAGTTGAAGAGAGTGTCATTAATAGTGTTAGACTGTTAGTGTTGCATGTGAGTCAGTCTTATGACTATTTCTTGCGCTGCCGCTGGCTAAAGTGTAAACGCAATACTACACCGAAAGTGGACAGACAGTTCGAAGAATGCAAAAGTTATCCTAATGCATCACCTTTTTAATGTTTTTATAACAGTAAATTGATATTTGATGCTACTTTGACTTTCACAACTATTTTCTTTTTTTATTTTCTAAACAAAAAATATTAAAAACACACAAAACAAATACATCATTTGTTTAATATGTGTGAGACACCGTCATTATATCCAATAAGATAAAAGATAAATACTCATTTTAGTCCTTTAATCTGTGAGACACCGTCATTATAGTCATTGGATATATGAAAGTTGCAAATACATCATTTGTTAGTAATTTTAGGAACTAAGTTGATAAAAAAAAACATATTTGAAGACTAAAATGACAAACAATAAACACATTTGAGGACCAAAATGACTCATTAAAGAGACACTTGATGATGTATTTGCAATTTCGATATATTCAGAGACTATAATGACAGCACTTCACCCATTCAGGGACTAAAATAACAATTTACCCTAAGATAAAATGAATAGTACAAACGAGCTATGCTTATATTTGTTTATTAATTTGTTGACATAAAGTTTTCAAAAACTAGTGATATACATGTGCATACGCATGAATGTTGTTGTGTTTTTTGTATGAACAGACTCAAATAAAAGAGAGAAAGTTGTACGGAGAATGATATGATACATGTGATAGGTGTTAGGAATTTAGAGATGTCCAAAAATTAGAAATGTCAAATTTTTTTGGAAGCATGTGAACTGTTTTGTATTTTTTGCATAACAATGAGGAACCCCTGTTTCCACGACCTTTGTTCTTTTTTCTACAAAAAGTTTAGGTGAGTTGGACTCTGGGGGCTCACTAGGGTAGGGCAGAACTCAACGCTCTTTGAGTATTACAGAGAGAGGTACTTAGAGATTACCCACCAAAAACGCCCATTGTTCCTATTCCCAACGACATACGCTCCTTCTTTAAATATTTTTTTTATTTCCTTCCTTTCTCGACGACACACTTCATGTCCTCTTCCTCCTAAAGGAGAATGACCATCGATACTTGCAAGCGACGTCTACTATATGTGTGATACTTGAGCTCAATTTTCCCTTAGGGCACTAAGGAATGCCATGCCAACGATAGCTATTGGCAGGAACCACCCGTAACTACCCACATGCTAATACGACCCATTGACACAACTCGCTATTGAAGAACCCGTTGCAGTGTTACGACCGAAAATTGTCCACAGACACTTCCTTAGGTATTCCTCAGTTTTATGTTTTTTAACCCTGAAACTAGGGGTGAGAATAGGTCAGGCCACCTAACAGGGGTCTACGGCCCAGCCTACGACATGCCAGGCTTTTTTTGAAAATAGATAAGGCCAAGGCTTTTTCAAAAGTCTATTTAGCTAAATAGGCCAGACCATAGGCCATCGAAAAAGCCTTTTGGGCCTATTAGACCGGCCTATTTAAATAAATCTAACTAATTTTTTTAATTACTAACATTATTTTGTATTGAATTTGGTACTTTGTGTTAAGTCATAACTTCACTAACATTTTTTGTTAGTTTAAACATATTAACCTACGTCAATTTTTGACATTGTTGAAGTTATTATTATAAAATAGAATTTAAATTGGATGTCATATAAAATATTTTCAATGTAGGCCAAACTCAGGCCAAACAAAGCCTAACTCGGCCCAGCCTATTCCCACCCCTACCTGAAACTACCCAAAAGTGAACAATTCATGGGTCTGGCCAAAGGCACCATAGAATGTGGGACATGCAACTTTAACATGACCCTCACGACCATGAGTCCAATTCTCATATTATTTGCAAAATCCAACTATGTACTATGTTAAATGGATTTGGATCTCAACACCAAAAATTAACTTGAGCGAGAGGCTATTATTGACTTATTATGTTGTTAAAACAAATTGAATTAACTCATAACCATTTTATACATCACACATACCCTGAATTAGGTGTGGGAATAGGTTGAGGCAAGGAAATTAGATTTCGTGATTTACTTTGAGCAGTGCTCACGTTAAAAGTGGTTGTTTATATTTAAGTCTAGAATAGTACTTGGTGACGACAGAGTTGAATTTCAAATTTCAAACTTGGTATGATACATACTCACATGATAACATACAACTACATTTGTCATCCCTAAAGAAAACAAATTTTGGTTTATAGTTTACCCATACCTAAAGCAAACAAATTTGATTTTTCATAGTTTACACATGACATGCAACTATATGTTTCTAAAATTGTAAGCCACAACTAAAAGCAAACCATCTTAATTTGGAAATGTTCATTTAGGGCCTATTTTGTTACTAGCTCCCACCTAAAAAGTGAATACTACCATAGAAAATTAGAACTTGTAATTGCTAAATGGTAAACAAAATTGACTTCATGGCTTACCCATGACATACAACTATATGTTTCTAAAATTGTAGGTCACACCTAAAAAAGTTGAGGCAAACAATGTTGATTTTGGGTCTATTTTGTTACTAGCTCCCACCTTTTTTTTTCACAAAGCAACAAGCTCCCACCTAAAAAGTGAATACCACTGTAATAGTCTATTATTTTATTATCTCTTTAATCCCACAATTGACCGATACTAAAACCTCTATTTTTTTTATTGTTATTTTTTTGACGTATCGCCACATTTGCGAGTAAAATTGTCTATTAATAAAATCATTCACATATATGCTCATTTTCATCGAGCCCACTGCACATTCACCAAAAAATTATTTTATTTCCCCTTTCAATTTTGATTCCCCTCAATTCTCTGTCTATTCTCCTTTCAATTTTTATATAATTTAAATTATAGTTAGGGAATTGTTGTATAATTTTAAAAAAGTAACAAAGATAAATATAATGAAGAGTAATTGTGAGAGATATAAAAGTGCAATGGTAGAATCAATTCCATCAACCTTAGAAGCTATAATTTCTAGCTTCTAGTAGAATCAATTCTAGACCAACAAAATTGATTTTAGGTGTAAGAGCCAAACATCAATTTATCACACCAAAATCACTTTTAACCCTCCAAAAGCACTTCTAAGTGATCCCACCACCAAACCAAACATACACTTAATCAAACAAAACAACCTACTATAAAAATCTCTATTTTACTCATTGCTATTAGTATTTTTTTGTCATATCACCACGCGTTTCAGGTAAAATTATCTATTAATAAAATTATTCACATGTATTCTTCTTTTCATGGGACACACTGCACATTCACCAAAAGTCTAATATCTATTTAACTTATCTATCTACTATTTTTTTTCTCTATTCAAATAACCCACTACCAAAATCTATATTTTACCTATTTTTATTTTTTTGCCACATCACCACATTTGAGGGTAAAAGTGTCTATCAATAAAATCATTCACACGTATTCTCTTTTTTTTTGTATCTATTCTCATTTTGACTTTTTTGGAATCTATCTACTATCCATTTAATATTCTACTATCTCTATAAACAAAAAAAATTCACCAATTTTTGGTCCCTATAAAATTTGGATATTTTGCTTTTAATCCCTCATGACGTTTAGTAAAACTTCATAACTTTTAATAGCGTTTTTTTTCACCTTTTATAAGCACTGTTAAAAGTCTTCAAGCACTATAAAAAATCATAAACAACTAAAAGCAAAAAACCCAAATTTTATTGAGACCAAAAACTGGTAAAAAAATTCAAAATGACTAAAACCAAAAACTCAAATTTTATAGGAAACAAAAACATATTTAACCCATTTGTCAAAAAAAAAACATATTTAATCCAATAAAATATAAGTACTACAACTCATTTCATTTTGTCAACTTTCCAAACGATGGAACGAGAAATTTATCAGTTCCGTATAGCTAGGTTGATCAATGTCTAATTTATCAGTTCCGTATAGCTAAGTTGATCAATGTCTCTTTCTCACCTTAATTCCCCACATTTCCTTCTTCCTTTCTTCCTCCCGCTCCATTTTTCCTCTATCATATCAGCATTTTCAATGTTGACATTTATCATTTTCTGTCGACAACGCTATTGGACAATTGTTTCCATTCTATGTGACACCATATATAGGCTCCACTTCACTTCTGGATTTATTGATTATTATCACGTACGTCTCGTCTCCGTAAATATATAGGCCTCACGCACGCTAGCTAGCTTCCCCCCTCAATCTCATGGTCAGTAGCAGTATAACCGTGCGTATGTACAGGTGCTATCGTATTCTTTTTATGAATGAACTCGGATAGAATTAGGGGCGACTCCTTTCTATATTATGGGGTAGTCCTTGCTACCCCAAAAATAAAATAAATGGTTAAAATTAGGTACTAGAATAAGTCATTGCTACCCACCAATTTGGTTATGTCTTGTTTTTTTTTTATAATTTACTCAAGTTTTATCTATTTTCTATCACATTTGTGTACTAAAAGAGTCTTTCATCTCATAAATTTGAGTTTATAATAATTCTGTTGTCACATTGTAACAAAGTACAACAAAAAAGCTCTATGTATTTGGTCTAAATTTAATTTACATTGATTTTTTTGCTTATAATTTGTTGCGAGAAGAGTAATTTTGTTTTTCTAATTTAATGAAGTTCATTTTGTCTGTAAAAAAAAAAATCACTCTTTAGTTTTAGCCCCATCGTAAAAAACAAGCTAGCTCCACCACTGGGTAGAATTTAATTAGTTCAAATATTATCACGTGAAAATCAAGACAAATTTAAAGTAGATAAAAAAAGGAGTTTTAAATAGTATGTCAGCAACATGTAATATTTCTCGTAAAAACTAAAAAACAAAATTATATTAAAGTTTCAAATTTTTCATATAATTAAGATAAACTTATTGATAGAGAAATGAGAGAGTTAGATTGGTTAGTTGGAAAAATGGTAAGATTGATATTTGGTAGTAGACTATTTGTATAAATAGATAGTATATTTGCTCATACATACTACTCTGGACTTATTTATAAGAAAAAACACTAGTTAAATTCATTAAACAATTGATATATCTAGATAGACGAAATACATCAGATATTTAATAAATCTAAAAAGTGTTTTTTTCTTTATAAATAGGTCCAGAGTGAGTACATACAAACTAAGATACTGACCACTTACCGACTTAATTAGTTTCTCTTCTACTATTATAGTATTTCTATATTTAATTACCCAATAATATTTCTTTTGACTCATTCAGTACGTAGTAATAATAATAATAATCTTAATATAATCATTGAGGTCATTTGTTGATTAAAAAATTCAAGGATTAATTTAACTGTTTTTCTTTGTTTGCCCCTTTCTTTTCCCACGTACCCATATTTGCAAGAATCGTGAAAAGGCGTTGGATACAATGGTGAAAGATTCATGAAGAAGCTAAGGTTGATGTAGATCAAGAACAAATTTTGTTTATATGTTATGTAGATCTAAAAACATAGATTTAAAGTAATAGATCTGGAAACATATTTAGGTGTTAGGATATGAAGAAGAAGATGACTCAATTTTATTTTATTTTTTAACCACATAAGCCACCATATCAAACACATAAGCAGTTTTAAACGAAGACGAACTGAAACTCTAGAAAGGTAACATTGCCAACTTTTTAAACTTAAGGATTAGATTGAGACAAAAAAAATATAAAAGAATAAATCAAAATTTGAAATTAAGTTGAGAGAACTCGAGAGCAATTTTACCTTGATTTTATAATGTTCATAATACTGTGTCCACCTTTTTACATACAGAAATAAAAGCCTATGTAAAACTAGAAGGAATGGGTATTTGGACTTTTTCAAAATGCTTAAATCGTGAAAAATCTATTAAAAAAGCAATCAGATAATTGATAAAATGAATAAAATGTACATATCAATTTAAAAATATATGCTAAATGACCCGTGTTAAATGATCCTAGCTATAACCAATTTATGCACATCACTCATTCAAATAACTTCTTAGTGATGACCTCGTCTGAGGACAGACAGAAATCCTCCCGATTTATCCCTTCGCCTCTCCTCTCCTTCATCTCCAACCTGTTACACAATACACACACAGTGTTAACCATAAGAGTGTTGTTAGCATTTTTCGACTATAAATAACTTTTGATCTCGATCATCCATGTATTGTTGTATGACCATGGTTTACTTAAACTATATATTCATATATACTATGGATAAATAGGATTATTTTACTTCAATGGCTGTCCATTTAAGTTGCACAGTCAAGATTTATCCCTCTCATCCTATAAGTTTTCTTACACACTCCCTATATCAATGTAAAATTAAGTGACCTTGTTTTACCTCCTTAGCTAACTGCTGCAAGATCTCGATAATTTCAGAGAAATCGGGTCTCAATGATGGATCTTGCTGCCAAGACCTCTCAAGAAGCTCTACAAACTTTGGATGAGTGTTTTTGGGGATGATGGGCCGTAAACCCTGAAATCCAATAATCATGTGAATCAGTTTCCGCGTAGTTTCCAGAAACAAGAAGACGTTATCTAGCCGCTTATTCTACCAACCGAGGTAAAAAAAATTACCTTTTGAACCACTCCTATAGCTGCCTGTAGAGGGGTCAAAAATTCGTATGGAAGCTGGCAAGAAAAACACAATTAACATGAGAGAAAAATTAATTAATTTTGAAATAGTCATAAGGTGGTACAAGTTGTACCTTTCCAGTTAGCAACTCCCATAAAACAACTCCAAAACTAAATACATCAGCCTTGTGATCATACGGCTTGTGTTCTATAACCTTCAATGCAGAGGAATTATGGTAAGAAAAGATGATGAGTTGTATCTCTCAACTACCTTTGCTGCCAGAAAACATTTAAAGAAGAAAAGAGAAGCCAAGGAAAAGCATATTTTAGCAGGTAAATAGGCATTAGATTTGTCAAACATTCAAAACATCCAGTAAAAAGAGGATTGAACATTTCAATTTTATCACACTACAGTTCCTAGATATTAAAAGAGTAACTGTCAAACAAAAAAATATTAAAAGTTAATACTATCACTTTACCCTATATCTAAGATTTGCATATTTATTTTCTACATAACTTGCCCACAATAGTTAATAATCCTTTTCCTCACACCAAATGCATAAATACAATTTAATCTCACAAGATGTTGATAATTTGGTGTATGAGATTGAGTTGAAGGGGGAAAAGATAACAAAAAAAGTCAAAACTGAACACTTCAGATCAGTGTTTCCTAAATACTAGGATAAGATGAATGGCAATGTACCTTTCTACAGTCTATGGGAGCACGTGGCCGGACACTAAGTGGCTCGTGAGTAACGTCATATAACTTCATTTGTTAAAAAAATTCAGAACAACAGGATTCGCTAAAACTCGTCAAATCAAAATAAAAGCTTCAACATTTATTAAGGATTGACAACAAATTCTAAAAAGACAACACGTCTTGAAAAGCCCAGCAAAGATCATGTAAACTATTTGAGCAACCTAATGATAATAATATGAGAAGATTACCTCAGGAGCCATCCAACGATATGTCCCGGTTTCTGCTGTCATAACTCCAGATTGAGCTCTCACTCTAGCAACCCCAAAATCAGCTACTTTTACCACCTGCGATGGAACAAATATGCAACTTTCATTTTAATTTATATACTCCCGGTTTATTTTATTCTTTGTGCTTACCCATACATATGAAACATTCTGTCCGTGGGTGTGTGAACACGTGTGTGGTGTGTGTAAGAGAGTTGATATATATATATATATATATATATATATTAAAGGAAACATACACCATTTTCATCCATTAAAAGATTGGCGGCCTTCAAGTCTCTATGGATTATGTTATGTTGGTGCAAGTAGTTCATCCCTTTAGAAACATCAATTGCAACTTTGAGAAGGGTTGGGAACTTAAAAGAACCCTTATGTTTATGTAGGTAATCATACACACTTCCACCAGACATAAATTCTGAAATTTGAAAAGAAAACAACCATTACAATGGGATTGAAAATTGCTAGATAGTTAAGATCGCACCCATTCAATTATTCTACTACATAATGTATTCACCGGATTTCACCTGTAACTATGCATAAGCGTGGGGGCTTGGTACATGCTCCTATGAATTGTACAACATTCTTGTGTCGAACCTTTCTGCAAGTTCCCTCAGAAAGTAAATTTTTTTAAAAATGAAAACACAAAACTAAAACAAAATTGCATTTTGCACATCTTGCACCCCGAAAAACCAGCTACAATAAAAATTTAACAAATGAGAATGCAACCAGTGAACGCTCTAGTAAACAGCCTAGTGCAACATGTCCGCTAAAATAACTAATTTCTAGAACTTCCTTATTAAAGAGATGCATAAATCTATTCTGGTATTCTTTCAACAAAAATTCACTGTTGTTTTTTTACCAAATGTCTTGAGCAGAAAATTAGAAATGAACTAAATCTTCAAAAATTGGTGAGAGCTACTATGAAATACAACTTTACATTTATAGATGGGGGATGTTCAACCACATTCCACAATGAAAACAACTGGGATGCAGGAAACAAAGACATAGCTTTGGAAATCATTATGAAAAGGACAGCAGCATCATGGTGATACAACTATTTAATTTACACATTAAAAAATATTATATGTTGCAACATCTTAATGAGCAGACTTTTTGACATGACAACAGTTCTGAGATACAAAATTATCATCTCGATAAACAAGTAGATTGACTTCAGATGGTCAAAAAAATAACACAACTAACCTCATGATGTAAACTTCCTGCGCAAACTCTTTCTGCATTTCTGAAGTTACATGCTCAGCCTTGAGAACTTTGATAGCTACTTCCTGGCTACAATATATACCTTTAAATCTGATATAATTTCAAGAACTGGTCAATGGAAGACACAAATAATACCTGCACCAACTGAGAACGTCTATGGAACTAAAAAAGATGCATAATTATGCATAGCAATGTACTCACAGTTCACCATATGACCCAGACGCAATTTGAGTTCCATATTTCAAATGTTTGGGATCCATCTCCCAAACATCTGTCCCATCATTTGGAATTGTAAAATGATCTAATTCATGTTTCATCTTTGCTTGATCAGGCTCGTCAGCAGATGATACTGATTGCAGACTGGAGCTCACCTGTCTCTGAGAGTCGTCAATAAGAATTAAAATATTGAACTTCAGTAATGTTCACTCTAGCAATCATCTAGAAACACATCAAAGGACCTGACTTACCTCAATCTTCAAGACTTCTTTTTCCAAAGCTGCTTTTAGCTTATCTGTTTCCTGTTTTAATACCAAGTCATGAAACAGAGCCCCATAAGCAAATATTTGTAACAATCTTTAGACAGTATCAAAGAGAATGAAACTGATGTCAAATAGTAACATAACAAAGTATTCCAAATCCAGAATACGAAAGAAGCAGCTCTAGCCAGTATGGCTGGTAAGCCAGTTCCTGTGAACTCAAAATTGTTGTAGTTAATACCTGTTTATATGAATATGAATTCTACAATCATGTTTTTCAAAATAAATATACGGGACATTAGACTTTGAAAGTACCAGCCACGTTTTATTATATTATGTAGCTATCCAAGAAATTGATGGAAAATGATTATCAACATACCTCATTGGGCCATCCTTCAACAACAAACACATCTAATGAATAACCGTCAGTTGTGGAAAAGGCATGTGCCTCTTGTATATTCAGCCCAAGCTCAGCCAGCAAAGCAGTTAACTACAGAAGCAACCAGACCTTTGAGATGCACTAATTTATTGCACGGAATTCAAAGTTAGTCCTAATAAAGTTTTTTTAAGTAGGGTGATTGTGTGTAGGTTAGTCTTGAATGCCTGTTCAAGCCGAGTCGAATATTGTCCCAGCCATTGATCACGTGTTTCAATGATATATGTGCCAAACGTGATGCAGTCAAAATTTATGCAACTTGTTTAAGAATGAAATAGTTCTAATATTGATATACACAACATTTTGATCTAAGAAGCTATCAAATACCTGGCTGAGAAGCTTTGGCTTGTCATCTGTTGAGAAGGTGATTTCATGCATGGGCCTGCACCATTTTAAGTGAGTGTTAGGAACCCAGAAATTGAATTGAATAGAAAGAACACTTTTATTGAGAAAATAGGAAAGAATAGGAGATAAAACTCTCCTCCAAGGGTTTTGCTTTCTACAACAGTGTCGTTGCTCTAATCACTGAATATTTACAAATCTGAATGACTCTTCTCTACCATTGCATTCTCCTATTTACACGTGATACTGATACATAACTAAAAACAGAGGAAGAAAATGATAGAAACTCTTGTATTATTTACTGCAATTCAGAGGATCTCTCTGAATTGCTATGGAGGATTACAATAGAAAATGAGAAAGTTCAATGTAACAGTGAAATGGTGATCCTATCACCAAGTCCCTTCCCCAAACCAATCCCAATTCCAGCCTAAAACATAATAACTCACGTAACAGGTGCTTTATACACCCAATTTCTCTCTCCAATCCACTGAGATACTCTCCCCTCCACTCAGAATTGCCACGTAGGCAATTCTGTTACATAATCAGTGAGTGTGTGCTAGTGGTTCCCATGAAATTGGTTTCCACTTCTTTCTTTCATACTTATTCTGATATTTCCTATTCTGCCCTCCTCACTAGCAATCGTATCAGATACTCTAAGTAATCAGTTAACTAAGTCCACCTTCTCCTATATTACTAGCTCATCCTTACCTCATGTCCTTTCAAACTCCCTATCCTATATCATAGCAATACACCTTACTCAAAACAACCTCGTTCTCAAGGTTGAGAACTACTAATTTCATCTTCTGCGATGATTTTTTCCTCCCAGATCCCATAGTTGGGTGCTTGATGAGCCAAATTTTGTGTTTCAACCAGTTTCAGATCCATTTATTCTGCACTTGTCTGCAGCACTTGCCCACCCTCGGTTGTTAGTAAGGGTCAATATTCCCCACACACCATAGGTGCCACTTCAACTTGGTAGCCCAATAGGCATACAATTTGATCAACACATAAAGGGATCATGGAATCTGTACAAAGCAACCTAAATTCCCAATTGCACTAGATCTAGATGTGCCTTGGGTTAGGCTCATTGGGTTTATTATGATACCAAACTTATAGAATGTTATTTAGCCCCTATGTTTTTTTTTCCACCGGAATCAACTCATGTGAGAAGAGCCTTATTGTCATTGACGCCCATCTTCCTCTGTTGAGAGTCTCACATCTTCCTCTACAAACCGATTTTGTAGGGTTGAGTCAGGCCAACCCAAATTCTAAAATGGTATCAGAGCTTATTATTTGTTGGGCCACTCAGTTCACACTCCAGTTGTCCAGTCCTTGGAGTGAGGGTGTGCTGAGAGTCCCATATCGGATGTGATATCGCCTAAAAAAGAGTTTATAAAATTGGACGTCATTGGGAGACATCTTTCACTCTACAAGCCAATTTTGTACGATTGAGTTAGGCCAACCCAAATTATAAGATCTTCCAACAGTAGTTGCCCACTAACCACTGTATGTGGATTAACGTCCAACGGCTTTAGTTGTGGTGGAGGTAAAACTGGACGTCGTGTCACCAGATTCCCCATGGCTCTCATGTGCAAATTTTGACCTGGCAGTTTAGGCGAGAAGTTTGGTCGACATGCTTGATAACCAAAATCCCATCATCGAAGGCTCGTCCTCTTTTGATTACGACCCTAGCTGGGTTGTTTACGAAAACATTTGTGTGAAGAACGGCTTGCGCAAACCCCAATTTCAATGATGGTTCCTATTTCTATCCAGTTTTGCTTCTCCATTATCCAAGTCGTACCTGCAAATGTACGCTTCCATGGTGGTTCATTCCCTAGCGTACCATGAGAGGGTTGTGAATCTTGTGATTCTTCCTTTTCTAACTCTTACTACCCACAAAGGACAATGAAAACAACCCCTTGCTACCAAACTTCTCAAAGATTCTTTGTCATCTCATTCTCACCGAATTTGGTCGTTTCCCCTCTTCCAAGGCCCCTATGTGCCACTCGTTTCTTCTTCAGTGTTTCCACCTATTCCTCCACTTCTATATGTGGGTTTTTCTCTCCACTTGCACTTCACGCTTCAAGATCGTAAATCCTTCAAAAGACACAACTACCACCACTTGTTCTAAATCTCCTCATCAAAGCAGTGAAAATAACTCCCGCCTAGATCGTAGTCTTCTTGGCACCAAAAACCAAAACGAAATGTGGTTTCTCCCTTCATGCTCATGCATGGCAACTTATGTTTCGGTTGATTTTTTTTGCTCCTCAAAGAGCCTTTCAGCTGTCATGACACATAATCCACCCAACAAGATCTGTTACCATATAATCTGGTAGCTCCATTTTCTTAATCCACATGCCCTTCATCTCCGGTTACACAGGCTCTGAATAGAAAGAACATTTTTATTGAGAAAATAGGAAAAAATAGGAGAGAAATATCTCCTCCAAGGGTTTCCCCTTCTACAACAGAGCCACTGTTTTATTCACTGACAATTTACAGATCAGAATGACTCCTCTCGAGCATTGTGTTCTCCTATTTTATTTATACATCATACTCTCTAAGTAATCAATTAACTAACTCCTTATCTCATATCCTAACAAACTAACTTCTCCTTATCCCACATTGTTAGTTTGTTACAAACTCCTTAATCCTTATCCTATATCCCAACACACAGGTGTTTAACATTTCTAAATAAAAAAATCAAATTTAGTTAAAATATAAGAATAGAATTTTCATAAATTATTTGTTATAATACCCCCCACCAATCATACGAGCTTAAATAGGCATATCTTGGGTATATAAGTTATTAGATTTTTATTGTAGATGATTGGCAAAAGGAAACATATAAACATTAAGACCAGACTGGCATACAAAGAACAATTATCAGCATGTCAACCTCAAGAATGTAAGAGAGTTATTGATATAATAAAAAAACTGGAAGTACTAGTATTACTGAACTGAGTTGAATCATCGGATCTACCTCCACATGAAAAGCAAAGCATAAGTAGTCTATATTCTAGGTAATAGTTCAAAGATACTTTCCGGGCTTAAGCCTAAAAATAGCATGGAACAGAAATTTCACCGTGAATATTGTACACCGTCGTGTACAGATCTCTCCTCCTCTATGTCTTCGGAATTATTTTCTTCAAGAGCCAATGCTTCAAGATTTGGAGAAGAACCAAAAGCAGGAGGAGGATGTATACTACCAACAAATAGAAGAGAGAGAAAATCAGAATTGCAGATTACAGCCATCTAGCCCAATTAATTAGAATAAACAGTGGTGCTTTACACGGAGCTGTTACTCTAGCTTTATGATAAGAGCACCCAAAAAGTTTACTAAAAGTTTATGAAATCAGGATAATAAGTGAGAAAAGTACCCATGTCTGTTTGAGTGCTCAGATTCTATCCCAGGAGCATGTGACTGGAAAGAGTCAGCTGAGTTTCCATCGTATGTGGGATGAACCTGCGCAAAGATTACAATGCCAAAATGATATTGCCCACATGGAATAAGTTAAATGATATGAATTGTACCACTCAAGATATGAAAACTGAAACTAAGAAGAACTTGAATACCATAGGGGAAAGGCCACAATTTATACAAGAGACAATAATGTGTTTGATGACTTAACAAGAGACAATTTAACTGCACAAATACAGCTTGATTTCGTGATGAAAATATTCACGGACATACTGATGGCACATCTACAAAGGAGACCTGTACACATTTCCTAAGCTACGGAGCTATTATACTGAAAGTGGCTCAGATGAATCACCCACAGTGCTATATGAAAACAAGTTGAAATTCAAAAAGTACCGTACTTATTCAGTCAAAGATGTAATGAAAATTCAACCCATGCAGAGTAGTAGAGTACTCCCACCATCATATTAGATATGCATGTAATTGTAAATTGTGCTCACAACGAAAAACCCAGGCCAATATTTATATGCCTAAATCTGAAACGCGTCCGATTTCAGTTACAAACAAGCACTTCGCAATTGACTTGAATTTCTATAAGATAGCAACAATGCTTTTCTTTTTCTCCTCAGCTTTCACCTTCTCACCAGTATGCTTGCCTAATCAGCTTAAGTTCAGATCACATATAAATTGGAAACACAATAGGATTTAATTATACAAATTTTTCTATCCCTAATCTTAGATAAGTTTAATCCTGGGAGCAAATTTCTTCTCAAATCATTATGAAGGAGAGCAAAGCAGACTTCACTACAGAACAGCCAACCTATGCCCGCAACAAATCTATGTAAGAAAATGGTAACATGGTTGCAGTACATCGGGATAGTGAATTGTTGAGGCAAACATATTGTTTCACTGGGTGCCCAACAACACCTTTACACTTCACACTCACATGCTAGCTAGATCTAGTAATGTATTATGTTTGTTAAAACACATAAGGATAACAGGCAACCCCTGATTTCAGCATATACATTTCAAGTGGTCAACCTTCACCGACAATGAAATGAACAACTTGTGATTATGATAATTGAGCGGTCAACAAAGCACAGAAAAACAACAATGACTCACCACACAAAAAGCACTAAGAAGTAAAAACTGCAAAGAATTGAATAAATATCATAAAGAACACGGCACTGCAAAAGACACGTCACCTGGACTAAGCGAATTTCAATTGAAGGTCTATTAGCAGGATCATGTGCTAAATGCAGTAATCTCTTATGCATAAGAACATCTTCCGCCCTTTCCACATTCACATCCAGCGCATACCTGCATTTTGGAATACCCTCAAATCTCTCTCCAAAATCCGAAACCAAAAAGGTTTAAAAGAAAAAAGAAAATAAACTCGCAGACCTAATCAATCATATCACATCGACGAAGCGGAATAACAAGAATCATTCAAGCCGATAATTAAAATTCAATATCCTCCATGCACATGGTTTCAAAAGATTAGGAAAAAAAACGGTAAAGAAAAATAAAATTCAAAATTCTGCTTCGTAAATACACGCTTTAAACGAAATAAAACCACCGCCAAAACCTCAGATAAACAGAATCAATGAAAGAAATTCCGATACAATGACGAAACAAACGCCAATGAAAGAGAGGAAGAGGGTATAGATAAATTTTGGAAGATAAACAAAGTGGTGCGATGATAGTGTATGTGTGGGCGAGGAGATGAGAGAAGAGAGGAGAGAAAATGCGCGGAAAGTACCGTGTAGGAAGACGGTTGAAGTGAGTCCAAAGCTGATCGTCGAAGCCGGGTTGCATAGCCTCTTCGTGGCCGGAATCCTTAAGCCGGCGAAGAATCTCATTGTAAACTTCTACCTTCTGTCTCTGTTGCCGGCTTTGTGGCGGAGGCGACTTCGTGTTCTCGCGGTGCTGCACGCCGCTACCGCAGCTCTCGTTGTCCTCCATCGCCACCATGACCAACGAACGACGATAAAATGCGATGCGTTTCACGTGAATCAATCAACCCGAGTGGCGCTTTTATTTTTATTTATTTATTTTTTGATATAAAGTGGCGCTTTTATTTTGATGACTGATGACTGATGATGAGATGAGATGAGAGAATCACCTGCTTTATGTAGGTCTAATTGGTTGTAAAAAAAATTACATCCATAACCAATCAAAAATTACGATAAAAGTGATTTTTAAATTAAGTGAGATAATTTGGTCAAAAAAAATTAAGTGAGATAATGTAAAATACTTTTTATTTGTTATGACGTGTCATTTTGTATTAAATGACGATGTAAAGAATCTCTTACAACGACGGCTTATATAAATTAAATCTTATATTTGCTATTTTATTATTTTATTAATCTATTTATATGTTTGATTTAATTTATATACACGGTTGGCGTAAGAGATATTTTGCAATGTGAGTCAATCACAAATTGACATGTCATTAAAAATATTTGACTCTATTTAAATTACCTTAAAAATCACTTATATAATGATTTTTGATTGGTTGATAGTGTAAAATTATTTACAATAATAATGTATATCAATTAAACTCTAATATATAGTATTAACTAAAAGAGAGATTATTTTTGTAAATTTAAAAACAACCATTACCAATGAATCATAATGAGTCACTCAAAATGTCAAATTATTCTCTAATCTCTAAACAAATAATGACTTGAATTTTCTAGTTTTGAAATTATAATTTCAAATTAATAACTTGAATTCATCAATATTTAAATCAAGATAGCAAATTATTTAAAATAAAAAATTAGTTAATTCAAGGGCTAAAAGTTCCTTAAAAATGGTAAAAAAAGATAGTTGGTTCAAATACATAATGGTCTAAAAATGTAGTATATCAAAAAAAAATGGAATAACAAATTTTAGAGTGAGAAACCCTCATGGAAAAAAGCAAAACTAACACACTTGTCGCACCACGAAGAACCCTTTTAGGGCAAAAAGTGAAGCTAACACGCTCGTTGTGATGAAGACATCGTGCTCATTGCTCTGAGAGGCATACGCGACCATTCCAAACGTTAAATTAACGGAACAAAGTATAGAGGGATAAGTTACAAAAACAAGCACTTATGAAGCCACAGTAACCCCTGAAGGACTCGATAGTCGAAGGACTAAGTGTCCAGAGTCCCTCTGCTCGAAAGGCTAAAGGACTGAGTGTCTGAAGGCCCACTGCCCATTCGACACGGGACTGAAGGACAGGGATTTGACCGAGCTCCTCCTGCTTTGAATGACTCTGCGCTTTGCGCTCGCCGCTCGAAGGACTATGTTCCCAATCGGATCGATATATAGGAGCTCGGCTAGACTATGCTCAACAGAAGGAAGAATAATTCACCTACCAACCTGACCGATCTGACACTACATTTTTGCCTATATCTGCTCAGCAAAATAGCCATAAAGGCAACCAATGAGAATATAGGGAAAATCCCAGATTTCCCTTCTGTTTGTCTTGTAACGACCCGACAGCCATAACGTGTAATAAACAATAATTATTACCATTTGTACTATAAATAACGTCCTCAGAAGCTAATGAAAGGATCTCACATTTTTGGGATCGACTCACATATTGACCCAAATTTCATTCTCTCAATTTTCAGACTTGCTTCATACCAATTAATACGAATTATATTACAATGTCATTATCTTTGTGTTCGCTCTACTTTCTCCCCAAGAAATAGTTTGGATTAATTTCTTTTGTGAATCGCGTGATGAGTGATTAAGTGAAGAAATTTTGTTTTTCTCTAATAGCTAGATGTAGAAGAAAAAAAAACATGTTCATTTTGAGATCGTAAAATAGGAGTAGTTTTTATTTGGTATACAAAAGTTTAGGTGGGTTGAGCTTCAGAGGCCTCGAGGTTCTCTGAGTGTTATAAAGGTGCTTACAGACCACCTACCAAAGAAATCATCACGCTGGCAATGAGAGTTGTACCCACACTTTTGCGGGGTGTGGGTCAACTTCTTATCAACTGAGTCAACCTTCATTGCAAGTACTTGTAATTTCATAAACTTTAATTTACGATAGAAAAAAATGCATGATCTATCGTAATAGGCTACTTTAGAATGAGATGAAGTGATTGAGTCCTCTCATTTCCACTCTCCTATATCTCCTTTTAAGATGTAGGGAGAGTGGAAATGAGAAGATCAAAGTCCTAAAATGAATAAGCACGCAGCTTAAAATAACAAATTACCATGTCAAATCTTGAAAGAAAAAGCACGTATATGCATAATTTTTGTATCACTTTCTCTTGGCTACTCTTTTTACTATTTTTTTTAAAAAAAATAAACTTCTCTGCAAACTTAAAAAAATAAGCATTAGAAATCGTTTCACAGACCCAAAAAAAAGTTGTTTCAATCAATTAACATACAACTTTATGTCTTTTACATTTGCAAATTTTCGTTCCTCAATTCTAAAAATTGAGATAAGCATTTTGAATAAAAAAAATTATTTATAAATAAATATTTGCAAATTGAACCCCACAGCCTAACGTAAATTGAAAAGACATCGGAAAAGGCCCACTGCCAAAGGCAAGTTTGGAGAATCACAATATCAGCATTGGATTTTTTTTTTGACAAGAACAACAATATCTTCTGTATTAGTTGGAAAAACTACAAAATGAGAAGGAATGAAGTGGCAGACTCTATCTCTGGGCACCCACACATTTGGATAAGCTCAATTTAAAAAGTCTGGCCTGTAAAAGGGAAACAATTAAATACACTTCTTATATGATTTCTTTTAATACATTTACTTACGTGAAGGTAGTAAACAGCGTGACAAGTGTGTGTGGGTGTGACCAATTTTTAAGAAATTGGACTACATATAAAATCGGTGAGACTTCCATATTATTATTCAATCGCTTTAAATCACTGTGAGAAAAATACAAAATAATTTATGAATTTTTACCAACGAATCAGGTATTCGCTGCTAAAACAAGTATTACTGACAAAAATGGTTGTCGATAATGAGTGAGGGAAAAACCAAATGTTACTAAGACAATTACCGGCCGTCGGTAATGAGTAACCGGAAAATGCCACATGTTACCAAGAAAATTACTGATGGATTGAGTCCTAAGTAATTTAAAAATGTAATCATTGAAGGTAGCGATGGTCAAATCTGTTGATAATAAAATGTGTTTCTGACACATTTAATCGCCGACGGATTTCTTTCGTCTTCATCGCTTTTATAAACCCCAAATGCACTTTCTTCTCATTCTCTCTTTTCTTCTCTTCTCTAGGCTCCCTCACTCTCTCCCCCTGTGACGCCCTCCCACCACCATCGCATCGTCGCCGCCCATGCATAGCCACCCTCTCTCTCCCTCCCTCCCCAGCGCTGCTCCCTCTACCATTTGGATTGGAACGTAGCTGATGATAATAAACCCTAAATGGATAGTATATATCTACTGCCTAACATAAGACTATGAGAGAAGCTGCTATTTTTATTTATTTTCTTAAATTGGTGATAGAGACTTAGTAAAAGAAAGTAATTGAATTTGGTCAAAAAAAGTATAAAAAGAATTGATGGTTCCGTAACGAATGCATCTTGTCAACATTTTTATTATATTTGATGTTTAATATTTCTGGCTGTCACGTGGATCTTCGATTAACATTATAAAATGGAAGAAGTAAGGATAGTCAATTTGTTCATTTCAGGTAAGTATTTGAATAGGTTATCGAGGATTATCCTGATCAACTTAAACAATATTATAACATTGACAACGACCTAATACTATATTAGTCAGAGGATTGTGATTTGTGAACATATATGTATAAATAAACAATTAAATTAGGGTAATGAGAAACAGATAGAATCACATGGGATGAGGAAATCCGACCTTGCAAATACACGTGGTTATCCACACCACACCACACCACACCAGCAGCCACCATGAATCATGATACATGTGATTCGCATCCCAGAAGGCATAAACCGCCGGCATATACGGGAAATTCATTTTTTTAAGGCTCATATCGGTAAAGCTCGTTCCGCTTGAAACATAAGCGTGAGCATACGCAACAAAACTCGACCATTCACGGACTCCACCCGCCTCCGATCCGAGTTGCGAATACACGCTGCATCGACGACGGGGGCGGGGGCGGGGGCGGGTTCGATACCCACCCCGACCCCGCCAAAACCCGCTCAACAACACATTAACTATTTATTTCATTTTATTTTATGCAAATATATTCATTGATTTTGTTTCATAATTTTGTTTATTTTAAGTTTTGATCTATTTTGAAAAGAAAAGTCTATTTTAATATTTTTAACTTTATTTTATCATTGTATAATAGCTATTATTTTATTAAATTAATTTTCGTAAATATAAATTTTTTTATTTTTTGCATAAGTTAGTGATGGAAACGGGTACCCGCGGGGAACCCAACCCCGCTTGGGACGGGGATGGAGGATATAAAACCCGACCCCGCTAGAGGTAGGGGCGGGGACGGGGGATGCAAAACCCGCTCCCGACCCGCCCCGTTGCCATGCCTATTATAGCGGATAGTTTATAGCGGATCCGCTAGTTGTAGGTGTTTGGCAATACCAGCTTTTAGCGTTTTTCCAGTAGTTTATAGCGTTTTTTGAAACGTTACTTGAAGTAGCGTTTGAGCTTATAGCGTTTCATTTTTTTCTCTCAATTTTACCCTTACTACTTTAATTAAATTACTCATTTATCCACCATTAAATGAATTTCTCTCTCCTTTTCAAGCATTAATTATTAATGTCTATTTACGTAATTTTATATTTATAAAATTTACTTCAACCGCTAATTTTACCAAACACTTTTAATTCAATCCGCTACCTCATCCGCTATCACTACCTAATCCGCTATAAGCTTTACTCATCCGCTATATAATTTAGTTTATCATTATCCGCTACTTTTTACCAAACAGAGCCTTAATAGAAGTTTAGGTGGACTCTCACCGATCAAAGTAGGTATCAAGCTCATTAAGCGCTTACGGATTATTTATGGATCACACACTGTAGAGAGTCATCATACAGTGCAGAAAAGTTGAACCCATACGACTATGCTTTCTTGCAGCATACGAACCAATTCCTACCAAACGAGATAACATTTATTGTCTATACGGGAAATTCTTATTTCTAGACGTAAATTAAGTGAACTTTAATTTTTATATATATAGATATTATGTTAATTGTTAGAGTGTTATATAGCTAGTAGGATTTGAATGTGAAAACAGTGCATGCGAAATATTAAAAAAACGATGTCTGTTAGTAATTAAACTTATTTTAACTATTTTTTTTTTTTTGAAAATCAACTAATTTTTCTTTTAATTCTTATTTTTGTCAAAACAAAAGTTAACTTTTTATTAATTTTAAAAAAATCAAGCTATTCTTTTTTAAAAAAATAATTAAAGTGCGAAGAGTTTTTTTTTTCATAGAGAGATTGAGAGCCTTTTTTTGACAATAGAGAGAGGGGGAGAGGGGAAATTTTATCAAGCTGCAAAAGTAAACAAAAATATTGATAATTGTTCGACTGGTCTAAGCCCATGTTCGTATTAGGCCTCAAATTGGCCCAATAGTGCGCTCTCAAAGGCCACCCCATTGATCCAAGCCTTGAGCCCGATCAACGACTAGGACCAACTCCAGTGATCCAATGGTTTGGATCTCGCATACCCCAGAGCCAGCAGCGGAGGCCCTCCAATCGCCTATAAATATGAACCCTACGGTCATCTGAGGTATGCATCTCTTATTTTGGTACTCTCACTTATTTCTGATTGCTGATTTTAGTATTGGAGTGTCTGCAGGTACCAACCCTTCTGACTTGGGGTAGAAGTTGACGACTTCAACTCATTCACGATCCATCTACCAACTTCTCAACCCGGTGTGTCCGACTCAGGAAAATGTACAAATTAACAGTAATTCTTTTTATCTTATTCCAAAAAAACAGGGGAGGTTGATAAATGTGGAAGGTGATGAACCCTTGGAGGTGCCGTAAGGACGTTTTGAAAATAAAAACTGGTAAAGTAAAGGATGAGCATTGACCACAAAGTCAAAGCCTACCTTCCTTGGATACACTCTCTCGTCTATGTCTATGATGGATTAACAATGGCAAGATTGCACTTTGCTTTGGGAGTCTTCTTTGAATAATGTGCCTTGATTTCTTAGTTTTTAAAAAATTGTTCTATAAAATAGTTTTGAACAACTATTTTCTATAAAATAGCTATTTTTTGTTCTATAAAATAACTGTTATGTGTTTTGATTTTTTTACTTTTAAAAATAAAAAATAAGAAAGAATTTCTAGAGTGAAATAGCAAACTAAATGTTTCACCGGTGAAACATTAATTTTAGCCGTCCGATTTAATCTAAAATAATTCTAATGGTTGAGATTTTTTGAGATTTTTCATCTTTACCTACTAATGTAGGTTAAGTTTAAATTAGTATTTTTGCCCAAATCATTTCTCTCGGTGTCTTTCTTGTAATTTGAAAACATTTCTTATCCTAAAAAATTGCAATCGAAGTCTCATTGTTCATCTTCTTCTTTTTCTCTCTCTTTGGAAATCTGAGAATGAGAATTGTGGTTCTCACCTTCAACTATCCTGAGATTAGTTTCCCTTTTGTCTTTCTAACTCCCATTCTTTCTCTTCAATTCTTCAACCATTCAATTCAATTCAATTTCTTTGCTCACCATGGGCTCCAAACCGTGGCTCTATCCTCGCCCAAATTATGGAACTATAGAAAGCTTCGGGACCGATGACGACGCTCCCGGTCCTTGTTGTGGTCATACAATAATCGCCGTTGCCGCCACTAAGTCGCATGGTCCGCTTAATTCTATTTGGCGGCGCCACCGCTATTGAAGGAGGATCTTCCTCGCCTCCCGGCATTCGTACTTTTCTTCTCTCTTACTCTGCTTACTTGCTCTTTGTTTTTTTTTCCCACTTGTTTCCACGATAATCGCTCCTTTGTTTGTCGCTTTTCTTTGCGGGATTAGCGGGAGTCGCGAATCTGATCCATTCCTATGACCTTCAAACAAAAAAGTGGACTAGGTTGGTTGATTTTGATTTTTTTATTTTTTTAATTCTTGAATCTTCCAAATTCAGTTGTTATGTGCAAAATTGTTTTTGTAAAATCTAGATTGGTGTTTTTGGTGATTGAATTGCTACTCAAGTAAATTGTATTTCTTCATTATGATGTTTAGGATTAAACTCACGAGATCCGCCTCAAGAACAAGACAACAACAACATCAACAAGAATCGATGGTGGTGAAGATGATGAAGTGGAGAATGCATTCAAGAAAATACGAGGTTAAACTTATCGTCAGAAGTCTCCTCGGCTGCGATCTACCGCCGGAGAATGCATTCGCCGTCGAGATTAGGTGGAAAGGTCCTAAACTCGCCTCGCCTCCCCGCGCACGGCCGCGACGCTAGAAATTTCACCGGTGAGGCCCACCCTCAACGCGTCATTGAAAGCGACGTCGTTTTTTGGGATGAAGAGTTTCACAGATTCTGCAACTTATCCGCTGACAAAGACAATGCTTTTCACCCTTGGGAAATCGCTTTCACCGCCTTCAACGCTCTCTCTCTCGCTCCCCTTTTTCAATTTCTCGCCAATATTTATTTATTAAAAATCATATTTAGGTTTTGTGGTTTAATTGATATGATACTAAATTGGATTTTTACATTGCGGGGTTTGAATCGAGAGGCCAAAGGCTAAGATTCTCGCTTGTTGGAACGGATCCTTAAATCTAGTTTGAATTTGCATATGAAATTGATCAAAAGGATTTTGATCTCAACATTCCACTCACTTTTCCGGAGGTTCTTCTATTGACCCTTCTCTTTCACTAGGTGCATGTGAAACTTTCACATACACAGTGAAACTCTTCATCTACTTTCATTTGACTTTTTGACTCAAAATTGAAACATGAAATTTGTTGTTTTGTTGATTGTGTGTAGATATCAATTAGCTTAGTGGAGCTTAGAGCGGCTCAAGAGAGTTCAGAACTTGTTCATAATAAGTCAATAGTGGCTGTTCCATCATACATGGCACAGTCAGGAGGAGAAGCTAATTTGGTCATGAATGTGACTTAGCCCTACTGGTTGTTGACAGTGAAGAATTTTGGGATGGTATGAATCCCTTGGAGTTCGGAGACATCCCCTTTCTATAAGAAGCTGTTTCTGTTGTGGGATATCCTCAAGGTAACTATAAAGTATAGATTAAATTGTGGGATATCCTCAAGGTAACTATAAAGTATAGATTAAATTGTGGTATTCCTTCTATGTTGTTTTTGGGATAAAAGAATTATATTAATCAGAATATGAGAAAGAATGTGCAACTAAAGAAGAATAAGACACTCATTAATAGTAGTTGTAGTAATAGTAATAGTAATAAGCAAGCTAAAGGGGATGATAAATGCACGAAAGCTTAGCTCTCCAATTTCTTTGCATGTCAGCAATGGAAGTACTCTGAAACAACCCGAGTAGGGTACCAAAGAGAAGCCATCAAAACAATTCTCACACACCTTTTAAGAGACATCTCTCGTAAACCTTAGATAAAATAATTCTAGTGTACACACGATCGTTGCTAAGTCATTGCTTAGGTGGCGGTGCCTCTTAACAGCTTTTGTAACTAATTGCTCGGTAGTTCCGAACCGATTCAAACTCTTTGTGCAATCCATGGAGAACAAACACCATAAGCTTATTATCTAGTCTCTCTGTCATCTTCTTCACATCCTCTTTTAACAACATCAACTTAGCTTATATTTGATGTGAGTTTCATGTGTTATCTTATATTTTTACTCACCGATTTACTGAGAAACCGGAGGTTCTTTCAAGTTAAGGTTTTCCTTTTGTTTGCTTCACTTTTTTTGGGAGGGGTGTTCTTTAAGGATTTCTTGTTACGGTTTGTATTTCTCTTCTTTCAGTTGAAAAATTCTCTTATCCCAAAAGTAAAAATAACAAAATTTCAGATAATTGTCATTAGTTGTGAAGTTATGTGAGGTATGCATTCCCTGGGAATCTGTGGACTTATGTTGCAGAGGTGACTTCACATTTCAATCAAATAATTGTTAGCGTTTTGGTTTACAAAGGTGATACTATTTCAGTCACTAAAGGGGTTGTTTCGAGGGTTGAACCCACACAATATGTACATGGTGCATCACAGCTGATGGCAATACAGATTGATGCAGCCATAAATCCAGGGAATAGTGGTGGTCCTGCAATTATGGGCAAGAAGGTTGCTGGAGTAGCATTTCAAAATCTTTCAGGGACGATTCTACTGTGAGGAAATCATTCAGTTATGGGAAACTAGCTTATGCAAATGCTGGGGGATCATTCTATTCCAACTTGAGAGTGAAGAGAGATGATGAAGACTGGGTTTACTACAAATATTCACAAATCGAAAATTGAGAGTTTGCGAAAAGAGGATTCAACTGTTTCCTCCTCTAAGCCTTCTCTATGCAGAAGTTATTGTTCAATTTGATATGCGGCAGTTAAATTTAATTTATATGAGAAGTTATTGTTCAATTTGATATGCAGAAGTTAAATTCAATTTATATGAGAAGTTATTGTTTAAAGATAGCTCAGATTTTGTAAGATTCTTTTAATATCTCCTTTTCCATGAGTGGTTTCTATGAGAACCTCTTCTGCAACTTGTGTTGCTCTTGCTTGCACAATCGTTCTTAATTAGCTTATCAAGATCGATGTTTGACACTATCTGCCGATCCACGAAAAACCGAGGATGATTCATGTGCAAATCGAACATCGATGATCGAAATTTGGGGATGACAATTTTGCGGTGGGAAGTTGGGAGTAGAAAGAAGTAATGAGTGGGGCGACCACATGAAACTCCGCACACAAATCTTCTTTGCCTCAACCGATCAAAGGAGCGAACGGGCAGCAAAGTAGAGCGCTGTAGGCACTGCTATGGTTGTTTGTAATTGCCGATTGGTTCCAAAACAACCACAATCTCATGCCCATAAAGTCCCAATTTGATGATTTAATTCGGAAGATTACAACTTGAAAGTCCTTTAATTGCATAATTCAAGAACAACAATAATACATCTACTTAAATTCTCTATCTTATTAAATTGGGGATAACAACTTAAGTTGATTTCACTATTCTACATTACTTTGACGTGACTCTTTTAACGACCAAAGTAATGGCAAGATTGCTGTTAATTGTCCTTTTAACAACTTGAAAGTCCTTTAATTGCATAATTCAGTAACAATCTATCACAAAAATTTAAAATTGCAATTTTGTGCGACAATTCACACCCAAGCTCAATTTTTTGACGCCTTTAGTTCTGGCCAAGACACCAATATGGTGACCCGAAAAGGAAAATTAATGGAATTCTATTTATTGAAAATGAAATGGAATGTTTTGTAGCTTCACTCAAAATTCGAAGTCCTTTAAGTTGAACAACCGGCCCTGTCAATGATATATATACTAGTAGCAGATCAATGTCACCCTAAATGTTTGATATCAAAAAGTAGTATTTTAAGCTATGTTCACCAATAATGTAGAATTGTAACAAAAAAATCAATAGAGTAGAACAAACAAAACTTCAGTCATAATAAAAAATGCCCAAAAACAAATTTCCTAATAGTCAAAAACCAACAAAACAATACTTCAAAAGGGAAATGATCCAAGAAATTAGTTCTGATATAAGTTGCCTACAATGTCTCAGAAAAAATTAATTGAAACTTTCTCATTACTAAGTGATAACTCATATTTATATGAGTTATTTATACCTCTAATCATTAAATCAAGTAAGTTCTCAAGTAATATTAGTATAGTATTTATTGCATTTCTATTAATATTAGGATAGGAGAGGCTAAACACTGCTTTGCTATGAAATTGGCACATTTGGTGCCCTTGTGATTATTTTGATGTATTTTGTGAAGTAGTGCAATGTTTAGCGCTATAGCGTCTAACGCTATAGCGTCAAGAGGGCGCATGATTGAGCATCTAAAGGAAAAGTGAAATTTTGGCGCCAAGCTCATTAATCCATGTTCCATATATTGTGTCCACAATGCACTACAGCGACATGTGCGGATTTTATTGGATTTGTGTGGACACTTGTCATTGCATGAGTAAAGGAATAGTGGAGTTGGTAAAAAGTAAACATCACCTTTCTTGACTTTGGAAGGGGAGTTGTACCTCAAGGCTAGATATACTAGAGATGATGATCTCCCCTCAATATATACCTTAGACTTCCCAACGAAGATAGGGAGAGTATTGGTAGAGAGAGAAAGTGTGACACTTCTTCTTCTCCATTGATACACATTTGAAGCTTTTGCTATTTTACTTTCTTCTTTTGTATTTTTCTCAGACTTTATTCTCATGGTGTAAAGGTCGATGATGAGCCATCTTAGCGTGGATGATTAGGGGACTTCAAGCTTGTATCTTTTGCACTTGTAATTTCTTTCTCACCTACTAGTAATACAAGTAGTTTTATTTGTGTTATTTTGATGTTGCTCAACATGAGCTAAACTCCTTGAGTTGGGTTGCTATAGCTTGTAATGAACCATTAATGCTTCGTATATAATTTCTCACGTTTTGTGTTTTAATCCTTGTGTGATAACTCTTCCAAACTTGTTTTATATTTGGCCACGTAAAACTAGTACCTCTGTGGATTCGCACATGAACCATAGAGAGAACTCAAGGATTAATATAAATGATAAGGTTGGTTGAAGACATTTAATCAATTTTTGCTTCCTCTAGACATAGAAGTTGCAATAGTTTATAAAGCATAAGTCGTGGGATCTTGATTATACAGTGGTGAACCTATTTAGAACCTAGACATAGGCATCTTGTAGTGAAACCACGCGCGCTAGTGACCGAAAGGCACAAAATATTTGCAATGCCGCTTAACGCTATAGCGTGTGACGTTATAGCGTCTTGTTTCGGGAATTTACATAGTGAAAGCAATCCAACTTATTTCTCTCATAGTACATTACTCTTTAACTTGTTACTTTAATCAACTCTTGTTCAACCGAACTTTGCTACTCAACTTATTTGCTACTTGTTCCTCTAAGTGTAATTCCTTTTAAACTCTAAAATTAATATCAATCCTGTGGAGACGAATTTTACTTATCATTATATTACTTGTTGCGATTGTGTACACTTGCACAACTACTTTTCGCACAACAAGTTTTTGGCGCCGTTCGGGGGATTGCATTTAATTTTTATTGTTTAGAAATTATTACAACCTTAGGGAGGTTTTACCTTGGTATTTTTCTCTCGTGGTGTGTTACGGGAAGTGCTATAGCGCGTCGACGTTATAAGCGTATGCCCGCATCGTAACCACCCACTTTTGAGTTTGATCCCGAACCGCAGAGAAGATTCGAAGGCTAAGACGCCAACAAAGACTACAACAACTCGGACCAACTATGTCCGAGCACTCTAATCCTACTCTGAGAGGTTCAATGGGTGGAAGAACACCTCTCAAATAGGAAGAAGAGGCCAAAGAGGTGGAAGGCAAGGTCCTTTTACCCATACTTGAACCGATGATGAATACTCGGTATAGAGAAAGGTTTTTGAACCAAGCTCCAAATCAAATGGTGAATGACAGAGACAAAGCCAATGAGAGATTATGTCAGTTTGATCCACGATCCATGGAGACAAGTATCACTAGGCTCATTGTGATCGCTACTCATTTTGAGTTCAAGCCTATGATGTTCCAAATGCTCCAAACAATCGGACAATTTGGAGGTTCCACTCAAGAAGATCCTTTTGCCCATCCGAGAAACTTTCTAGAGGTGTGCAGAATTTCATTATCCTGTGGGTAAGTGAGGATGCATTCAGTCAAACTGCTTTCCTTATTCTTTAAAAAGACAGAGCAAAGGCTTGGTTGAATTCCTTGGAGTCCAATTCTATCACAACTTGGGAAGATATGACAAAGAAGTTTCGGAGAAATATTTCCCACCAAACAAAAATGCAAGGATGAGAAATGACATCACATCCTTCAAGCAAAAAGAGGGTGAATCATTGCATGAGGCTTGGGAAAGGTGGAAAGAATTGCTTAGGAAATGTCCACATCATGGAATTCCTATAGTAATTCAAATGGAGACCTTCTACAATGGGCTGAGGCACCTACAAGGTCTATCTTTGGATGCCTCATCCGGAGGTGTGATCCTTAACTCCTCATACAATGAAGCTTGTGAGCTTATAGAGCGCATTGCCATAAATGTGACTCTTCATGGCCTAACAAAGGCTAAATTCTACAAGGAAAGTGGCTGGGGTTCATGAAGTGAGTGAGGTTTCTGCTCTCTCAGCCCAAGTGGCTACTCTGACAAATATGATAAAGGAGTTGAATACTGCCAACGCTATAGCGCCCGATGCTATAAGCGCTGAGCATCTCAGCCAATCGCAAAGAATGAACAAGCTCCTCCCGGAGAAGCAAGTTGTGTTTATCGTGTGGGGCTCATCTCAGTATGAAGAATGTACAACAAACCACGCTTCATTAATTATGTAGGGGGTACAACAAGGGTAACAACCCTTATTCTAATACATACAACCTCGGTTGGAGGAATCATCCTAACTTCGGTGGGGAGGAAATAATGCTAACACAAGCACAAATGCTCCTCGCTATTCCCCTGGATTCCCAAGACAACAACAACAAAGAACCTCCTAGACAAAATGCTCCTGCTCCTCCTATGGACAATTCAATGGAGTCTCTGCTAAGGTCATTCATCGGTGATTGTAAAACAACAATGCACTCATGAAGCATCAATCAAGACTCGGAGAATCAAGTGGGATAGATTGCATCCGCTTCTCACTCAAAGGCAAAATGGTGGACTTCCTTCTACTATCGAACCATCTTCATCTCATGCACTGCAAGGAGCATGTGAAAGCAATAACCACCGTGAGTTGTAAAGAGGTAACTTCGCACCCAAGAATTTAGAGTCAAGTGTTCTTTGAAATGAAAAGAATTTTCCAGACGTTATAGCACTGACGCTATAAATACAAATGCAAACAGAACACACGAACCTAAATTGGTGCCCGAATATCCTGCTCCCCCTTACCTCAAAGGTTAAAAAGGCACATGAGGACAAACAATTTAATAAATTTCTTGAGGTGTTAAAACAATTGCACATTAATGTTCTTCTAGTTGAGGCATTACAACAAATGCCTAACTATGCCAAATTCATGAAAGATGTTTTGACAAAGAAAAGAAGGTTGGGAGAATTTGAAATCGTGGCAATGATCGGGAATGCAAAGCATGTTGATGCAAAATAAACTCCCTGTAAAATTAAAGGACCCCGTAGCTTCACAATACCTGCTCCATTGGAAATTTTTATTCGGTCGTGCTTTATGTGACTTAGGGGCAAGCATTAACTTAATGCCTAAGTCCATTTACACACAATTGGGTATAGGAACCGCCAGCCTATACTGTAAGCCTTCAGTTAGCTGATAGGTCACTTGCCTATCCTGAAGGAATACTGGAGGATGTTTTAATTAAGGTAGATAAATTTGTTTTTCCTGTTGACTTTGTTATTCTAGATTTTGAAGCAGATGCAGAGGTACCTATCATTTTAGGTAGACCTTCTTGGCTCTGGGGAAGACACTCATAGATGTTCAAAAAGGAGAATTGACAATGAGAGTTAATGACCAAGAAGTGAAAATCAATGTTCTGAATGCATTAAAACTTCCAGATGTCAATACCGAAGAGTGTTCCTTTGTGGTTTCTCTTGACCAAGTGGTTCAAAAACATTTTCAAAAATCTAACAACCACTTGGGAAAGGTGCTAAACAATACTGAGGAACATGAATTGTTGGAAGAAGAAGAATTTCAAGAAGGCAAGCAAGTTTGTGAATGAGGTTTGGACTAGGAGATATGAGTCACTAGAGCAAGAAAATTCAAACCTCAAGAAGAGTGTTCCTTCTATTGTTCAACCACCTGATCTAGAGTTGAAAGAATTACCCAAGCACCAGAAATATGCATATCTGGGGGACAATGAGACTCTACTGTCATCATTTCTCGCTAGTTTGAACCAAAACCAAGAGGTGGAGCTCATTACAACTCAAGAGGCATAAAAGGCAATAGGTTGGCAAATGTCCGATATACATGGGATAAGTCCTACAACTGCATGCACAGGATTGTGTTAGAGGAAAATGCTAAACATAGCATTGAAGGTCAAAGAAGGCTTAATCCCATAATGAAGGAAGTGGTGAAGAAAGAAATCCTCAAGTGGTTAGATGCAAGGGATTGTGTATCCTATTTCTCGACAATTGCATGGGTTAGCCATGCATAATGTGTTCCCAAAAAGGGTGGTGTCACTGTGATCACAAATGACAAAAATGAGTTGATTCCCACAAGAACAGTGACTGGTTGGAGGATTTGCATGGACTACAGGAAATTGAACAAGGCCACAAAGAAAGACCATTTTCCTCTTCCCTTTATTGACCAAATGTTGGACAGACTTGCTTGTAAGGACTATTACTGCTTTCTTGATGGCTATTCTGGCTATAACCAAATAGCAATAGTTCCTGAAGACCAGCAAAAGACCACATTCACATGTCCTTATGGCACATTTGCTTTTAGGAGAATGCCCTTTGGACTGTGTAATGCCCCTGCAACTTTCCAGAGATGCATGATGTCCATATTCTAACGACTTCATTGAAAAATCTATGGAGGTTTTTATGGATGACTTCTCTCGTGTTTGTGATAGCTTTCGTGAGTGTTTGGATAACTTGGAAGAGATAATCGATAAGATGTGAAGAGACAAATCTTGTGCTCAATTGGGAGAAATGTCACTTCATGGTGCAAGAAGGAATTGTACTAGGGCATAGGATCTCCAAGAAAGGCTTAGAGGTGGATAGGGCCAAGATTGAAGTCATTGAAAAATTGCCACCCCCCTCAAGTGTCAAAGGTATAAGAAGTTTCCTTGGGCATGCTGGGTTCTACAGGAGATTCATTAAAGACTTCTCAAAGATCTCAAAACCTCTATGTCAACTCCTTCAAAGATGACACCACTTTCAACTTTGATGATGCATGCCTCAAGCCTTCCGAAGTTAAAGAAAGCTCGACATCGCACCTATCATTGTTGCCCCCGATTGGAGTAAACCATTCGAGCTCATGTGTGATGCAAGTGACTATCTTTGTGGGAGCTGTGCTTTGGGCAAAGGTATGATAAAATCTTTCATTCCATTTACTATGCAAGCAAAACACTTATTGAAGCACGCTTAAATTACACATTCTTCGAAAAAGAGCTATTAGTGTGGTTTTGCCTTTGATAAATTTAGATCATACTTGGTTGGCACAAAAGTAATTGTTTTCACTGCACCATTCAGCCATCAAGTATTTGATCTCTAAAAAGATGCAAAACCAAGGCTAATAAGATGGGTTCTCCTCCTCCAAGAATTTGACTTGGAAATTCATGATAAAAAGGGGTGGAGAACCAAGTCACGACCATCCGTCTCTGACTTGAAGGAGACAATGCAGTACTGAACAGGAGAGATTAAAGAAATCTTCCCGGATGAGAAGTTGTTGGCGTGAGATAAAAAAATGTAACGCTATAGCGGTTGCCGCTTATAACGCCAGACGCTTATAAGCGTCTCAAGACACCGCCCCATGGTTTCACGATATCGTGAATAACTTGGTAAGCGTAATGTGCTCTGCAGATCCGAATTATCAACAAAGAAAAGGTTTTTCCACGTAGTGAAAGATTATTATTGGGATGAACCTTTTCTTTACAAGAAATGCCAAGACCAAGTGATAAGAAGGTGCCTTGCGGAGGAAGAACAACCTCAGTGTTAGAGCATTGTCATGCTTCACCATGTGGTGGACACTTTGGAGGAACTAGAACAAATGCAAAAGGTACTCGCAATGTGGGTATTATCGCCTACATTATTCAAGGATGCTCAAGAATGGGTAAAGAATCGCGGCAAGGTGTCAAAGGATCGGGAACATTTCAAACAAGCATGAAATGCCCTTAACCAACATCTTAGAGATTGAACTCTTTGATGTATGGGGCATGGATTTTATGGGTCCCTTTCCTCCTTCTCATGGTAATTTGTATATACCGTGGTGGTGGGATTATGTTTCCAAATGGGTTGAAGCCGTGGCTCTTCCCAACAATGATGCCAAGTCGATCGCCAAGTTTCTGCAGAAGAACATATTCACCGATATGGTACACCAAGAGCAATTATCGGTGATGAGGGTTCTCACTTTTGTAACAAGTTGATTGAGTCTCTATTGGGAAAATATGGAGTGAGGCACAAAATTGCCAACGCATACCACCCACAAACAAATGGGCAAGCTGAATTGTCCAATAGAGAAATCAAAAGGATGCTTGAAAAAATGGTGGGACCTTCAAGAAAGGATCGGTCAATCCATCCGGATGATGCATTATGGGCTTACAGGATGACCTTCAAGACACCTCTCAGGGAATGTCTCCATACGGACTTGTGTTTGGGAAAGCATGTCACCTCCCTATTGAGTTGCAACACAAAGCTCATTGGGCCATAAAAAGCTCAACTTTGATTGTGATAGGGGGGTAAGGCTAGGCTACGCAATTAAATGAACTTGATGAGATTAGGCATGTCGCCTATGAGAGTTCAACCATTTACAAAGAAAAAACAAAGATGTGGCATGACAGAAGATACGAGCAGAGAGTCGATTGAAAGGAGGCCAAGTGCTCCTTTTCAATTCTAGATTAAAATTGTTTCTGGCAAGCTTAAATCAAGGTGGTCCGCCCTTTAAATTAGTCAAGGTCTATCCCTATGGTGCGATGGATTTATTTGATCAAGCAACCAACACCACTTTCAAGGTGAATGGACAAAGAGTAAAACAATACCATGGTGACAACGTGATGAGGACAAGACCTCAATTGATCTTCAAGATCCCTAACATCAAATGAAGAAGTCAGGCTGATGACTCTTAAAACAAGCGCTCTTGGGAGGCACCCCAAGGTTTTAATTAACAGCTTATGTTGTTTTTATTTTATTTTTGCAGAGGGAAAATTTTTGTGTTAAGGAATTTGGGAATTTGAAGGCTGAAGTGTGATATGGACGCTATATAGCGTCAAGAGGAGGTAGCTGGCAAGAAGAATCAATTTTTATTTCTAAGTATGGGACAGTTATAATGACGTGGCAAGCGCGCCCTGTGCACTTCAACTGCTGCGTCCTATGCGCCCACGCAGGATCGCCTCTGCCACTTCATCCACTCCACCCATCAACAACGGTCAAATCATTCAATTCCCATAACCTCTCACTCAACCACTCCCTTCTCTTTCTCCCTTTCTAACCGTTGAATCTCTTTCTCTTTCCCTAACCCCATTCTTCCATAACTTCATTCCTTAATCTCTGCAACCGATCTCACATTTCAGGTTCACAAATTAACAAATTTCTTTCGCTTTCTTCAAAAAATCTCAAAATGGTAAAGAAGCATTCGATTGAAAAGCCCGAGAAAAGGCCAAGACCATCAAACCCAGTTCCTCAAGAGCCATAGACCCCAAGGATGACCTCAAGGCGCTCTTCGGAAGATGAACTTCATCGCAGAAAGGGGTTTCAAAACCGAAAAAGCTCCCGACGTGTTCACATCCACATATATAGCGTTAGGGTGGCAAAAATTTATCAAGCATAGAGGAGAATTTGTGGTGCCTCTGCGTGAGAGAGTTTTACAAAGGAATTCCTCCTCCAAAGGGGGAAAGCCCCAAACCTATTCTATGGTTAGGGGTGAAATGGTTGATTTCAAACCCAAGTGCCATCAATGACCACTTCAAATTGGGTTATTCGGAAAGGCCCCGACAAGAAGCTTGATACGTGGGGATGTGATGAAATGGAGGAGGTCGAAGAGAATCTGCAGGTGGAGGAAGCAACATGGGAGAGGTTTGGCTCGAGTTTAAAGTCAAGAAGGCATTTTTGGTTGATGAGGCTGCAATGTGGTTTACCTTCATCAGGCATTCACTCATGCCTACTTCCCACACAACAAATGTGGAGAAGGACAGGTTGATAGTGCTTGATGCTATTCTGGAAGGTGAAAGCATAGACGTGGGCAAAATCATTGCAAGAGAAATTGAGAAAAGCAGGCTCAAAACTGACGGTAATCTCTACTTTCCTTGTTTAATTACTGAATTATGCAAGCAGGCTGAAGTTGAAATTGAAATCTGTGATGAGAGGAGAACTCCTCAAGGAGATATTCCCGCTGTTTTTAAACCCGCATGAGAGTGCTAGCGCTATAGCGTCCCGATGCTATAGCGCTCAATCAGTTGAAAAAGAATCAGCAGGTACTGTGTAAGTTTGTCAAGGCTAAGTTTGAATGGGAGAAGGCTGTGCTGGAAAAATTGTCAAGGGGCAAGGAGTTAATGGAACCCCCTGTGTTCCCAGAGTGGTTAATTGAAGATGAGGGTGTGAAGGAGCCACCCCAACCAAAAGAAAGGGTGAGTAAGAAGGCTGCTGCAGATCCAAGCTGTAAGAGAGCCGGAGCCCCGCTCAAGAAGGTAAAGAGCCCTGCTAAGAAGAAAGCAAAGGTGAGTAGTGAAGAGTCCCTCAACACTGAGGATTTAGAAGAGCTGAGTGAAGAAGATGAAGAGGAGACAAGAAGGGTGATGAAAGAAGTCAATGATTCTGAGGAGGAAGAGGATTCTGAGAGTGAAGAGAAGTCTGGTGAAGAGAGCCCAGAGAAGGAGGAAGAATCAGAAAGTGAAGATGAAGAAGTAACTGCTGATCCCACACCAAGCCCCACAAGACTACCCTCACCACAAATACCCTCACCACAAGCCCAAGACCAGATCATTCCTGAAACCCCACAATCTGAACCACCCATGCCTCCACCAGAACCAGCAAAAGAAAAGTCACCCCCACCTACTCAACAAACACCAAACCTAAATGAATCACCACAACCAGAACCATCAATCCAATCCCCAATTCCCACAAAAGAACAAAGTCCACCACCTGTTTCACCACAACATTCTGTTTCCCAAAATCCTGCTGAGGGCCCTGCTAGCGCTATAGCGTGCTCGAGGCTATAGCGCTGCAGCCCTGTCCAAGCCCTCGTTTCATCTCATGTGTCAAGTGCAACGAGGTCTCCTAGGCTTAAACAGAGAGCCCAAAGGAGCCCTCAATCAAAACCTAACATTATTGCAGGATCTGAAGAAGAAGCCCAAGCTATGGCTGAGAGTCCTCCAAGGGAAGTAGCCCAGGCCCCAGTGCCATCCGCACTCAAGCGTAAAGTCAAGGAGAAGCATGTGGCAAAGAAAAGGCCAACGTATGTATCTGCAAGGAGGAACCCAGGAGCCAAGCTGACTGTGATTGAGGAAGTTGATGAAGAAAGAGTGCAGCAAGAAGCACAACAGTCTGGGAAGGAAGTGTCTGAACAGGAGAAGGAGGCTGCTAGCAAGCTAGTGTTCGCGCTTGTGTAGTAGTATAATTTTCGCAATTATAGTGCAAGTATACACATCGTACAAGTAATAAAGTGGAGTTAAGTAAGAGATCGTTCCCACGAGGATTGGTTGTATTTTCAAAGTTCAAGATCAAAACACAAGAGAATCAAGTAACAAATCGGCAATAAGAGTTGATGGTAAAGCTAAAGATGTAATTAAAACAAGGAAATTAAAGTTGTTTGTGAAAAAGGATGAGAAATGAGTTGAGTTGTTGTATGCAAATAAATCCTTCCTAGTCGACGTCATAACGCCTAGACGTTATGACGCTCAAATGCTAATGCAGTGAACGTGGCCACGCCCAACGCTGTTGCAAAAGAGCTATGCTTTTCAAAGATAAAACGCCGAGTTTCAAGTACAAGAAATCCTATGTCTAGGTTCTAAATAGGCCCACTCCTCGTATTTTAAGTACCCACAAAGAATGTTCCATGAACTATTATCCATTCTATGTCTAGACTTAGATAAAGATGCCTAAATGTCTTTAGTGCATTGTTCATTCACGTAAATCTTTGATTTCTTTTCATAGACCATGTCCTGCACTTCTATGAATCTACCTATTTTAAGAGGCCAACCTCAAAACAAGTTTGGAAATATTATTGCACAAAGATTTAAAACGGCACGTAAACACTTCATGACATTAACTAGAAATTCATTAAAAGCAAAACAACAACTCAACTACAAGGTGTTTAGCTCATGCTTGAGCATCTTTACGAATGAAGTGGATTTAGAATCCAAATACCATACATTACGAAAAAGGAACTAAGTGCACAAGATGCAACTAAGTAGCTCTTAAGCATGTATGCACAGTATAGACGTTACAACGTCCGAGCCTTACACTCACCGCAGAAATAAACTAAGTTCGTAAGTCTGTTTCCGGATCTTCTTTACAAAACAAATTCGAGTTTAATGGTGGAGATGGTGAAGGGATGGAGACGGCGGTTCTACGAGTTGGTGGAAGAGATGATGATCGTGAGTGAGGTTGGTCATCCTTGAGAGAGTCTTTGAACCTTCAATAAATAGCCACCTTGCTTACATGTGCTGATGTCACTTGCTCACCTAACAGCCTGCTTTCCTGTCTTTTCCCTGACACTGTTTATCGCTACAGTGCTTTTGCGTGTCAGCTCATGGGGAAAACGAAGATCTTCTGACTTTTATATCTTTGACTATTATTGTTCAAATACGCGCCAAAATTAAGATCCTTCGCTTCTTGCTCTGCTTTGCTCCATTGTAGACGTGGTGAGGGACGTGGTAACGTTCAAAGATCAAATTCCCGCACATGCACAAAAAGCATCAAAACGCTCTCGGGGGCACCAATTGGTGCCTAAATGCACAGATTTATCTTTATAACTCTTATTCACCTAAAACTCAGAAATCATTATAAAACTAATTAATTAAACCTTGTATTGCTCAAGAACTTGCGTGATTTATTCGTGAGTGAGTATAAATAACTCATATAAATACGAGTTATCACACCCCCAAACTTACATCATTGCTTGTCCTCAAGCAATCAAGACAACAAAACAATTAAGAATATGCAATCAACTACACTAGCAGGTTCTGTGTTACTTAGCCAAAGAGTCAAAATTCATTCTCAATGGGCTATTTCTTCACATACTCACATACCAATGCATAATTAAATTCCGATTCATTAAAGCTCAAAGTGAGTGTGTGACCTCTGTATTAATTCTTCCTCTAGTTAGTTCAGAAACTACCTTAGCTAATGAGAGAGTGGTTCCCAAATGGTGACAGCAAAATATTTTTCAAAACAAAGAATAGGCTAACATTTTCACATAAGAAATGGGGATTCATTTAAAGCATGACAAAGGGTCTTAATTGGGTGCTAGGACTAGGTTAGTGCTACTAATTTATTGACTCACACACAAAAAGGATCAGAATCCCTCATTCTTGAGCAACTCCTCTTTATTTTGCTCCATTTTTGGAGTTCTCTTTTTTTTTTTTTTTTTTTTTTTTTTTTTTTTTTTTTGGAGTGCTCAAAGATTTGTTTGAGGGTATTACAGGAACACACATGGATTTTCCACTTATTTGTATCAACAGACTCTTTTTGGTGTTTTTGGGAATAGACGCGTTACAACGCCCGAATACAATACACAACACACACGGCAGACGTTATAACGTTACGGGTAGACGTTACAACGTTGCACTCACACTACACCTGCACTTAACCATCCTATAGTCTTTGCACCCAGCCTTAGTACGACTTGATTTACCCCCAAACTTAGCTTCTCATCGCTATTCTAGGTTTTTAATCAAGTTTTATTTTCACCAAAGTTCACCAAAACTAGCTTCAAAGACAAGATGTTCCCTAGCTAACTAGATTCTCTCTTAAAAAGAGTTTGTGTAGGAGCAACAATCAATTCTTTACATCTAATCATGCATAGGTTACTCATACACACACATTTTCATTAACCTTAGCCCAAAGAGAATTATTTTCATGCTTGACATGAGTAAAACAGAGACCGCTTTTGTATTTCCTTTCATGTACAGAGCTTAAAACATTGAGATTTCCCCATTACTTAAAAGTTGAGCGGTGTCCTCACCGCTCAAAAGCAAACAAAGAAAGTTTTTTTTTTTTTTTTTTTTTTTTTTTTTTTTTTAGAAGGGGATTCTCATTCATGACATTGAAATTAAAAATTACTAAGCTACACTACGCTTAAAACTAGAAAAATAAAACTAAAACTACTATTTGGATTAATAGGGACTTACTTGTTTTACAAAGACTGACCTAAGCCTTCCGCTTTTGTCCGTGGATACTCTGCTGACTTTCACCTCTCTTCTTTTCCTTCTTCTCTTTCTTGACCTTCACTCCTCCTTGTTCAAAGGTGGTGGTTGTTGTTGTTGTTTCAAATTTGATTCTTTCTCTTTTGTACTTGCTCCAATACTTCCACCAAAGCAGCGATTGATGCTTCAAAGAATCCTTTCTTGGCCTCCTCCCACATTTTCATAGCTAGATCAGCGGGTTAACTTGCATTGGTTCACCTGGGATCACCGGGCTTTTTCCACCTGCTCGTTCTTTAGACGTCGCCACGCCGATGATGATACTCCAGCCCAAAGAATCGCTCCCACGAGCTTGTTTCAACAGTGCTCGCCCGACTTCCGAGTGGCCTCCTCCATTGCTTGCTGTCGTCTAACTTTCTCCATGGCGCCTTCTTTTTCATTAGTGACTTGCATTTCTCGCAAGTTTGGTCGCAGACTCTTTTTTAGCAGACGTTACGACGTCTGCAGCAATTCTTCAAATAGCGGTAGTGGCTTCTCGGATACACTAGTGGCTACGAATGCAACACTAGTAGCGATGAAGAGTTTCCTGCGGCACCTTGAGTTTTTCTCTTTCTTGGTAGCTTTGGCCTTAAGGTTGATGGGCCGCAATTTCCTCTTCTCTCCACTCCGCGAGCTTGTTTTGACTCAAAGAATGCTAGTTCTTGCCTTTTCTTCCTACCAAATGGGTTGTATGCCAGTCACGCTTTGACTCTGGTCTTTTGGGTGGAAATGGGTTGGGATTCTCGGATTGTTGGCTCGAGGCGTTGCCACGCCTGTTTTCTGAGGTGAAGGTTGTTTTTGAGGTTCGGGTTCAAAGGGGGTGGTTGTGGAATGGTTTGGTCCTCGCCTTTGGATTGTGGGGTCTTTGGTGTGTTTTGGTCATGGGTGGAGGTTTCTTTTGGTGATGGTGGTGGTTGTGTGGCTTGTGGGGATGATGGTTTGGGGCTAACTTCTTTGGATTTTGTTGGGGTTGGCTCTTTGTTTGTCCGATTGGTTGGAGACTCACTTACGCTCTTTTCACTAGAGCTCCCTTTTTCCTCGTGGCTCTCTCCTCTTCTTCTTCTAATTGCTTCCATACTTGCTTTCTTTGTTTCTCTGCATCAAAATCGTAGATATCATCCAATTCATCGAGTTAAAATCTTCCTCACTACTTACCTTCTTTTGTCTCTTTCTTTGGCTCTGCTTCTTTGGTGGGCTTCTTGCTCTCTTTGCCCTTTCTTTCTTGGATGACTCTTCTTTGGATTGTGGATAGGGGCACTTCATCATCATCTTCTTCCCGCATCCAATCGTGCAACACAGCTCTGCTCAATTGCTTTCTTCCCTTAGACACACAGGCAAACACCTTCTTTGCCACTCAAATTGCTCTTTGATAAACTTGGCGTGGAATTGTTTTTCCTCCGGGCGTTGCAACGCGTCGAGCATCAACAGAACTTGCGGCACTGCGATCTTCACTCTAGGCTGAAATTTTGTTGAGAAGGGGCCTTGAGGTTGCTCCCCTAAGCTCAAGCTTCTATCTCCACTCCTGCGCTCCATGCATAAGTCGGTTATCAAACAAGGGAAGTATAAATAGCCGTCCTTCCTGTTCTTCCATTTGTTGAGCTCACGGTTGATTAGCTTCCCCACCTCCACTTTGTCTCTTGACATGATTGCATCAATCACAATCATTCTCTCCTTGTCAATCCAGGATGTGTGAGAGGTAGGAATCGACAATGCCTTATGAAATGGAACCAAGTGTTGGCTTCATCACACGTATTTCTTCATTATCTTAAATTCGCTCCCATGCTCGCTCTTCTTTCCCGCAGACAAAGACCTTCTACACATATCCTTTCTTTAATGGCATCCATTTCACCAACCCATAACTCTTCTGCTTGGTCCCTAACGGCCTTGCCATAGTATCCTAACCCAAAATAGTCATTAATGACCCTAACCCCAAATTTGACTTCCTCTCCTCGCACCTTTGAGACGATAGATGGCTCTCCTTCAGCCTCTCAACGATCCCCTTGTAGAAATCATGGACCGGAGTAGCTATGTATTCTTTTCTATGCACAACAAATTTACGCCAACCTAACGCGACGACGGTTGCGAAAATTTGGATTGGGGCTTTCTAAACTGAAACCCTTTTCGTGAAGCGAGGCTTTCTTTTTGGATGGGTTGGGTGTTTCAGAATGGGGGAAGTGAGGATGAACTCAGTCGAGCATGCTTGCCTTTCCCGCAGGATTTGGTGGTGATTGCTTCACTTTGGTCATGGTTTTTGCGCAGAAAATTGCTTGGAAGGTAATGGGGAATTTCTGGAAATTTAGGTTTTCTGAGGAAGAGAGGGAAGATTTTGGTTCAGAGAGAGAGGGATTAGAAATAAGTTGCAGGAGGTGAATGGTGAGATTTTTATGGGGAAATGGTTATGGGGAGTTGAGAAATGGAAGAGTGAAGTAATGGAGAAAGTAACCGTTGATTAGACATGCTAAGTGAGGGGGGGTGACGTCGTGGTCAGTTACCACGTTCGTTTTGCAGAGGGAAATCATTTCGCCACGTCATCACTTACGCCTTGACTTACTTTAAATTTTTGCCACATCGACCGCCTGGACGTGCCCACGTCTGGTAATTACTGAGACGTTACAACGTCTGCCATTTTTCACTTTTCTTTCAACTCTTTATTCCTGCAAAACAAAAAAATTAAAAAGACACAAAAATTGTTAATTTAAAAATCATTGGGTTGCCTCCCAAGAGCGCTTTGCTTTAAGAGTCTTCACCGACTATTGTTTCTTTTATTCAAGAATTGTTGAAGGACATTTGGATCTTGTCCTTTCCACATGCTCTCCATGGTATTGTTTCACACGTTGGCCATTAACTTTGAACATGGTGTTAGTCTTTTCATCAAGTAAATCCACGGCACCATGAGGATAGATCTTCATTAATCTGAATGGACCACCACCTTGACTTCAATTTTCCCGAAACAACTTAAGTCTTGAATTGAATAGCAACACCGCTTTGTCTTCTTCATTAGCTCTCTCCTTTGGATTCTCCGATCATGCCACTTCTTCTCTTTTCTTTATACATTCTTGAGCTTTCATAGGCATGGTGTCTAAATTCTTCTAGCTCATTCAATTGTAACAATCTTGCTTCACCAACCTTTGCATGATCTAGATTCAATTGTTTTATTGCCCAATAAGCCTCAGTTGGAGCTCAATTGGCGGTGTGAAGCTTTACCATAAACTAGCTTGTAAGGAGACATACCCAATGGTGTTTTGTATGCTGTTCTATAGGCCCAAAGTGCATCATCTAGGTGTAATGACCACTCTTTTCTGTTGGGACCAACCATCTTTTCAAGTATTCTTTTGATCTCCCTGTTGGATATTTCTGCCTGGCCACTGGTTTGGGGATGATAAGCTGTAGCAATTCTGTGTTTCACTCCATACTTAGCCAGGAGGTTCTCAATTAACTTATTGCAGAAATGAGAGCCTTCATCACTGATTATGGCTCTTGGAGTACCAAACCTTGTGAATATGTTCTTTTTCAGGAACTTGCTAACTGATTTAGCTTCATTGTTTGGGAGTGCCACTGCTTCAACCCACTTTGATACGTAATCCACAGCTACCAGAATGTATAAATTCCCATGGGACATAGGAAATGGTCCCATGAAATCCATTCCCCAGACATCAAACAATTCAACTTCCAAAATGTTTGTGAGAGGCATCTCCTGCTTGCTTGATATATTCCCTGTTCTTTGGCACCTGTCACATCTCCTAACCAGCTCATGCGCATCTCTGAATAATGTTGGCGATGATATGCTTTGATTGTAGGACCTTTGCAGCTGTCCTGGTACCTCCAAAATGTCCACCATAAGGTGCTGAATGACATTGTTGTAGCACATGGAGTTGTTCTTCCTCAGCTAAACACCTTCTTAGTAATTGATCTGGGCACATTTTGTACAAGTATGGCTCATCCCAGAAATATTGCTTTGTAGTGTGGAAGAATCTCTTCTTTTGTTGGTGGTTGAATCCTACAGCACAATCTTGCTAACAAGGAAGTTAACTATGTCGAAGATACCATGGTGTAGTAGTATCGGACGTTATGACGCTTGACGAGAGTGTCATAGACGTGGCCACGTCTTCAACTACCGAGGCTACCACCAATAGTCTCTCATCGAGAATTTTTCTTTTATCTCTTCTTCTTCTCAGACTGCATCAACATTCTCAAGCCTAGAGAGATGATCAAGAACTTGGTTCTCCACCCCTTTTTGTCACGGATTCCGTGTCAAATTCTTGGAGGAGGAGAACCCATCTAATAAGCCTTGGCTTTGCATCTTTTTAGAAATTAAGTACTTAATGGTCGAGTGATCGAGAAAAAACAATAACTTTTGCACCAACTAAGTATGATCTAAATTTATCAAATGCAAACACAACAAACCAAGAGTTCTTTCTCGATCCACAAGATAATTTAATTGGGCATCATCTAAGGTTTTATCGCATAATAGATAGAATGAAAAATTTTTCCATACCTTTGCCCCAACACACGGCTCCTACAAAGATAATCACTTGCATCACACATTAACTCAAATGGTTTGGACCAACTGGAGTGACTATTACAGAGCAAGCGACCAAGGCGCTTCTTGATTTGTTGAAAGCTTCATGACAATGCTCATCAAAGTTGAAGACGTGGTCACGCTTGCAACAACAGCACACAAAGGTTTTGAAATTTTTGAGAAATCCTTGATGAATCTTCTCGTAAAACCCCGCATGTCCTAAGAAACTTCGACTCCTTTGATAGTTGTGGGTGGAGGTAGCTTGTCAATAACCTCAATCTTTGCTCATTCCACCTCTAACCCTTTCTTTGATATTCTCGTGTCCCAATACTATTCCTTCTTGTACCATGAAATGGCATTTTTCCCAATTGAGCACTAGGTTGGTCTCTTCACACCTTATCGAACTCCTTCCAAATTATCCAAGCATGCTTTGTATGAATCTCCATAGATCGAGAAATCGTCCCATAAAGACTTCCATGGAATTTTCAATGAAATCGTAAAACAAGGCCATCATGCACCTCAAAATGTTGCGGGAGCATTACACGCCCCAAATGGCATCCTTCCAAAGCAAAGGTACCATAGGGGCAAGTGAATGTTGTCTTCTCTTGATCTTCGGTGCTATGGCTATCCGGTTGTAGCTCAAATAACCATCAAGGAAACAAGAAAATCCTTTCCCCGCCAAACTGCTCTAGCATTTGATCAATGAATGGAAGAGGAAATGATCCTTCTTTGTTGCTTTGTTTAGCTTTCAGTAGTCCATGCATATCCTCCATCCTCGCTATCGTCCCTTGTTGGAATTAATTCATTTTTATCATTTGTTACCACAAGAACTCCACCCTTCTTTGGCACACATTGTAATCGGACTTACCTGGAGCTATCACTAATAGGGTAGATGATTCCTGCATCCAACCATTTGATGATTTCTTTCTTCACCACCTCCTTCATTATGGGGTTCAATCTCCTCCTCGCCTCTTCAATGCTATTCTTGGCATTCTCCTCCAAGACAATTCTGTGCATGCAGATTGTGGGACTGATACCTTTAATGTCCGCCATTTGCCAACCAATTGCCTTTTTATGTCTCTCTTCGTAGGTAGTAATGAGATCATCTTCCCGCTTCTTGAGTGAGCTTGGAAGAAATGATCACCGGTAGGGAATCATGTTCCCCTAAAAGACATACTTCAAATGATCGTGTAACACCTTTAACTCCAAGGTAGGTGGCTCTTTAATGGATGGCACACTCTTCTTCGATTTGAATCCTCTTGCCACTGAGATTCATACCTTTTTGTCCACGACTTTGGTGCGGGGTCTCGACGTGACCACGTCTGTGGATGAGCGCTACGACGCCTAGAGGAATAACTTCTTACATTAACAACTCTTGTATTTCATTGTTGTCCAATTATCTTTCTAGATGATCATTGTCTTTGTTGAACCGCTTTTGGACCATATGATCAATGGCAACTACATAAGAAAGCACTCCTCTGTACTTGGATCCGGATATTTGAGCGCATCGAGGACGTTGAACTTGACTTCTTGGTCATTGACTCTCATGATTAACTCTCCTTTCTCGCACATCAATGATTGTCCTTCCAGTTGCTAAGAAAGGTCTCCCAGAATGATGGGAACTTCTTTATCTCGCATCAAAGTCTAAAATAACAAAATCCACCGGAAACACAAACTTGTCAACTTTAATCAAAACATCTTCTAATATTCCTTCGTGGTAAACCACGCTTTTATCAACTAAAGTTAAACTTAAAGAAGTAGGTCTAGCAGGTTCCTATACCAAGTTTATCATAAATGGACTTGGGCATCAAGTTGATACTTGCTCCCAAGTCACACAAAGCTTTTCCAATGTAAAAATCTCCAATGGAGCATGGTATGAGTGAAACCGCCAGATCCTTGAGTTTTCTAGGAAGCTTATTCTCGCATAATTAAACTACATTCTTCGCTTAAGGCAACAGCTTCAAACTCCCTAGCCTTCTTCTTTTTGTGATGATATCTTTCAAGAACTTGGCATAGTTAGGCATCTGTTTGTAAGGCTTCAACCAAAGGGAGGTTGATGTGTAGTTGCTTTAGCATATCCATGAACTTCTTGACCGCTTGTCTTCATGAGCCTTTTTCAATCTTTGAGGAATGGTGGAGGAGGATACTCGTGTACAATTCAGGTACGCTTTTGATTCCTGGTTCAAAGTTAGACGTCGAACGCGTCTGGGTTGGACATTACAATGTCCGGAGTATCCTTCTCACCACTTGAGCTTGTCTCTTTTCCTTTCTTTTTCTCTCGATATTTCTTTTTGCTTATCCTGCATTTCTTCATTCACGTGTATAGGTGGTTCGTGATATTCATCCCACTTCTTAAAGAAATTGCATTTACTGTCCATTTCCCCATTATTACCATTAGGGGTTGATGATGATGGAGCTTCATTGTGGAAGGAAGAGTTCCATTCTGTCTTCTGTGTGTGAGAAATTGAAGCTATCATCCAATTTGATTTTCCAGAGTTTTGATTGAAGACTCATGAGTTTGCAAAGTAGTCTTACACTCCACTTATGAAGCTCTTCATCATGGCCTCCAAGTTGCTATTGTTGTTATTCTCGCACATACCGCTCTCTGTTGTTGAGGAGGAAATCCAGTGGTATATTGCAGAGCGATTGTTGGCATTCAATGCATTGTTGTTTCTCCAATCAAGTTTGGATGATTTCTCCAATTTGAATTGTAGGAGTTGGAATAGGGACCATTCCCTTATTCTCGAGATACAAAGTTCACCGATCGAGGTTGTAGGGACACTCCTCATACACATGCCCTTCTTCACAAGAAACACAAGCTACTCCACCGAGAATGAGTAGGTTCAATCGCTGCAATACCATTTCTCGACGCGTGGCCACGCTTGAAGTATTTAAAGTTTTGATCATGTTGGTCGCTGTAGCCACTTGAGCGAGAAAGAGCGATCCACTTCACTTATCTCATGCACACCGCCTTCTTTCCGGGAGTAAATCTATCGATGGCCAATGAGAGTTATGGGTGGCTATGTCATCAATGAGCTTGCATGCCTCGAGAGAAGGACATGTTCGAATGACACCACCGATGAAGCATCAAGTATCAACCTTGTGGGGCGATCTAGACCATTATAGAAAGTCTCCATTTGAATAACCACTGAATGCCATGGTGTGGGCACATTCTTAGTAATTCCTTCCACCTTTCCCATGCTTCAAATAATGATTCCCTTCCCTTTGTTTGAAGGAAGTGATATCATTTCTCAACTTAGCATTTTGTTGGGAGGAAGTATTTTGCAAGGAATTTCTCACTAGCTCATCCCAAGTGTGAATGGAATTTGGTTCTAAGGAGTTCACCAATTTTTAGCCTTATCCTTGAGTGAGTATGGGAAGAGCTTCAATCTAAAGGCGTCCTCTCTGAAACTCGGGGATGATAAAGTTCTTTGCACACATCCGTAAATTGTCTCGGTGAGAGTATGGATCTTCTTGAGGAAACCTCCAAATTGGCTGCGCAGCTTTGAAAGATTTGGAACATCATTGGCTTGAACTCAAAGTGACCAAAGATGAAGGGTTGGTCTTGCAATGCCCGTTTGTAGATGAGCGAGGGGTTGAGCACGGCATAATCACGCATAGGCCTCGCCCCCGCTATCACCCATGTCTTGTGGTCCCGCATTGATGAGTTCTTGCCTTTGGTAGTGTTCATCATCTACAATGATTGTCTCGGTGTGAGTTTGTGGTCCACGACCATGTCCTCTACCTCCTCTTGGGGTGTGTCCACCTCTAGAACCTGGTGTTATGCTCGGACATGGTTGGGTATTGTTCTTGTTCTTTCTTTGCCTTCTTCTTAACCTTTGTTGTCTCCTTAGTTGTCCGAAAGTCCTTTCGTGTTCGGATCGAACTCGTTCGTTCATTCACTCACGGTTCATTGAACTAGAGCTTGAGTTGGAACTAAGCATACGCCAGAACGCTTACTGCTCAAACACAAAGAACAACACAAGAAAATTCCTTCAACTTGTGCTTTAATAATTTGAACAATAAAATCACTACAATCCCTAACGGCGCGCAAAAAAACTTGTTCGCGCTTGTGTAGTAGTATAATTTTCGCAATTATAGTGCAAGTATACACATCGCATAAGTAATAAAGTGGAGTTAAGTAAGAGATCGTTCCCACGAGGATTGGTTGTATTTTCAAAGTTCAAGATCAAAACACAAGAGAATCAAGTAACAAATCGGCAATAAGAGTTGATGGTAAAGCTAAAGATGTAATTAAAACAAGGAAATTAAAGTTGTTTGTGAAAAAGGATGAGAAATGAGTTGAGTTGTTGTATGCAAATAAATCCTTCCTAGTCGACGTCATAACGCCTAGACGTTATGACGCTCAAATGCTAATGCGTGTGAACGTGGCCACGCCTCAACGTTGTTGCAAAAGAGCTATGCTTTTCAAAGATAAAACGCCGAGTTTCAAGTACAAGAAATCCTATGTCTAGGTTCTAAATAGGCCCACTCCTGTTTTAAGTACCCACAAAGAATGTTCCATGAACTATTATCCATTCTATGTCTAGACTTAGATAAAGATGCCTAAATGTCTTTAGTGCATTGTTCATTCACGTAAATCTTTGATTTCTTTTCATAGACCATGTCCTGTACTCTATGAATCTACCTATTTTAAGAGGCCAACCTCAAAACAAGTTTGGAAATATTATTGCACAAAGATTTAAAACGGCACGTAAACACTTCATGACATTAACTAGAAATTCATTAAAAAGCAAAACAACAACTCAACTACAAGGTGTTTAGCTCATGCTGAGCATCTTTACAGAATGAAGTGGATTTAGAATCCAAATACCATACATTACAGAAAAGGAACTAAGTGCACAAGATGCAACTAAGTAGCTCTTAAGCATGTATGTCAGATAGACGCTACAACGCCCGAGCCTTACACTCACCGCAGAAATAAACTAAGTTCGTAAGTCCGCTTTCGGATCTTCTTTACAAAACAAATTCGAGTTTAATGGTGGAGATGGTGAAGGGATGGAGACGAAGTGGTTCTGAAGTTGGTGGAAGAGATGATGATCGTGAGTGAGGTTGGTCATCCTTGAGAGAGTGCTGAACCTTCAATAAATAGCCACCTTGCTTACATGTGCTGATGTCACTTGCTCACCTAACGACCGCTTTCTGTCTTTTCCCGACAATCGCTTATCGCTATGCTGCTTTTGCGTGTCATTCGTGGGAAAAACGAAGATCTTCGACTTTTATATCTTTGACTATTATTGCTCGTGCGCGCCAAAATTAAGATCCTTCGCTCTTGCTCTGCTTTGCTCCATTGTAGACGTGGTGAGGGGCGTGGTAACGTTCAAAGACCGAAATTCCCGCGACATGCACAAAAAGCATCAAAACGCTCTCGAGGGCACCAATTGGTGCCTAAATGCACAGATTTATCTTTATAACTCTTATTCACCTAAAACTCAGAAATCATTATAAAACTAATTAATTAAACCTTGTATTGCTCAAGAACTTGCGTGATTTATTCGTGAGTGAGTATAAATAACTCATATAAATACGAGTTATCGCCAGCGAGATGAGGCGAGAAAAGAGAAGGCGCTGCTGGTGGAAGCGCTATAGCGCCGAGGCTATAGCGCTGAGAGGCGCAGCAAAAGGAAGAGAAGAAGAAGAAAAAGGCTGTAAAGCCTCCTCAGCCATCCCGTGTTAGCTCAAGAACCAGGTCTGGTCTGGTTAAGAAGTGAATTTAATTTTCTGCTGTATAAGTTTAATGTTTTGTGAACAAAAATAAATTGTGAAGCGCTATAGCGTCTATCTTGCGCTTCACAGATGTTTTAAGACTTGCATTGCTTTGTTTGTGTGTTAAGTTTAGGCCTCTCCCTAGTTCTTTAAAGAGCAGTGAGGACACTGCTCACTTTTGTTGTGGGGGGAGGACCTAAAGTTGTTAATGTTTTTGTTAATGTTTTTCAAAATGTTCTGTTTCAAGTGCCTCATTTTTAAGTATAGTCATTGAATGCGTTCCTCAATGATTGTAATGATAATGGTGTGAGTGAGTAAGAGAGCCGTGCTTTTAGATGACATCTTTGTTTATTATTGCTCTCACACGAAAAATCTCTCGTGCTTAAGAGAAAACTTAGCTAGCCAAGGACTATCTGAGGTTTAGGCTAGTCTGAGTTAACCAAGGTGAGATCAAGGCTTGAATAAAAACTTGAAGAGTTGTTGAAGCAAAAGTTTGGGGTGTTGGGCTATATAAAGGTTAGGTACAAAGGTCTTAGGGTGGTCAGTGACTTAAAAGTTTAATGTAAATATGTTGTAAAGCTGTAGTTACCTAAAGCAAAAGCTAGGCTGTCCCAAAGGCAAAGAAAGAGGCAAAGCCTCATGTAAAAAAAAAAAAAAAAAAAAAAAAAAAAAAAAAAAAAAGATATATAATAATTGCTGAGGAGCCAAGTAATGAGGGAACTACTACACTAGTAAATCATTATCTTTGTTCAAGTGCTATAGCGTCAAACGCTATAGCGTGAGTCGCTTAGATTCAATAAGTTAGGAACACCGACCATAGACTTGAAGTGCCTAGTTAAACCCTTTGTCATTCCCGAAAAAACCCCATTCCCGTGTGTGAAAATGTTAATCTAGTCATTGTTTTGAAAGAGTTCTTGATTTTACCAACAGAAGACCATTCTTTCCAAGGCTAAAGAGAAATCCAAATCTAGCTAGGAATTGAGATGAGTCAAGAGATCACACACACACTATTGAGTAGTAATAAGCTTAGAAGTTGAATAAATGCATTGGTGTGTTGGTGTGAGTGTGAATCTGAATTGTTAGCCCATTGAGAAAATGTTTGAGTGAGTATGCTTAGAAATGAAGTGTTGATCGAGCATGTGTGTTGTAATTAGTGTCATCTGTTTGTCTTTGCAAGTGTCATTACTTGGGGACAAGCAATGGTTTAAGTTTGGGGGTGTGATAACTCATATTTATATGAGTTATTTATACCTCTAATCATTAAATCAAGTAAGTTCTCAAGTAATATTAGTATAGTATTTATTGCATTTCTATTAATATTAGGATAGGAGAGGCTAAACACTGCTTTGCTATGAAATTGGCACATTTGGTGCCCTTGTGATTATTTTGATGTATTTTGTGAAGTAGTGCAGTGTTTAGCGCTATAGCGTCAAGAGGCGTGTGATTGAGCATCTAAAGGAAAAGTGAAATTTTGGCGCCAAGCTCATTAATCCATGTTCCATATATTGTGTCCACAAAGATCTAGCCGACATGTGACATGTGCGGATTTTATTGGATTTGTGTGGACACTTGTCATTGCATGAGTAAAGGAATAGTGGAGTTGGTAAAAAAGTAAACATCACCTTTCTTGACTTTGGAAGGGGAGTTGTACCTCAAGGCTAGATATACTAGAGATGATGATCTCCCCTCAATATATACCTTAGACTTCCCAACGAAGATAGGGAGAGTATTGGTAGAGAGAGAAAGTGTGACACTTCTTCTTCTCCATTGATACACATTTGAAGCTTTTGCTATTTTACTTTCTTCTTTTGTATTTTTCTCAGACTTTATTCTCATGGTGTAAGGTCGATGATGAGCCATCTTAGCGTGGATGATTAGGGGACTTCAAGCTTGTATCTTTTGCACTTGTAATTTCTTTCTCACCTACGGTAATACAAGTAGTTTTATTTGTGTTATTTTGATGTTGCTCAACATGAGCTAAACTCCTTGAGTTGGGTTGCTATAGCTTGTAATGAACCATTAATGCTTCGTATATAATTTCTCACGTTTTGTGTTTTAATCCTTGTGTGATAACTCTTCCAAACTTGTTTTATATTTGGCCACGTAAAACTAGTACCTCTGTGGATTCGGACATGAACCATAGAGAGAACTCAAGGATTAATATAAATGATAAGGTTGGTTGAAGACATTTAATCAATTTTTGCTTCCTCTAGACATAGAAGTTGCAATAGTTTATAAAGCATAAGTCGTGGGATCTTGATTATACAGGGGTGAACCTATTTAGAACCTAGACATAGGCATCTTGTAGTGAAACCACAGCGCTAGTGGATCGAAAGGCACAAAATATTTGCAATAGCGCTTAACGCTATAGCGTGTGACGTTATAGCGTCTTGTTTCTGGGAATTTACATAGTGAAAGCAATCCAACTTATTTCTCTCATAGTACATTACTCTTTAACTTGTTACTTTAATCAACTCTTGTTCAACTGAACTTTGCTACTCAACTTATTTGCTACTTGTTCCTCTAAGTGTAATTCCTTTTTAAACTCTAAAATTAATATCAATCCCTGTGGAGACGAATTTTACTTATCATTATATTACTTGTTGCGATTGTGTACACTTGCACAACTACTTTTCGCACAACACTAAGTCTCTATCATAGTGCGCCATGCCTTTTCAGCCTTATCCACCAGGATGTCTTTATATTCATTGTGGTCACCCAACAACAAATCAATTGCCACCTTAATTCTCACAACATCTTCTTTCATCTATCACAAAAAATGGATACAATTAGTACTCAGACAAAGAAATAATACGAAAGAAATAATGACATGTTAAGTTACTATGATACTCACTGTGACATGAATGTTTGGTGTGAAAGAAGAATCCATTGCCAACCATTGTAAGATCCACACTGCAGAATGCTGACTGTTTATTGAAAACGCACAAATATTACATGTTATTAATATTAATAGGTGTACATATATAGAGGATGAATATACATTGGTCGAAGTAAATTTAATTTTTTTACCAAAATCCTTCATAGACTTGTCCAATGGGCTCGGCCATTTCCCAATGCTCTGCCTGTTGCACTTCATTTGCAAAGTTGTGAGGGAAGTAGTCTGCTTGCATTATCCGGGTGATGACTTGCCACTACAATATTCAAATAGAAAATCAATAAGGTAACAGTTCAAGAAATATTAAATACAACAATGACAATTAATTTACCAATTTTTAATCCTATGTTGTCTTGGGATCATATTATTCTTTTCAAAACCAGGATCCAAATAGTACGTAACTTGGTCTTCAATAGAGGCAACCATCATAAACCAATTGCCAACTAAATCTTCAACCTACAGATAAACCTAACAACATTATAGTAAACCAGGTTAGACAAATTAAATCGTTGATGGATCTTGACAATATATTTTAAGGTGGCCAACATTGTTAAGTCATATAATTGTTTCATGGGGCTTAACTCCTTCAGATCCATACTAAGAATATCCTCCATGCTATCAATATTTATAATTGTTTCAATACCTTCGTCATCATCAACACTAATGGAATTGTCGGTGATCTCACATGTCGCTTCATCTTCTACCCCAAATCAACGCCAATACTAATGGAATCATCGGCAGTGGTCTCACATGCCACTTCATCTTCTACCCCAGCTGACAAGTCTTCAAGTCCCTACCACAACAAACAATATAATTTCAACAATAGTATCAATCAAATATAGTAATATTAGAATTATATACAAGTTCTCATTCTACCTTCTATAAAATAAAGTAACATCAAAATTAATACAAGTTCTCATTCTACCTTCTCAAATGCAATTGATTCATCCATCTGCATGTGTGCTTCAACCCTAAAAGATGGAGTATGGATTCCTTGAATTCTGCACATTTAAACCATTTAAGTAAAAGATAATCAACTATGCACATGCAACAAGCAAAGAGTGGGGTAACACTCCTATGTGTGCCTTCTAATCAGAGGAAGTAAGTTTCATTCGTTTCTTTTTCTTCTTGATTTATAATTCTTCAACTTCTTTTCTTGTAGGCAAGACAACCATGAAATAAAATTTCAAAACTCTGCCAATCAGTTTTTTGTTTGAATAGTTAACGAGAAAACATAAGAGAGATCTGCGATATCAACGCTTGCAAGAGCCTAATAACCACTTTGTAATTTAAATATTCAAGATTAGACATACCGGATGGACATAGAAATCTTCAAGTACAGGTTTGAATTACTTTGCAAGAGCGTCGATTGAGATGAGCTTTGATCTATTCAATGTTCGAGCAACAAGAGAGATAGTGTCAACACCACACATCGTTCTGAAACATACAAGATAAATAAACTTATGTCATATAATACACAACTTCATTCTCAATTTAAAATGTTAAATAACATTAAAAAGTATATTTGAAAGCTGGACAAGTTCCTTGATATATAATTTTTCATCTTCAACATTTCTTTTGTACCATATTATGTAGCTTTGACAAGACATGAAGAAAATAACCACCAAATGTGGTAGCATGAAGAATAAGATTCAAAGTTGCAGTGAAAAAAGTCAGTTGTGATAGATCTGAGCAACCAAATTAGAGTATGATATTATTTCTAGGCCAAATCTAGAAAAGTGTAAAATCTAAAAGAATTGTAGAGAGAATGTAGAAGATAGAATATCGTAGAAATTCATTTTCTCGTTGTTGTATTGAAATAGATTATAAATTGCAAAGATTTATAGTAGTGCTATCCTTCACCAAGTGGTGCTTATCCTATGCACCACTCTAACAGATTCACAACTGATTCTAAATCAGTTTTGTACAATAGAAAATATTCTAGAATCAATAGCTAACAAACTTAATGAAGGACAAATCCCCAATAAAGAAAGTACTAAAAGAACAAAACATTACTTGTTACTTCATTTGTTAGTTTGTTTCTTTGTGTCGCTTTTTTCCTCTTTCTTTTAGTGCTCTCGCTTGAATTGGTCTTAGCTTTAATATCCTGATTTAATTGAGGGGATGATGACTTCCCTATAGCACAACTCCACAAAGCTATTTCTACATCAAATGGGGTAAAGGAGGTCTCTTCTTAACTTAGTTCCCGTAAATTATTTTCCCACCAGATATTCAGTAAATTAACGCAACTAAACTCCTAACACGCAAGGGGTACAATACAGTTGCTTTATCAATCAATGTTGATAATTGTATATCAAATGGTGATCGATGATCAGATCACACTACCATAGAAACCCCAAGATGCTCTACTTCCAAAATTAAAACCAATAGAGAGAAAGAGATAATGCAATAGCCATCGATGTGAAATTTGGAAGCAAGAGTACTTGTCCTCTTTTAGGTTGATTGATACAGAATAATGGTTGCATTAAAAATACACAGAAATAGCAGAAATCGGCAAAAAACATATACTCCATTGAAGACAATTTGTAGTCCAAGCCAATCACAACTCTAAGACAGAGTCACGTAAATCAAATAGGCTTATTTATATTCACCCAATAAACCTAATTTAGCCAACAAGATCATTCAAAACCCTATCCAAGTATCCCTACATAACAAACCAAAATGGAATTTAACAAAATCTGATTCTGAACCCCATATCGAATAACCCGATTCTAAAATAACAGAACCCACAATCGTAACCAAAGATATGGAGGACATAAAAAAAATGGGAGAAAAACGTAAAGCAAGACAGAAAGAAGGATGAGTGGCCTTTAAATGAAGCCGATTACAATTACAAGAGCAATAAAATCATTGTAACAATCAATTCGATTCTCAACCTTCACATGTGGTACAGGAACAATCAAGATCCAAAATCGAGATAATAGAAAACAGAGGAACAGAAAGTTGTGTGTATTAATAACGCACCTTAGAGCAAACTAAGTCCCTTAACTCCTGGGAGAAATAATGACAATTTTTTTTGGATAGATTTGCAGCGTGTGAATTGAACCAATGTTAGCCAAAGCGGCTTTCCGCATTCAAACCTGTATGCAGAGAAAAAAATCATAATCTGCTCATACCAACAAACATTAAATCGAGTGGGTAGGATGAAGAAATCCATTGCATGATATACAATTAATCCCCACTAACAGAGCGAGTTATTATCTTTTCGTAAGAGCAAAATCAAACGACATGATCAGAATTTCAAAATCACAAAACCCCGACAGTAAATCAAAAACCGAAACACAGTCAGAGGCAGGGATGGGAGAGAGGGCTTTGTATTCTTCACTCACCAAGAAAACGTCGTCGCCGTGTGGATGAAGCAAAAACGTGAAACGGAACCTAGAATGGAAGTGGCGGAGACAGAGAATGGCGGATGCGAGAGAAGCAACGAAGAGAAGGGTGCAACGAAGAGAAGGATAGAGGTTTAATGAAGAGAACGGTGGAAGAGAACTTAGAAAAGATTGGACCTAAAAGTAATTTTTTAACCTATTTAATTTTTGATAATAAGATTTTAAAATTATAAAAGATACCCCATGTTTACTTACAATAGCAGGTCATTTTGATGTTTCATGGGTGAAATATTTGGTTTGCTCTTTCACCCTAGAATCACCCGTTAAACAAACATGTTTTTTAATTTTCTAAAAATATTTCAATTACTGAAAAATTAGATTTTCAAAAGTGATTCAAACATTTCAACACGTAGCATTTTTTTTAAGGAGAACAGGCTTTAATTTTTTTTCTTTCTCAAAACAGCTCTCCATTTAATTTCTACACCTCCAAGTCCTCTCACCTTAACAAATAAAATAATAAAATTCCCAAAAAATTGATGCCGCACATGAACTGATGAACAGGGGGTGTTGGGGGAGGTGGAGTGGAGTGGGCTTTTTGAGAAGTAAAGATTGGTTTTTTGCTTTTCCCACTTCCCCTCCTACTCTTTCACACCCCTTAACAAATTTTATTCCAAAAATAACCTCGCGTGAAACGCTGTGATGACGTGTTTAACGACGGTTCGAACGACCTTGTTCGAACACGTTCGAATGACCTCGTTCGAACATGTGAAATTACGCACAAGAGGGTGTGAAGTCAATATTTAACTCACGCGAACGATGTCTTTCGAACGGGTTCGAACGAGGTTATGCGAACACGTTCGAATGACCTCGTTCGAACAGGTCAAATTACGCACAAGAAGGTGTGAAGTCAATAGTTAACTCACGCGAATGATGTTGTTCGAATGAGTTCGAAAACCCGTGTTCGAACACGTGAAATTTCTTAAAAAAAAGACGTTTTGACTGGTCTTTTGGTCATTTCACATCCTTATAGTGTGTGTTTTGAGTAGAAGGGGCGTAGAAAAAACAACACCCTAAAGATTTGGCCCATTCTCATTAAACACTCTCTCCTATTCACAAATACTCTTTAATTTTAAAAAATTCCAAAAATACTCTTTACACTTATATGCTCCCAAATCTACTCCACGCTCCATTTTGGACATGTTACCTTAGTACCGAATTGGTACGGTACTTTGCTACTTTGAATACAAATATACACACAGTATGGTATCAACGTAGGGTATGATAATGTCATACTTTGGTTAATCATATCCCAACACATTTATAAAAGCATACATAATTATATTATTGAATACCACGTTTTAACACTTTATTAATACTTTAATTAATCTTGTTCACAACATTGTGAATTCTTATGTTATTTAATGGACTTGTCATTTAATAATAATAAATATTATGTAATGAATATATTAATAAAATGAATTATGATTATAATCAAATAATTAGAGTTAGATTGTGGACGATTTTTTTTTTTAAAATAAGAATGAAAAATAAATAAAAAAGTTATAATCCGTAGCATTTCATTAATTGTCAAAATATTAGAGTGAGAATTTTGTTTCAGTCCATCCTAAAATTTCTTATAGAATCAGAATTTTGTTATGTTCTATTTGGGTGGGGATCCTTTCCATTTTTTAAAAGAAATGGATGGTCAATTTCCTAAGTTTTGGGTGTATAAAATATATAAATGCGTAATATATATTTTCTATTTAAAGAATGTGTGTATTAATACATTCAAAACTTAGGTAATTGACTTCTCCATTTCTTTTGAGAAATTGAGAGGATCTCAACCCGTTTTACTTTGCTCTCCTCACCTTAAACTATAAAAAGGGTCTAAGTTCCAACCAAAAAATTAGTCTAATATCTATTTATCTATTTATACAAACAAACTACCAACAAAATTACCACTTTAGATTTCTTATTAACAAGACATATATTCATTTTAGGGATAAAAATGTCATTACCCTATTTCTTTATTTTTTTCTTACACTTTCTTTCTTCCTTTTTTCTATTTCTTCTTACTCTCTCTTTCCTCCTTTTTACTTTTCTCTTACACTCTCTTTTCTTACTTTTTTCTCTTTCTTCTTACACTCTTTTTCTTCCTTTTCACTTTTCTCCTACACTCATTTTCTTACTTTTTTTCTTTTTTCTTTACTTTTATTTTTCCATAAACAATTATTCTCTTTCTCTTCACTTCACTTTAGTTTTTTTTAACTAAATTTCTAAATTTATACAAACACTAGTCTACTTAAATTACTCTCTAAAATTATATTCTTTTTTCTCTCTGAAATTTGTTTACACTCTTATTGATAATCTAATATCACATCTTATTAATAATCTACTATCTATATTTTACTATCTACTAATATACTAAAATAATTAATTAAAACTACGAGATAACTACAATGATAAATAAAAAACACGAGAACAAAAGATTAATATTTGTCATTGATAATTAAATTTTTTGAACTACTGATTAATATTTAAATTAATACAAGAAGATTTAAATCTATTTATACAAACAAACTACCAACAAAATTACCACTTTAGATTTCTTATTAACAAGACATATATTCATTTTAGGGATAAAAATGTCATTACCCTATTTCTTTATTTTTTTCTTACACTTTCTTTCTTCCTTTTTTCTATTTCTTCTTACTCTCTCTTTCCTCCTTTTTACTTTTCTCTTACACTCTCTTTCTTACTTTTTTCTCTTTCTTCTTACACTCTTTTTCTTCCTTTTCACTTTTCTCCTACACTCATTTTCTTACTTTTTTTCTTTTTTCTTTACTTTTATTTTTCCATAAACAATTATTCTCTTTCTCTTCACTTCACTTTAGTTTTTTTTAACTAAATTTCTAAATTTATACAAACACTAGTCTACTTAAATTACTCTCTAAAATTATATTCTTTTTTCTCTCTGAAATTTGTTTACACTCTTATTGATAATCTAATATCACATCTTATTAATAATCTACTATCTATATTTTACTATCTACTAATATACTAAAATAATTAATTAAAACTACGAGATAACTACAATGATAAATAAAAAACACGAGAACAAAAGATTAATATTGTCATTGATAATTAAATTTTTTGAACTACTGATTAATATTTAAATTAATACAAGAAGATTTAAATCTATTTATACAAACAAACTACCAACAAAATTACCACTTTAGATTTCTTATTAACAAGACATATATTCATTTTAGGGATAAAAATGTCATTACCCTATTTCTTTCTTTTTTTCTTACACTTTCTTTCTTCCTTTTTTTCTATTTCTTCTTACTTACTCTCTTCCTCCTTTTTACTTTTCTCTTACACTCTCTTTCTTACTTTTTTCTCTTTCTTCTTACACTCTTTTTCTTCCTTTTCACTTTTCTCCTACACTAATTTTCTTACTTTTTTTCTTTTTTCTTTACTTTTATTTTTCCATAAACAATTATTCTCTTTCTCTTCACTTCACTTTAGTTTTTTTTAACTAAATTTCTAAATTTATACAAACACTAGTCTACTTAAATTACTCTCTAAAATTATATTCTTTTTCTCTCTCAAAATTTGTTTACACTCTTATTGATAATCTAATATCACATCTTATTAATAATCTACTATCTATATTTTACTATCTACTAATATACTAAAATAATTAATTAAAACTACGAGATAACTACAATGATAAATAAAAAACACGAGAACAAAAGATTAATATTTGTCATTGATAATTAAATTTTTTGAACTACTGATTAATATTTAAATTAATACAAGAAGATTTAAAAACACGGATAACTATGAATGATATATATAAAAAAACAGAGATTAATATTTGCCATTGATAATTATAATTTGTGAAGACTATCATAAACCTACTATCTAAAAACACGAGAAGGCTTAGTGACTATTTAAACTACTAATTAATATTAAACAAATACTTCTTATTGATAATTTACTATCTAACTTTTACCATCTACTATAATCTATTAATCAACTAAAATAATCAATTGAAACTACCGTATAAAGCAGACCGATATATAAAAAAACATGGGATAACTCATGAGAATATATAAAAAAATACGGGAATAATATTTGCCATTGATAATTATAATTTTTGAAAACTACTATAAACCTACTATCTAAAAAAATAAGAAGGCTTAATGACTATTTAAACCTGAATAATACCTAAAAATACAAACAATTGTCACTATTATATAAAAAACACGGGATAAATATTTCTTATTGATCATCTACTATCTATATTTTACTATCTACTATAATCTACTAATCTACTATCTATATTTTACTATCTAATATAATCTACTAATCAACTAAAATAATTAAGTGAAATTACGAGATAAGCGCAATGATAAATAAAAACACGGATAATCTATGACCGATATATAAAAACAAAGGATAATATTTGTCATTGATAATTAAAATTTTGAAGACTACAATAAACCTACTATGTAAAAAAACAAGAAGATTTACTAACTATTTAAACTATTGATTAATATTTAAAATAAATATTTTTTCTTGACAATCTACTATCTCTCTTTTACTATCTACTATAATACACTAATCAACTAAAATAATCAATTGAAACAACGAGATAACTGCGCTAATATATAAAAAAACACGGGATAACTGCAGTGATATATAAAAGCATGAGATAACTCCAAGTTTGGGTGCAAGTGGTCAATGCACTCCATCTAAAGAGACGAATTCGGCTAGTACCCGAGTTCGATCCCCGGATGGAACAAATTGGAGCCAGACTTTACTTACCTCCCGGCCGAACTCCGGATTATTCAGGGCCCCTTTCCCCTGGACACCGGAGTGGGGTCAAAGACCCTAGACCAAAAAAAAAAAAGCATGAGATTAATATCTGTCATTGATAACTATAATTTTGTAAGTTTATTATAAACCTACCATCTAAACAAACAAGAAAACTTAATGACCATTTAAACTAATTAATACCTAAAAAAGACAAATAATCGTCACTGATGTATAAAAAACACGGGATAATTATTTCTTATTGATCATCTACTATCTATCTTTTACTATCTACTATAATCTACTAATAAACTCAAATAATCAATTTAATCTATGAGATAACTACACCGATACATAAAAACACTAGATAGTTGCACCGATATATAAAAAAACGGGGATATCTCAAATGATGATATATATAAAAGCATGAGATAATCGCACTAATATATAAAAACACGGGATAACAATACGTATATATAAAAAATACTGCACTTATATATAAAAAAAACATCGGATAAATGCACAATTGTTTTTAAATAATACTATTACATTTTTAGATTTTAATATTTATCTATTTTTTATTTGAAGCTTCTTTTTTATCTACTTTAAATTTGGTTTTATTTTCACGGGATATTGTTCAAACTACTTAAATACTATCTAAATTCATTCATCAAAAGAACATGACATCACCCGTGCGTATGCACGGGTATCCTACTAGTAATAATTAATAAATTAATTTCAATTTGGATTTCATTATCTGAGACTGAAAGACAATCTTGGCGGTAAATATGAAAATTCTCCCTCCATTCTCTGAATTATTTATTCCCCAAAACACTATGACTCAGGTACGTGTCGAGTCGCCTCTCGTCCAAAAATCTGTGTCAAAACGCAGAATCTCAATCGGCGATATAACTAGCTAATTAGGGTTTACCATTTGCTAAACTTACAAAAGCTCCATTCCATCGATTTGAACTTTCCATGGCGGGGGAAGAGAACAAAACGGTCATAAATAATCAAAAAACAGAAGCCACAGATTTTGGCGCCGAAACGGCGTCGTTGAAGAACAGTGAATTTTCAGTTAAAGATGATGATGCGGCACAATCTCTGGATTTTGGCGCCGAAACGATGCCGTTGAAGAACGGTGAAGCTTCGTTGAAAGTTGTTAATGTCTCGGCGCCAAAGAAACGCGGGAGAAAAAGTAAAGCTGCGTTAAAGAAAGGTTTAGAGGATGTAGTGAATGAAAAAGGCGCCGAAACAGGTAAATGTGATGACGTGGCGGAGTTGAAGGAAGAAACAGAAGCTTCTTCTACTGTTGCTGTGAGAAAGAGTAAACGTAGTACGAAGAAGGAGAAGGAAATTTCAGTGGTAGTGGATAATAACGAGAAGACGAGCAAACGTGGCAGGAAAAGGAAAATCGTTTCTTATTCTGAAGAAAGTGTAGCTGAAAAAGATGGAGAAAATGACGGGCTTATCAAAAACACAGTGGTACTTGGTAGAAAATGGAAGATGGTCAAGCAAGAATTAGAGAGTGGTGTTTTGGGGGAACAGAATGAGGACCGTTGCGAATCTGAAGTGCCTATTGAAGAAAATAAAGGTTATGTTTTGAGGAATCATAGAGGCAGAAAAGCTAAATACATTGAACAGAAGGTGTCCAAGTCCAAAGTCGATAAGCAATTTTATAAGGTGAAATTCTTCTCTGCGAATTTGTAATTCCATTTTGTGGATTTTTTAGGTATATTTGTTTGGGCTTGGCATTACGTTACATGTTTATGTGTTACTGTTTCTCTTTCAACAGTGGGTTGAAGAAGAGTCTTTAATGTGCCATCAATGTCAGAGAAATGATAAGGGCAGGGTTGTCAGGTGCACCAAATGTAAAAGGAAAAGATTTTGCATACCATGTATAAATAATTGGTATAACTTCCTTTGCTTCTCTTTCCTCCTGCGCGTGTTATCTTGTTATTTTGAATATTCCTTGTTCTTTTGAGGGTGAGAAATTGTGGGATCTATATGATACCGGGACATAGTTATTGTAAATATTACAAATTCCGTATTTGGATGATGAAATCCTGACCAATGGATATTTTTGTTTTGTCTTTTAAAGGTATCATCATTTGAAAGAGGATGATATTGCTGAGGCATGTCCCGTGTGCTGTGGTAATTGCAATTGTAAAGCATGCTTGCGATCTACTGATCTTATCAATGTCAGTTCTCCCCCCTTCTACATTAACTATTCCTGTAATTTTTTCTGTATGCTAAACTGGACAATTGGTTTAATATAGGAAATTAAGAAAAAAGCAAAGGAAATCGATGAGGATAAGGACATTGAGCACTCTAAGTATATGCTGAAAGCACTTCTTCCGTATTTAAAACAGTTGGATGATGAACAAACGATTGAGAAGGGGATAGAGGCTAAGAGACGAGGTATCTTTTATTGAATAAAGAGTCTTGATTGAGTTTTTGATGTATTGATCAATGTTGTTGTGTGAATGAATGATAATGATGCTGAGACTAAGCTAGGTTTGATCAGTGTAATTGTGTTCTGGTACTCATCATGCTACTCACCAGGGAAATTTGCTTTTAAGTGATGCCATGAATCTCTTCCATTGTGATTGCTGACTGTATAAGAGAAAGAATTATCTGTTTATAAGCTTTGATAAACTGTTGTCCTTCGAACAGTATGGTTGTTGTGTTGCAACTCAATTCTTGATTTCTTCTAGCTTTTTATCTTTTCCCTTACTGATATGGTTTGCTTAATCAGTGTTTCATGCTTTGATTCTTTATTTTAGAATTAAATATATCTATCTTTCCTTTCCTTTTTTCCCATTTTGGATTACTTACCTACTTGATATCCCGATTTATACTAATTTCTTTGTATGTGCTGTTAGAGTATAGGTTACGTTTTGTATCTCATCTCATCCCCAGTCAAAGTTCATTTCTACTTTCAATATTTCGTATGTTTTTCATTTATTAATTTGCTCTTTGGATTTGTATTACAGGGCTCTCACTCTCAGACCTAAAAATAGAAGTAGCAGATTACTCTGAAGATGAGCGGGTGTACTGGTTGGGACTTATGTAATTTATTATTGTCTTTAAGTTATCCTTGTGTTACATAGTTGCTGACTTAATGTTCTTCTGCAGTGACAACTGTAAAACATCAATATTTGACTACCACAGAAGCTGTACAAAATGCTCTTTTGACCTTTGTGTGCTATGTTGTCATGAGCTTCGAGTTGGGCAGCTTCTCGGTGGTCCAGATCCAATTGAGTTGGATTTTATTTTTCGTGGCCGTGATTATATGCACGGTACAGATGGAAATTTTTTTAATGAAATTACACTGCCTGCTGCTGCCGAGCCTGAGATTCGTGAATGGTCAAGATCCGGTTGGTTGGCAGATAAGGATGGCAGTATTCCCTGTCCAAAGGGTAATAATGAATGTGACCATGGTTTTCTTGAATTGAGAAGCATACATCCTCCAAACCACATCTCCGAGTTAGTATGTAAAGCACAAGAACTGGCAGAAGCATATAAGCTTCAAGATGCAGAGAAGTCCCTTGATAACTTCTGTTCATGTTTGAAGCTTGCTGGGAACACAAATGATATATACAATAACACAAGGACGGCAGCATCTCGTGAAGACTCCTGTGATAATAATTTATACTGTCCTAGGGCTGTAGATTTAAATCACAAGGATTTAAGTCATTTTCAATGGCATTGGAGCAAAGGGGAGCCTGTAATTGTCAGCAATGTGCTTGAATGTACATCTGGTTTAAGCTGGGAACCATTTGTCATGTGGCGTGCATTTATTGTCAGATAAGTAATACCAAGCACGATATACATTTGGATGTGAAGGCCATTGATTGCTTAGATTGGTGCGAGGTTTGTAAAATTTCTCAATCTTGACCATGGGAAGATATGTGCTGAAATTTATTGTTTATTGTCATTTTCATCGAACTTATTGAATTCAGATTATCTACAATCACAAATTCCATGTAGTTGGCAGTTAAGACGTTCCACCTCAGGACTCCAGTTTTAAGCGTGGTAAATTGGCCACAAAAGCAAACTCAAATTTAGAGAATAATTTAATTGTTGGAAATTTTTTGAACTTTTGAAATTCTTACATGTGTTCCAAATTTGGTAACTCCATCTTTTCGGGATTGAGAGTAGTTTCAGTTACTCAGTTCATAGAGTACACCTGTTATGAACTTCCTTGAAAGATTTTGGGTAGTACTGAGATAAGTTTTCAATTTTTAAGGTGGATTGTTCCTCTGTAAAACTGTTTCTTGGTGTTCTTCTGTCTGCATTGTCAATAGATACTTGTACACGGTTGCAATCCTATTTATCAACAAAAATACCACATTAGGGTTGTAAGTTAGAAATTTCTTTTCTGGGTGCAATTCCTATGTGTTAGTAAAATTGTCTTAGTCCTTTGTGCTTGTCATATTCTATCTGTTAAATTGAATAGAATGAAGAATTTTACTGAAAGAATAGGAGAGAAAACTCTCCTCCAAGGGTCTCTCTTACAATTAATAGAGCCACTGCTCTATTTGCTGAATATTTACAATACTGAATATCCTCTCCTCTATCCCAATGAACTCCTATTTATTATATATTATAATCCTATAACTACCTATTAACTAATAACTGCCTTAACTTACTCCTAACACTTTATTGTTACTAACTTCTCCTTATCCTATACCCTAACAATACCCTCTCCTCAAAACAACCTTGCCCTCAAGGTTGAAATCTACTAAATTTCTTGCTCAATCAGCTTCATATTCCATTGTTCTGCACTTTCCTGCTGCAGTAGTCAACCCACAATTGTTGCCAATGAAGAACAATTTTTCCCAAACACCTTAAGGGAAAGTTCAGCTTGATAGCAAAACTGGTGAACACTCTGATCAGCAAATAAAAAGGTTATGGAAACACGAGCAAGGCCATCCAAATTCTGAATTGGGCTAGATATGCCTTAGGTTAGGCCCAATGAAGTTGGGCCTTGAATTAGTCTATCTTCATGACACAAGATAATACCATCAATTTCAGCCTGCACAAACTGATTACCCATGTCACTTGGGGTTGCTCCAGCATTTGCAACTTACTAACCATGACATCTGGGATGGGGAGTGGAGGATCCGGTGGTGGATGATCAATCAGCCTGCTCGAGCTCAACAACAAAAATTGTCTCTGTTAATGATCTGTTTGCCAAAGAAATGGAGTGCAGACTATGTAGTGGCCTCAGTGATTGTGTAGGCATGGCCGAACAACATGTAATTTGTGAATCCATACTATCTTATCACTAACTCCTGCCTATATTGTTACTAACCCCTCATTATCCAATATCCTAATAGCATCTTTCCCAATATCGTCAACAAATGCTACTTCTCACTCAATATCTTTTCATCTTATCGTTCAACACTATCCAAATTTTTTGGGATTGTGCACCCTGATTCTTTCTTGTTGCCATTGCATCCTCTTCATTATGTTCTCCTGATCCTATTTTTACCTCTTTCTTATGCATACTCATCAATGTAGATGATGCAACGTAAGACCATGAGACTTACTGCATTTTATGTGTACATGCTGTACCCTTTTTTGTGTTCAAATGCCAAACGGACTAGGTTGAACTATATCTTTTGTTTTTACTGAACTTTTTACTGCTTTTTCTTTATAGTATATTCTGTTACTGGTAATTTCTGGTTTTTTTATTTGAGGTTTTGATCAAGTGCAGGGCGAGATCAACATCCACCAATTCTTTACTGGGTACACTGAAGGTCGCGCGATTGGCTTAATTGGCCTCAGGTGTTGAAATTGAAAGATTGGCCCCCTTCTAATTTATTTGAGGAACGTTTACCTCGTCATTGTGCTGAGTTCATATCTTCCTTGCCATATAAAGAATATACAGATCCTTTAGGAGGTTCTCTTAACCTTGCTGTGAAGTTGCCTAATGGTTGTCTAAAGCCAGACATGGGGCCTAAAACATATATTGCTTATGGATTTGCTCAGGAGCTTGGGCGTGGGGATTCTGTGACTAAGCTCCATTGCGACATGTCTGATGCAGTATGTTTCAGTTATTTTTTGTCTTTTCTCTCTTTTCTTTTGAATCATTTGATGCTGTTGTTTGAATTAACCATCATCATGAAATGTGCACAGGGTGTATAAAGTGTTGTCTTTGTATGCCATTGCATTTTACTGTTCATTTCCTTATGAGCTGATTGTTATGTGGTTTCTTTCTAGTCCATGTCATAAATTTTTGTTCATTGCACAGTCTACATAAACTCTCATTGATCATATATTTGTTATCTTATTTTCCTGGGTGTTTTGGTAATCAACAATTTGAGAAAGTAATATTTTATGCTTAGCGGCATCATCAGAAAAGTATTTTTAGGAGTCGAGTCACGAAAACCTTTGGATTAGAAATTTGAGATCGATGTAGTGCATCAGATGCATTGCTTTTCCTCATTAATATTTATTAGTTCTTTATACTTTGTAGTCTAAGTGCATACTATTTCATGAGTAAAATGAAATATCATTTTCTTAATCTGGCCTTTTAAGGTAAATGTGTTGACTCACATCGCTGAAGTGAAATTGAAACCTGGGAGCATAACTGCCATTAAGAATTTGACGAAAAAGCACCTAGAGCAAGACAAGAGGGAACTGCATGTTGATATTCAGGAAGGAGAGGCTAATGTTAGCATGCTTGATAATTCATCTACTACCACAATTGCTTCAGACAAACTAAATTCTGTTGCAGTCATGGAAAATGAAAGTGGATTATGTGATGGGAAGGTGGTACTTGATCCATCTCATCCACACTCTGGCACACATGAAGACGGCCAATCTTCTGAGTCAGAGCTGCTCAAAGAGGTTGAAGAAGTTACAGTGAAACAAGAAAATAGTTTGTTGGTTGGAAGTCATTCCTTAGATGGTGCTCTCTGGGATATTTTTCGGAGAGGATGCACCTAAATTGCAGGAATATCTGAAGAAGCATTTCAGAGAGTTCAGGCATGTCCATTGCTGTCCTTTAAAGCAGGTAAGTTAGCAAAAATGATTTTCCATTATCTATCTGATTCCTCTTGTCACCAGTCAGTTTCACTGCTGGTTATATTTGTTTTAACGATACCCATATTTGTTATATATGGAGCTTTTACACCATGAAAAAATTCACATTATATTTTCTTCGGAGTTCCAATAATTTTTTTATCAAATATACATGCCACAGAGGATTGGTTGAAGGATCAAGTTGGTAGTAAATAATTGTTGTATGTAAGCAAGTAATTTTGAAGGTGGAAATTAATTATTTCTGTCTAAACAAGTGTGTACCTTCACGAATAAGGAATTATGTTGATCTGATCTGCGTTATTGAAACACATGTATAGTCCGACTGGTATATTTGTTTATGGACTTTTCATTATGATAATAGATGCTTCTGTTTGATGATCATAGAGAAGGGAAATGCATTATTGACATAGTTTACCAGTCCAAAACCAAAAGATAGTCGTTTGATTAAATGTTATATATCTCCCAATTTCAAATTTTAAAGTTGATGTGGCCGTTATTGCTTCTGTATGTATATATAACTGGTTCGTGTGATTGTTGCTCACTCTATATTTATATATCTTGAATGGCATATCCTTTGGGGATGTAGGTTATTCACCCCATCCATGATCAGACCTTTTATCTAACTATGGAACATAAGAAGAAGCTCAAGGAGGAATATGGTTAGTGATCTTTATAAATTTTCCTATACTTTTGGGGACTGGGCTGGTTTGATGAATTAAATTGTACTGTTTTGATGATAGTTCAACATTGGCTTGTAGGAATCGAGCCTTGGACTTTCATTCAGAAGCTAGGAGATGCTGTTTTCATTCCAGCTGGCTGTCCTCATCAAGTTAGAAATCTGAAGGTAAAATTCAAATACAAATTGAAGTTTTCTTTTTGCTACAAGTGTATGAGTTCTGTGAAGTTTTGCTATGAATGAGGAATTACAACTTGGCTTAGTTCAAATTAGATTAAGATCTGAATTCAACTCTAATCTTATTTATTTCATGTTGTAGAAAAATATATCAATATTATTTCAAGTGTATCTTGAGTACAAACGCTAATCGATTTAAATAGGCTATTCTAAACCTAATTCTAATGGGCCTCGATAATCAGCGGATATAATTACAAATTATACTATTTACAACATTTCCCCAAGTCGGTGAATGGATATCTATCATTCCGGCTTGGATGTAAGTTCTTTGAAATGTTCTCATTGGCAAACCCTTCAACAACACATCCGCCAATTGGTGTCCTAAGGAATGTAAGTCGTAGTTATTAACCCGTTGTCAATCTTTTCCTTAATGAAATGACGATCTATCTCTATATGTTTTGTCCTCGTCATGTTGAACGGGATTACGAGCAATCTTCGATAGGTGATTTATTATCACAAAATAACTTCATAGGCCTTCACATTGTATCTTCAAGTCATTTAGTACAATCTTCATCCACAATAGTTCACAGATTCCTTGTGCCAAGCTCTAAATTCACCTCGGTAGCTTGATCGAGCCACTACATTTTGCTTTTACTCCTCCAAGTAACGAGGTTCCCACATAGGAAGCAAGAACTGTAAGGATCTTCTATCACTTATTGAACTCCGCATAGTCAAGATCGTGATAAGCTTCCATAGTTAGGCTCCCCACCTCTTTTAAAACAATAGTCCTCTCTCCCCGGAGAGGCCTCGAGATATTGAAGAATACGATCAACACCGCAAATGTCTCATCCTCTGGTCATGCATGAATCGCTCACCACACTAACTCGCATAAGCCAAATCAGTCTAGTGTGTGCCAAGTAAATCAATTTTCCCACCAATCCTCGGTATCGACCTTGTCAACTTTGCACTTTCTTCTTCAAAGCTAATTTGGTGATTCTCGCTCTACGGGAACACTCAGTAGTTTGCATCCAAGTTTTCTAGTTTCCCCGCAAGAGGTCAAGCACATACTTTCTTTGAGAGATAAAAATGCCTTCTTTTGAGTAGGCTACCTCGATTCCCAAGAAATACTTAAGTTGCCCAAGGTCCTTCATTTCAAACATCACGATAATTTATCCTCGAGTAGAAATTGCCTCTCACCAAATCGTCACCTATAATAATGATATCATCAACATAAACAAGAAGTATAGTCAATTTTCCATCTTGTGAATGTTTGAAGAAAAGAGTGTGATCTCCTCGGCTTCGCTTTATAGCCCAAGTACACCATAGCCTTTGTAAATCTCCCAAACCATGCTCGAGGAGACTGCTTTTAGCCCATATAAAGCTTTCCTTAATCGCACACCTTGTTTGTTCCTCTCTGTTGACCAAATCTCGAGAAATCTCCATATACACCTCTTCCTCTAAATCTCCATGCAAGAATGCATTTTTGACATCAAGTTGGTTTAGTTCCCACCCGTAGTGGGCAAAGCAAGTGATAGTAAGATCCGAACAAGATTAATCTTGGCCATGGGAGCAAAAGTCTCCTCATAATCAATGCCATAAGTCCGAGTGAATCCTTTAGCCACTAATCTTGCCTCAGATCGATCAATAGTACCATCCGATTTATGCTTGATCAGTATAGTTCCACCCGCAACCAACGGGTTTCTTGCCTTCCTGCCTCTCGAACAATTTCCCACGCCCATTCTTCTCAAGTGCTTTCATTTCCTCATCCATGGCTTGACCCATCTTCTATCTTTGAATGCTTCTTGAATGTATGATGGGATTCTCACAGAGTCAACAATTGAAATAAAACTTCGATGTCGCATTAACGATTTTTAGTGGAGACAAATCGAGAAATAGGGTATTTCGCACAAAGACCTTTCCCTTTCCTCAAAGCAATAGGCAAATCATCTCAGACGTTGTCACTAGTGGCAAACCGCGGGAATCACTAGTAGGAGGGTTAATTTCAAAGACTTACCTCCTGGTTCGTGCAATCAAGTCATGGTCCAGGGCGTGTCGGGCTTACTTCTTCTCTGATACACCAAAGTTGGCTCACCAGCTTTAGCATTTGCTGGTGCCGAAGATGATGGTTCTTGCAAAACAGAAGATAGAGGAGGGACCAAAATAGAAGTAGGTGACTCAGATTCGTATTCAGGAAGCGAGAATCAATAGTAGAATGTGAGAGCAGAGTCACAAAGCGACTCAAGGACTCTAATGTAGACAAGTAGACCAAAGAGTAGGACTTGAGAGAGGAGCCTCGTGTAACTCAGTAGACTGTAAACTCAGACTTAGATTCCAAATCATCATGAATACTCTCCCCCTGTAGTTGAGGACGAGTGAAGTAGGATACATTCTCATGAAACATGACATCTTTAGAGATAAAGTACTTACGACTGGGAGGATGATAACATTTATATCCTTTCTTGTCAGGAGGATAACCCACAAAAATTCATCTAATCGCATTTAGAGGTCCAACTTACTTCGATGTTGTTTGTGAACATGGACAAAAGCAACACAACCAAACTCTCGAAATTCAAGACTCTGCAAAACATGAACAGACGGAAATCGTGAAGTCAAAAACTGAACAGGACTGACATTTCCTAACATTCGAGATGGGACCCGATTAATCAAGTAGTAAACAATCGATCTTTCTCCCCAAGATGGGTCGGGAACCGCCATTCGGAAGAGAATGGCTCGAGCAACTTCAAGTAAATGACGATTCTTTCTTTCTGCGACACCAATTTGTTGTGGGGTGTCGACACATGTAAACTCATGAAGAATTCCTTGTTGACTGGTAAAATTTGAAAGACTCTGATTGGCATATTCCTTGCCATCGTCGTGAGCGAATTCTTTTAATGCTTTTGCCAAATTGTGTTTGCACACTATGTGATAAAATCGATAAATAATTCGTACTTCCGATTTATCCTTCATCAAAAAATCCAAGTTGCTCGAGTACAATCATCAATAAATGACACAAACCATTTAGCACCCGAAACATTAGAAATAGGCGCAGGTCTCCAAACATCAGAATGTATAAGATCAAAAGGTTCATCACTTTTAGTGGAACAAAGAGGAAAAGAGACACGATGATGTTTAGCTAACTCACAAACTTCACACTTAAAAGACTCAACTGAATGATGTAAAAACAAGGAAGAAAACATGGACTTAACTAAAGAGAAAGGAGGATGACTCAAGACGCTTGTCTTTGGCGAAATTTGTGCGCGGAATGAGACGAAGACTCGGGAGATTCTTGGCCTCATAAGCGGAAGCCAACACCTTCGAACAATTTGGTTCATCAGATAAGTAGTATAACCCTCCCTTTTCCTTAGCAACTCCAATTGTCTTCCCCGTGGTAAGATCCTAAAAAACACAATAAGAAGTGAAAAATGTTACTTTACAATTCTGATCACGGGTGAGTTTACGAACAGATATTAGATTGTGAGAGAGTGTGGGGACATGTAGCACATCCTTTAGTTGAAGCGGAGATTGCAAATTAATACTCCCAGAGCCATCAATACAGGCATAAGAACCATTAGCAATTGTAACATAACAATTCTTCTTAGAGACAGTGTAGGAAGAAAATAAAATTGAATTGAATGTCATATGGTCGATGGCACCAGAGTCCAAAATCCAAGCATCCTTAGGGATTTTACCGCAAACATTGAAAGATCGGGAGCATACGCTAATACTGATCGTTGGTAGAGAACAAGTTCCAGAAGGCTTACTGAGAGAGTCAAGTAGAGCCTTCAAACGATTCACCTCATCCTCGATGAATGATAAAGAGTAATCAATAGCAATATTATCAGACATCTGTGACAATAATCGAAGAAAACAAGGCAACAACTAAAAGTCAAACACAATAATTGTGTCCAAAGTTGCACGAAAGAGCGATATAACCAGTAACCAAAAATGAGCTTCAATAACGAATAACCCAAAGAACTATGACTAAAAATCAGAATCGAACACGGCCTCGGTGCCTTTCAAGTGACTCAAGAATCAAAATCCACAAAACAAGGAAACAACACCAAACAGAGAGGATGGGTCGATCTACAATCTGTCTAATCGACCAAAGCAAAAATGACCACGGGGCGGTGCATGGGGCCACGCGCGAAGGAAGATCATGTTGCGGCGGCGCTGCGGACGGCTGACGGCGCAAAATTTTACTGGGTTGGTCGGAATTTGATTACGGTTCATGGGAGTGGTGGTGAGATGATCGGAGCAAAGGGTGATGGTTTTTTTGGCGTGAACAGTGTTAAGGTTGAAGGAAAAAATGTGCAATCTGCACTATGAGTAATAACAACACAAAACAAGTGTCAATGGGCTGCAATGAAGGCGAAAAAAAGTCACAATTAAGGTGACTAATGTTTGTCGTAATTACGACGCTGGGTTTTATGCGAAGCGGTGTCTCTCAAGATCGAGAGCTCGATACCATGTAGAAAAATATACTGAATATTATTTCAAGTGTATCTTGAGTACAAACGCTAATCGATTTAAATAGGCTATTCTAAACCTAATTCTAATGGGCCCGATAATCAGGCTGATATAATTACAAATTATACTATTTACAACACATGTTGTATTTCTTATCCTTTGTGTTTGTGTTTATCTCGAGTGTAAAATTATTCTCGTGAGTGCAATTTTCCCATGTTTGGTACAAGTTATAAAAATTATATTCTTGGGTATTTAGTCAGAAATATGAATCATGAAATTACCATGATAACCTTATATGTATATGATTAGGGATTAAGGATTAGGCTCGATGGAGGATTCCAATTTCCAAAGGTTGCCGTGGAGGATGTCGAGAATGAGTATCACTGAAGAAGGCACAATTGGTTGAATTGCTGTTGATTGAGGGGAGAAGTGCACAACAGTAAAGAGAAACACTGGATGAAGCACATCGAGTGCGCACATTAGGACGAAAACGCCGACTAGAATATTGGGTAGTGATTGAGCAATGACCACCGATGTTACAACTCAATGGAACAAAACAACACCCAAAAACGGGAAACAAAGTTGAAAAGAGAAAAGAGAGTACAAAAATGTGTGAATAGTAACATAGTCAAATAACTCCCTAGAACAACCCTCAAAAGTGGGACCCACAAGTTGGAATTTGGGCACTAGTTAGACTAGGAACATGCATTCCATTATACTGGATTCTTCTTCGAAAAACTTGATGGGAATTTCTCAGCATTAGTGGGTAGTGGTGGCTGCGGTGGCTCACCACTCGCTGAGATAAGATGAACTTAACGGAGGTGGAGGTGAGTGTAAATGCGCATCAAAGAGATTGTCAGAGCCTTTGGGGACCGATGGAGGATTGCGTTGTCTTTATTTAAGTTGGTGGTCGACTTTTGGTTGACCTTGACACTTCGCATTGTGGTGCTTCAAGGTCATAATAAATGAGCATTGGAAAGTTACTCCTTGAAGAATAGGAATAGTTGCCAAAAAGTGGAAGGTGGTGTCGGTGGTAGTCCGACTACAGTTTTGGCTCCAAAGCAGAGTCAAGAAGAACATGATGCAAAAGTGCTATAACCGTATTGGTATTGACACTTATTGCAAAACTCTTCTCTAGTTGACACTAGAAACAAGCCTCAATGATCACATAATTTGAACAAGCTGTGATACCATGCAAAATATTGTATTGGATTGTTGTGGATGATGATCAGACATGGGTTCTATGAATAAGGAATGATTTTTCTAATAATTATCATCTAGCGAATGCTTAATATTGACATACTAAATGTTAAATGTGTTGCTCTAACTTGAGGAATCAATGAGGAAAAATTTTCTGTGCAATTTAGAGCTCTCAAATTTGTAGAAATGTGAAGGTTATGCCCTTGTAACATAATGACGTTATTTAGATGAAAAGAAGTAGCAGCCATGTTATGATCACTATAGGAAGTCCTTGGCATACAAAGGAGAGTTGTTGGAAACTTTATGAAGTTGAAAACTTGGGATGGTTGTTCATTTTGGACGTCAACAAAGAAAGTCCAGAGAAAAAATCCTACCGTGAGTTGTGACACATATCCTTTTCACTGAAATACAATTGCAACATGCATACTTTTTTGCCAAAGATTGTTTGTTAATCTAGCTTTTTCCATGGCCCAAGAAACTATTACTTTCTTTGTTGCCCTTAGTATCAAACGGGTTTTTGAAACTCTATGGATCATCGATTTTGGGGCAACCGGTCATATAACAAGTTGTCCAAAACTGTATTCTTCCCGTAGTCCTTGTGCAGGTAGCAAAACTTGATGTCTTACATGGCCCCTTTTCTGCAATGGATAGAAATGGTTCGGTTCCCTTATCCCACTCAATGCCCCCCATAATGTTCGTTGCATTCCTAAGGTATCATGCAACTTGTCTTTTAGTAAATTAACTCCTTGTTAGAAATGTTGCGTACTATTTGACCCACAAACGTGTAAATTTCAGGTCTTGTGCTAGGTAGAACAATATGCAGTGCTAGGAACATTGTTGGGCTCCACCTCCTTGGAGATGAAATTAGTTTTAGAGGAAAGACTCGATGTACTTGTATCCCTACCGGTTTTGTTTCCAAGGATCAAAAAATTATGTTGTGGCATTATCGGTTATGCCACCTTGGTTTTTTTGTATCTCACATTTCTTTGAAGACATTTTATTGGTCAATTATATATTGAAGCAGTTGAAATAAAATAATGGGTTTAATTAGTGTAAATATTCGCTGTAAAATTTATTACACCATCAACCATTAAAAGTTCATCTTATGGGTGACTTTTAAGGTAGTTGAGGAAAATTCAAACCATTTTCATGACATGTCGTTTTGTGTTTGATTGATATCATAAAAAATCTTCAATGCGGTGTATATATAAATTAAATAAGTAATTATATATGAAAGAACAAATGTTACAACTAAATATAATAATAAAAAACTGCATAAGAATAAGAGTGACATAACATTAGCTCAAAAGCTCTAGTGAAAGGAACAAGAAAAACGAAAAGAAAGAAATCAAATAGGGAGACAAGGGAAAGACAATAAACTGTTAAAAAAACAGAGGAGACATGAAAGAAACTAAAAAAAGGAGAAAAAAGTGATCAAAGAAAGGAAGAGAAGTGAACACTATTGAGACGTTAAATTTATTGACTTCTTTTTTATACAATAATAATTACAACATGGAGAATTTTAAAAATTACGCAAGCCATTTACCATAGCTTACTTTTGTCTTGATTGCTTTTCTTTTTAATTGATGCTTGAAATGTTTGTGTAAAGGTCAATGATATGCATCATTCTTTTGCAGTCATGCATCAAGGTTGCACTTGATTTTGTCTCTCCTGAAAATCTTGGTGAGTGCTTTCGTTTGACTGAGGAATTCCGCAAACTTCCAATAAATCACAAATCCACCGAAGACAAATTGGAGGTATGCCATGCCTACTTTCTTTTCTTGGTTTGATTCCACTATAGATTTTGGGTTTAGCTTAGTAGCATATCTAGAATCTGGACTAGACCTACTAGAACAATTGGGCTTGATTGAGTGCTTTCAGTTGCATCAATTATTGGCACTGCTATGTTTTGAAGTGAACCTAGCATATTGTTTAAATTTGTTTTTGCTTGTAGGTAGTCTTAACATACATACTAATTGAAGAAATGTTAATGCGGATGATAAAAAAAATGGTTCGGTGATTCATAGTTGGTCGACAATTTATACTTTAGTTGCATGTTTCTTTCTCTGAAAATTCATTAAAAGCTCTAGTAAAGGCAGAAAGGTTCATTATTGGTTTTGGAGTTTATATTTTTCCATTGTAATATCCATGTAATAATGTAGTTTTCATGCAATCATGGCTCTAATATTAACTGTTTCTAGTTTGATATCAGATTAAATCGTTGTTGAATGTTTGAGGTCTTGATAGCCAACATATTTCAAAGATATCTTGTTTGTCGCGGCCGTGTTGTCACGTCAATAGTTTCTCACTGGGATTTTATGTATTGTTTTTCCTGATTGCTGCTTCTATGGTAACAGGTGAAGAAAATCACTATACATGCTATGGTTGATGTGGTCAAAAAGTTGGAGAAAGCAAGGTTAGTTATTGCAAATTTCATAACATACATTTTTGCGTTCTTCAGCTCCCCTGTTTATAAATTTGTAATACATGTATCTGTTTGCGTTGCTATCAAAGGCACTGATAGACTTTATCTCCTGTACATATACATTTTTGTTAGTTTCTTTTGCTGATGATTGAAGATTTGCCTTTATTTTGCATATATCATTAAATTGATGATTGTTGTTCAATTTACAGGTCTGTGGAAAACCATGGTCCCATTCCAATGTAAATGTATCTGAGACATTGGATTCAGTTGAGAATGTAACTTTTTTGAGTTGCCTAGTTAGGTGTGGTGATCTTGGTTTATTTGTGTATCAGCCGTAGGAAAGATTCCATATTTAATTTTTTCTGGCATACATTGTTTTGGTGCTTTTGAAACATATGCTGACTTGTAATCTATATCTATATACTTATTATAATTTATAATTGTTAGCTTGATTTTATAATTAATGTTTTTAGGATGTAGTAGCTTTCTGGCCCAAACCAGTCTCTTAAGTGCAATGTGAGTTTACTTGTGCAATTATTAATGTATTTGGTGCCAATTTTTGTGTATGGCAGCAATCCGAAGTTCACTTTGAAAGCATTTAAATCAAATTGTGTCCTCTCCTAAATATCAAGAGTTCTGGTAAAAAACTCTGCTGATGCCCATGCCTCTTTTTTGGATGGCATAGACGGTAAGTAATCACATTTGAGTTTTATATGCTTTTCTATGTGACAACCTCGACTTTCATTTGCCAACAAAACATGTATGTGGACTTTCACAACTAGGAGCAAAAAAGGAACACTCCCCTAGTAGGGTGCATATAATATGAACTTCTCAAAAATAGTCTAGAGGTGGATCTTTACCGCTTTTAGTAAGTTTTAATAAAAAGAAAATGTTAGTTATTACGAAGGAGTTGCTAGAAGAAATGCACAAAAACGGTACCAACTGTGATTTGTTGTTGTTGTTGTTAATAAGCACCAACCGTGTGATTTTTTATGCTCTGTTCTTTATGCTTTCTTTTCTCTCTTTCTCATCTTATTTCTTATCCATTCATTTTCTTTTCTAATAATTTCTTGCAATTTTTTTGTGACTTATAGCAATGCTGTTAATAAAATATTATTTTTATTTTCCATTTTAATTATAACAAAATTAATTTTTTTTACTAAAAATAGTAGAAATCCACCTTTAGACCTTTTTGACATGTCAAGTAATGTATGCAAGATATAGGCTCTTGACTGTGAAAACAACAGATAATAGATAAACTATTGGATAACAGATAAGCTAGCTGATGGCGAATGACGTGTTTGGTAAAATTATATGTTGATCTAGCTGATAAATGTAAAATGACATCAAAGGACATGCTTAATTAATCGTTAGATTTCTTTAAACAATATAAAATAAGTATAAATTATTTTGCTATAAATTCATGATAATTACTAACTATTAAGATATTTATAAATTAAATTTATATTTTAATAGTCTAGTTTGTATATTTATTTATTTAGTTGAAAGTCTCATTTATTTATTTACTTGATAAATAAACTAATTTATTTATTTTTTATCAACTAATTATTTACAAAAAGAAAAAAAACTTTGACCAAAGAGAAAGAAAAGGGGTAAACGTATGTTTTTAAAACCAGGTCGGAGATTGAATCGGAGAGACTTCCGGTTCATGGTTCAATTGGTTCACTCGGTTCAACTATGGTTGAACGAGACAAGTAATAATTAAATATAAAATCATTTGGAAAAAAGTAAATTTGAAAATAAAAAAAATACATTTTAGGCGGTTCAACTGGGTCAATTGGCGATTCAAAGCGGTTGAACTGCGATTCAATTCGGCCTAACTCGATTCTGAGCGATTCAATTCGACTGCAGTTCAAATGCGCTTGAATTAATCGTGGAACTGTCTGATTCTTGATTCAATCGGTTAAACCGTCCAGTTCTTAAAACACTAGATAAAACGTAAACAATACATGTAGGTGACATAATTGACTTACAAAGAAGAAATTATATAAAAATAATGAAAGTAAAATAGACTCCAAAGATAAAATGTTATAAACTATAACCTCAAATGCTACTACAAGTAGCCGTTTAAAAAACATTATAAACTACCCAAAAACACTAAATACTACTACTATTTATCAAACATTTCTAGTTTTTTTATCCGTTTTCCATTAGTCAAATTCTTTATAAGTTAAGGGATCTGACTTGCCAAATATAGCCATACTCAGAGAAATTTTTGAAGACCAGCACGGAGTGTTTCAACTAAACTAGTTTTTCAGTTACTCTGCATGCTGTCGAACTCGAATGTACATGTTGTGCAGAAACCCAAATGCAGCTATCTAGGGTTTACCATTTCAATTTTGCCCTAAATAAATTCTAGTAATTATAGTAATTTTCTCTATGGCGGGGGAAGTGAACAACACAGTCACACTCACAGCGGAGTCCGTTCTTCCTAATCGTAAAACACAAGCTATGGATATTAGCGTCGAAACGGCGTCGTTGAAGCACGACGAAAGTTCAGTTAAAAGTAATAATGATGATGTGGCACAAGCTATGGATAGAGGCGCTGAAACGGTGTCGTTGAAGGATGGTGAAGCTTCGGTGGAAGTCAATGACGTGGCGGCGGCAGCAACAGAAGGAGGAAACTCTTCTGTTCAAGTTGTTGCTGGGAAAAAGAAACGCGGCAGAAAGAGTAAAGCGGAGAAAGAGGAAGCATTGAAGAAAATTTTAGCTGAGGGAGCAAATGAATCAGATGTGGTAGTAGGAGCTTCTTCTTCTACTGTTGTTGTGAGAAAGAGTACACGGAGCAGAAAGAGTAAGAACATATCAGTGGTGGAGGAGAACGAGAACGAGAAGAAGGGCAAACGTGGAAGGAAAAGAAAGATTATCTCTACTTATGAAGCTGCACAAGAAGGGGAAAATGTTGGAGTTATCAAGAAGAAGGGCAGACCTGGTAGAAAAAGGAAGATCGATGAGAAAGAACTGGTTTGTGGAAAGCCAGAGAGTGATGTTTTGGGAGAATCTGAAATGCCTATTGTAGAAAATAAAGATTATGGCTTAAGGAATCATAGGGAAAGGAAACCTATAGTCAATAAGCACGATGCTAAGGTGACATGATATGATTGCATAATCTCATTTATAATTCATTTTTGTTGATATATATATATATATATATATATATATATATATATATATATATATATATATATATATATATATATATATAACGAACGTATATTATGAGAGAGGACTTTTTTTGATGAGAGGGTGAGAGGAACCAATCATGTAATAGATCAAATCAAGAATGGTTGAGATTAAAACAAAAAGTCAACGTGATAACTACCCACTTTTCTAATCACAACCACCCATGTTGTGTTATAGGGTCCCAGATTTACTCCTCTCATCTCTCATAATAAACACTCCTCTCACCTTATACATCCCTATATATATATATATATATATATATATATATATATATTTTGATTTGGCATTACATTTGAATATGAATATGATGTTGGCAGTGGGTTGAAGAAGAGTGCTTACTGTGCCATCAATGTCACAGAAGTGACAAGGGCAGGGTTGTAAGGTGCACAAAATGTAAACGGAAAAGATTTTGCATACCCTGTATACAAAGATGGTACAACTTCCTTTGCTTCTATTTCACTTTGTTTACTTATCTCCCTCCAGTCCCACTTACATTGTTACCGGTTGTGTTATTTGGACTTCAAATTGGGACACAATAAAGCAATATTGAATATTTAATCTGCTACTAGGTAAAATGTAATAATTTAGTTAAAGGATTACGAGATTACCCCGAAAAGATATTGTAAAGATTTCAAGTTTGGAATATTGATGCTTAAGTTGTGACCAATGCATATTTTTCTTATGTCTTGTTAAGGTATACTGGATGGAAAGAGGATGATATTGCTGAGGCATGTCCTGTGTGTCGTGGTAATTGCAATTGCAAAGAATGCTTGAGATCTTGTGACCTAATCAATGTCAGTTTCCCCCTACTAGATTTACTACTGTGATTTTTCTTTATTCTACATTTGAAATGTGACCAATTGTTTCCTATAGAAATTGAAAGATAAGACTTCAACTGATGAAGTTATGGAGGTTGAGCTCTCTAAGTATCTGTTGAAAGGACTTCTTCCATATTTAAGACAGATAGATGATGAACAAATGATTGAGAAGAATATAGAAGCCAAGAGACAAGGTATTATTCCTTTAGGGTATATTTGGATGGAGGGCTTTGGAGGGGTGCGGATGACTTATTTTCTTTTCTAAATATCGAAAGATATAAAATGTTTGTAAAAATAAATAAAGCGTAATTGAAATGTTATACAATCATATGACATGGTAATGTTTCAATTTTTTTAAAATCTTAAACATATATTGAAATATAGACTTAGCCCTCCAAAAGACACCCCACAAAACCCTCCATCCAAACATACCCTTAAGAGGGCCTCTACCGTGTTTTCTGATGTATGGATCAATGGTGTTATTATGTGTATATATGAAAATGATGTCAGTGCAAATATAGGTTTGATTTGTGTATTTGTGTTCTGCTATTTATCATGCTACTCACAACCTAGGGGCTTCTAGGCTCCTACTTGCGGGTTCACTGCCGTTTTGAGATCCCACCTATATTTCTTCCACACATATATCTTAACTTAACCTCTCCATCATGCAAAGTCGGTTTGGAATGCGATGGATGCTCTTCACCATCTGGCCGGAAGCCCCTCCCTCCCAAAATGGAGCTCCTCCTTTACATCTTAAGGGTTTTAGTGTCCTGATGGGGAGTCTCATGGCCACATTGGCTTCATGCCTGGGGCTGGGGCGTTCAATTTTCATTCATTTAAACACCCTTTCCAAGCCGTCGTGCCCTTTCATCTTTGTTTTTTGACTGCAAGGTGGTTGTCTCATCGGCCCATAGTTTACCATGGTCTTACCTTATGCGGAAGATATTGGAAGGCTGGATGCTAGATTTTGGCTTGAACTAGTTGAGTTGGTTCTTTAAAGTGGATGGTGCATTCCTAACTTGTTGCTTATATTGTTCTCAATTCAATGAATTTGTTTTGCCGTTTAAAAAGAAGAAGAATTGTCTTTGTTATAGGCTTTGATAAACTTCCGGCCTTTGTACAACATGAGTATTGCAAATAGTTGTCGATAGCAGCAAATAGCGGTTCTATGGCGATGGAGTGGAACAGAACTTGGCCACTATTCTCCAAATAGTGACTACAATTGTTCAAATAGCAATACTATTACACACATTCGGGGGAATGGGGTATTTTGGGGATTTCCAACTTAAATTTGTTTGTTTTCTTTACTTTTGTTGCTATTAATGTTATGTGTTAATACTATGGCATGGTATTATTAGTCATTAATAGTTCGTGAATTTTGAGTTATTTTTCAATTTTTGGGAATTTATGAATATAGTATTAATTGTTTAATATATATAAAAATATTATAGTAGCAGTCCTCCCGATATAAGCTATCGGCTATCTTACAATAGCATTTTTGGGCTTGGCCGCTCTCCGCTGCTATCTGGGATTGACAACTATGAATGTGTTAGTAATAGGCCTCCTATCACAAGGACCTATGTTAGAAAGAAGCCTAGATATACAATAAGGCTTAGAGCAGAAGTTATGTAATATTAATAGGCAGTTAATTGAGTAGGATTTTGGTGGGAGAGACCAAGCTCTCGAGCATCTTGGAGGGTAGGGTGGAAAGCGGGCCGCTTCGGAGCCCGCCAAAAAATTGGCGAGGCGGGCTGGACCCCCAAAGATAGTGGGTTGAGAAATTGAGCCCGCCCCACCCCTTGGCGGGTTGGCGTAGCCTGCCATTAAAATAAATAAATAAAAAATGTAGTGGAATTAGCGGGGCGGGCGGGTTGGGGGGACACCGGCCTGAACCCGTTTTGCATCCCTATTGGAGGAGAATTCCTTGTAACTGTTGTCAATTATATTCATCTCTGTAATTTTTGAGAATCCTGCAATTGTACTACAATTCCTCTGTTTTGAGAGTCATTCTCCAGGGGATTATCTAATAGAAATTCCGTAAGTCTTTAGTTTTAAAGCGTAATTGTCTATCAACGGGTATCAGAAAGCCTCCTAATATAAGTTCTGTATTTAGTCCCTAATTGTTAGCAATAGGGCTACCATCACGAATACCTATGTTAGAAAGAAGCCTAGAAATACAATTAGGCTTGGAGCATAAGTTATGTAATATTAGTAGGGAGTTTATTTAATTATTATTAATGTTGTGTGTGCAGTAACTGCCATGTAATTGCTGTAGGTAGTGTTGTGTGTGCAGTAACTTATGTAACTGCTGCAGGAAGTTAGAATAATAAATATAGGCTGAAAGGGAAAGGGGGGCAGTCGATTATTTGGAATCCGGTTGGTAGGGAGAGACCAAGCTCTCTAATTCTTGGAGAGGAATCACTTATAATCGAGTCCAATCTCAATTCTCTTCCAGCAGCTTTTTTTGTGGCTGGTTACTTTTCCCAGTCGAGTATCAAGCTCTCTAGTTTTATGTTGCTTTTTTCTCTCCTATTTTTGTGACGGGTTACTTTTCCAAAGTTTTGTGCCCCATTTTTCCGTTCTTTCTTTCATTCTTTTTCTTTGCAATTTTTTGGATTACCTACCTACTGGATATCCTAATTTGCACCATCATTATCGTACATGCTGTTGGAGCATTGGTCAAGTTTGCATCTCTTCTCATGCCCAAGTCATAAGTTCATTTGTAGTTTCACATCTTTTTAATTTTTTAATTTGCTTTTGGCATGTGTATTACAGGGCTCTCACTCTCAGCGCTGCAAATAAAAGTGGCAGATTACACTAAAGATGAGCGTGTGTACTGGTTGGGACATATCTGATTTATTGTTTTTAAAATTTTCCCCATGTTGTATAGTTGTTTACTTAACACTCTTTTGTAGCGACAACTGCAAAACATCAATATTTGACTACCACAGAAGCTGTACAAAATGTTCTTTTGACCTCTGTCTTCTATGTTGCCGTGAGCTTTGTGGTGGACAACTTCTAGGTGGGGAAGATCCAATTGACTTGGAGTTTATCAGCCGAGGCCGTGATTATCTACATGGTGGACATGAAAATATACTGGTAAAAGAAAATGCATCTCTTATTGATGCCGAGCCTATGACTCGTGAATGGTCAAGATCTGGGTGGCATGCCAATGATGATGGTAACATTCCCTGTCCAAAAGCAAATAGTGAATGTGACCATGGTTTTCTTGAGCTGAAAAGCATTCACCCTCCAAATCACATCTCTGAGATAGTATGTAAAGCACAAGAACTAGCAGAAGCATATAAGCTTCAAGATGCAGAGGAGTCTCTTAATAACTTCTGTTCATGTTTGAAGCTTGCTAGGAACGCAAATGATATATACGATAACACAAGGAAGGCAGCATCTCGTGAAGATTCCAGTGACAACAGTTTATACTGCCCTAGGGCTGTAGATCTAAATCACAATGATTTAAGTCATTTTCAATGGCATTGGAGCAAAGGGGAGCCAGTAATTGTCAGCAATGTGCTTGAATGTACATCTGGTTTAAGCTGGGAACCACTTGTCATGTGGCGTGCATTCCGTCAGAAAAGTAGTGCCAAGCATGGTGTACATATGGGTGTGAATGCAATTGATTGCTTAACTTGGTGTCAGGTTTGTTTGATTTCTAAAATCTCGAGCACAGGGGGATTTCACTGAAATTTAATGTTCGTTATTATTATCGTGGAACTTTTTTGTGATTTATTTAATGTCATTTTTTTTGCTCAAGCTCTTTCGCTTTGAAATTGGTATTTAGAGAATAATTTAACTGTTGAATTTTTTTGAACTGTTGAATTACCTACATGTTTTCCGATTTTGGTCACTCCAGTTATTCAAATTATAGAGTACATCCTTAATGAGTGTCCTAGAAATATTCTGGGAAGTACTGAGGTATGATTACATTTTTATTGGTGGATAGTTCCTCTATAAGAAACTGTTTCTCGATGTTCTGCTGTTTGGGTTTATGATAAGATACCAGTTCTAGGTTGGAGTTCTATTGGTCAACAGAAATACCACATTAGAGTTGTAAGTTATTAGTCTTTTTTCTAGGTGTAATTGGTACGATCCTGAAGCCTTCAGAGTATCTTTTTTTATAGGCGCCTCTATCTGTATGGGGAATTCGCTGCTGATAGATCTCCTCTCTCTCACCCAACATGGTGAAGGCGTATGGATATTTTGTGATCAATTTATACTGCTATTATCATTATTACTATTACTATTACTATTACTATTATTATTATTATTATTATTATTATTATTATTATTATTATCATCATCATCTTCTTCCCCTGGTGCTAGGTTCCACTCAATAGCTTGTCATCTTATCTTTTAACTTAATATTGATATTGATTTCTCGCTGCTTTTGCTTCAGTTATCCAAATTGTTTCTTGTGTCCCTTGCACGCTTCGCGTTCTTTACCGCCTTCTTTACCGATTAGCATTTTTCTTACACTCACCAAATTAGGGCTGATCTTCTTGAGGGCGGGTAGGGCCACACCATCCCCCAGAATCTTTTAATAGATATATGCAAATATTTTAGTTTCTATCTAAATTTAATGTATTTTTTGGAACACAAGAAAGGCAGGTGCCAGATGCTACTCTACGGCGCAGTGGCAAAGGCATACTTAACAACGGGAGGGACCATGGTTCGGTTCTTGATGCAGATTTTTTAGCATTTCCTATTTTCATAAGCGAAAATACTCAATTATCCTTCAAAATGATACATGACTTGATGCGAACAAAGGTCCTTTGTAAATAAAATGCCTACAACCATTACACCACATAAGTGCTGTGTGAATAATTGCGAAATATGTAATATATATTTCATTAGTATTTGGCCCCCTCAATAAATTCTATCAAGCTCCCACCATTGAACAACATCTAGCAGATGTTGGATAAAATATAATGCTTTGTTTTCTTGTTGAAAATATTGTCTCCCGTTGCACCCATTTCCACCTTTCTATAGCCAAAGAGACCCCCGAGTAAATTATATCTGCTTTATTTTACTGATTTTTTTCCTGCTTTTAGTTACATGACTTGTATTTTCTGTTGCTCGTAATTTCTGCATTTTTTATTGTTGTCGTTGATTGAATGTAGGGGGATATCAATATCCATCAATTCTTTACTGGGTACACAGATGGTCGCAAGGATTGGCTTGGCTGGCCTCAGGTATTAAAATTGAAAGATTGGCCTGCATCCAATTTATTTGAGGAACGTTTACCTCGTCATTGTGCCGAGTTCATCTCTTCCTTGCCGTATAAAGAATACACAGATCCTTTCGGAGGTGCTCTGAACCTTGCTGTGAAGTTGCCTGATGGTTGTCTTAAGCCAGACATGGGGCCGAAAACATATATCGCTTATGGGTTTTCTCAAGAGCTCGGACGTGGAGACTCCGTGACTAAGCTCCATTGCGATATGTCTGATGCCGTATGCTTCAGCTCTTTTTTCTTCCTGGCATGATTTCTCTTGAATATCATCTGAGTTATTTGAAATTTTTACTTGTTATTTTCTAATTTAGCATAATTTAAATTTGTTGTCTTTGTAAGCCATGGCAATTGTCTGTTCATTTTCTTATGAGCTGATTGTAGTATAGCTTCAAGTCCATTTCATAATTTTTAGTTGTTTGCATTGTCTTCATAAACTCTTGTTTGATTCTTTGATGTGATATTAATATCGGATCTGTTAGAGTCAGTTAGAGCTAGTATTAAGCACGTGTGTATTGCTGCTCTCAGCAGCTAGTTACTGCTGAGTCAGCTTTCTGTTAGCGTTCTGTTAGCAACTGAATACTCCTATAATTAGTTAATTACTATTACTTTCACTCTGAGAATTAAAAATATTAATACAGCAGTTATTCATTTCATATGACATTTCAATTTCTCTGCTTCCATCTTGGTTAATGGTAATTTGAAAAGGTAATATTTGTTTGATTAGTGGAGTCATTGGGAAAATATTTTTAAGGGATTGAAATATGAATGATGCCTTTGGATTAGAAAGTTGTAATCAATGTATACTTCCTAGTAAATGTGTTGACTCATTACTGAAGTGAAATGAGTGCATACTCTTTAAGGAGAAAAATGATTTCGTTTTTTATTATCTGGCTTTCAAGGTAAATGTGTTGACTCATATCGCTGAAGTGAAATTAGATCCTGGGCACATTGCTGCCATTAAGAATTTGACGCCAAAGCACCTTGAGCAAGACAAGAGGGAGCTACTTGGTGATAGTCAGGATGGAAGGATTAATGTTGGGATGGAAGATGAAATCGGATTATGTGATGTGAAGATGGTTGATCCATCTCATGAACACTCTGGCACTAACGATGATGTTCTGTCTTGTGGGTCAGAGCTCACCGAGGTTGACAAAGTGACAATGAAACAAGAAAAGAGTTTGTTGGTTGGTGATGATTCTTTAGAAGGTGCTCTCTGGGATATTTTTCGGAGAGAGGATGTACCTAAATTGCAGGAATATCTGAAGAAACATTTCAGAGAGTTCAGGCATATCCACTGCTGTCCTATAAAGCAGGTAAAATTAGTTAAGATGATTTTCTATTATCTATCTGAATGACCTTCTTTACCTGTCAGTTTCCCTACGGGTAACTTACTCTATGACTATCTGTATATTTGTTATTTTTGGTGGTTTGCCCCATGATATATTTTCCCGAGTTCTGATAATTTTTTTTATCAAATATACATTTCACAAAGGACTGGACGAAAATGAAACTGGTAATAAATACTAAATACTAGTTATGAGTAGTTAACTTTGAAGACGGAGATACATAATTTCTGTCTAATCATTTATATACACCGTCATGAGTAAGGAATTATGTTGATGTGATCTGTAATGTTGAAACATATATATAATCTGACTGATTTATTAATTTATGGACCTTTCATTAAGATAAAAATAGATGCTTCTGTTCAATGACCAAAAAAGGGAAATGCATTGATGTAGTTACCAGTCCAAAAGGCCATTGATTGATTAAATATGTTTTATATCTTCCATTTTTGCAATTTTGAAGTTGACTTGGCAGGATATGGCTGCTGTATGTAGGTGACTGGTTGATGGTCACTCATTATGCATATATCCTCTTGAATGACATATCCTCTGGTAACGTAGGTTATTCACCCTATATTTGATCAAACCTTTTATCTGACTATGGAGCATAAGAAGAAGCTTAAGGAGGAGTATGGTTGGTAGTAATGTTTATAAATTTTCGTATATGTTTGAGGAGTGGGCTGGTTTGATCTGGAATCAATTTTTTCGTTGACAGTTTGACATTGACTTGTAGGAATTGAGCCCTGGACTTTTATTCAGAAGCTAGGAGATGCTGTTTTCATTCCAGCTGGTTGTCCTCATCAAGTCAGAAATCTGAAGGTAACATTTACATACATGGTGAACATTTCCATGTTTGCGTAAAAGTGTTTAAGTTCTGTGATATTTTGCTAGGAATGAGGAATAACAGCTGGAATGATTAAGATCTGAATTCAATTCGTCCAAATGTTGTTGTTGTTTTTTTTTGTCTCTTATCCTTTGTATGTGGATTTTTGTTTTCCAAGATTGTGTTTGTGTCAAGTCATATAAAATTATTCTCTTAGGAAAATGAGCTTGTAACTATTCCAAGTTTGTTGCAAGTTGGAAAAAAATGTTTTAGGGAAATACTGATTCCCATGAACCTAGTTTATCCATGACATATGGTTGGGAATCTTTTAGAACTGCAATAGCCTATAAATCTACCGGTAGACTGCTGTAAGTATTGCTCAAAATCCAGTGCAGCCTGATATCAAGCATTTTCTTGCAATCACACAGAAGCTGGCTGACATCTTCGCAAAGGTTATTTCGATGAAATTTGAATTTTTTTAAAGTTAGTTCGGAAAGATGGATATCTGTGCATCAACTTAAGAGGTGCGTGTAAAAGCTTGTTAGGAATCAGGAATAACACCTTGAATTAGTTTAATTCTGATCTGATTCTTTTTTTGTTATTCGTCTTATTCTATGTAGTTGCATTTTAGTTTCCTAAATTATAGCAGACTGGTTTCTTGCTGACTCTGCCTATATTCATCCTTGTCCTACCCCAAATGAATGATATATAAAGATTATCATTAATCACTAACTCACTTTTTATGTCTTGGTTGCTTTTTAAATGATGCTTGAAACGTTTGTGTAAATGACAATGTTATGCGTCATCCTTTTGCAGTCCTGCATCAAGGTTGCACTTGATTTTGTCTCTCCTGAAAATGTTGGTGAGTGCTTCCGTTTGACAGAGGAATTTCGCAAACTTCCAATAAATCACATGGCCACCGAGGACAAATTGGAGGTATGCTAGACTCTACTTTTCTTGATTTGATTCTGCTGTTTATATGCTATACAATGTTTCAATATATTGAATCTCCTATTTTCTCACTACCGTCTTTCAACTGGATTTTGATTTTAATTATAGCTTAATAGCCATTCTAGAATCTAGACTAGAGCTACTAGAACAATTGGGCTTGATTGGGAGCTTACTGTCACACCAGTGCTGGGCACTGTCATATGACGTTTGTCCAAATCCAAACACTGCTCTGTTGAACTGGACTGAATGTTGTTGCATTTCTTTGAATTTAACATTTCTTGCCATCTAATTACTCGAATGCAAGGTGATAATTAATTCACTTTAGTAATTGTAATCTAACATATTGATTTCAGAATAGATGATAGGAAAGATATAAAGTGGTTCAGTAACTCATTGTTCAGAGACAATTTATACTTGATAAGCTTAGTGTTGGTTTTTTATTTTCTATCTTCAATTGTAATATGTTGTTATTAATGAACTTTTTATGTACTTTTTAAGGATCTAATATTCTTTCCATTTCGATTTAGATTAGATCCTGGTTGAATTCAGCAACTATGTTACTGTGCCATGTCATCATGTTAATAGTTTCTTATTGGGATTTTATTTTGATGTGTTGTTTTTTCCTGATTGCTGCTTCTTTGGTAATAGGTGAAGAAAATGACTATATATGCTATGCTTGATGTGGTCAAAAAGTTGGAGAAAGCAAGGTTAGTTATTGCAAACTTCAGGTCATTTGGTTATGGACATGTGATACTTGCATTTCTTGAACTATATCATGGACCCGTGCAATGCGCGGATATATAAATTGGGGGATTGTTTATATTCCAAAATTAAAAAATATCAAAATGAATTCAAGTATCAGCATCTCTGTTCCTTTTCCTATCAAAGGCATTGATAGAATTAATCTCGTACACAATATTTTTGTTAGGTTCATTAGGCTCACAATCGAAGATTTACCTTTATTGTGTGTATATCATGAAATTGATGATTGTTATTTAATTTACAGGTCTGTGGGATTGTAAACATTGAGTCAGTTAGGTGCGGTGATCTTGGATTCTTTGTATCCCGACCATAGGAAAAGTACCCATTGTCTTTTATCTGCACGACGTGACTGAGGTTATACATATAAGTATCGCCTCTTGTATACCTATGGTGCTAATTCTTAGATTTGTTGAAGTTTACAGCAGATATTTATGTGAATACATGTAATGGTGCTAATTCTTAGGTTTATTATTCTTAGGTTTATTGTAGTTTACAGCAGATATTTATGTGAACATTGTACTTATCAAACTTCTGAATGCTTATATTAATTTATGAGATTCTAAGTTGCCCTTGTTGCAGAATGTTTTGCAAAATGTTGGAGTTATTGATTTCATGTCAGAGTACCAGATAAGTATTATTTAGACACAAGATTGGGCTAGCCCGCCAATCTAACCAGATAGAGTAGTAAATCACCCCCGCGAAGTACTTCCTTAACATGCAAATCTTATATTTGCCCAAAAAAGATCATGAGATACATGTGATGTTTCCCCCAAAGACACAAATGTCTCTCCACCATAACAACTTTTTGAGACTCCAAACTCTACTATAATTACAAGTTATTTTCCTCTTCAAATCTCCATACCTGAAAATCAGAATATCTCTCCACACAGCAGACAAATCATTTAGAGCCAGCAGAGATATGCTAAACACTTCCCAAAATTTTCACTCCTAAGCCTCCCTCATTCTTAGATAAACAAATTTTTCCTAGGCCACCCAACATAAATTCTTCCCTTCAGAATTACCTTCCTACAAAAAAATCTCTCTTCTCTGGATATCACTCATTACATGATTAATGAGATTAACTCTACCCTCAAATAGACAGAGGGCGACCATTATAGGATGAAAGCCTTTTATGCATCATTTCCACCGCCGGTTTCCAAGTGCTTCTTCTTCTTCTTCTTCTCTGATTTGGTCCATATGTTTTTTAATTGTATTTTTGGTCTCAAAAAATGGGGATCGTGGACTTGCTTTTCCACTTTCCTAAAATCAAAGGATTTTTAGGATCAAAAGTGCAAAAAATCTAGAATATCAACATGTACGTGAACTAAAATTGCTAAATTGAGAAAATTGGAGAACCAAAATGCTAAAAGAGTTTGGGTTTTGCTTTTCCCACTCCCCCTCCTACTCTTTCACACCACTTACCAAATTTTATTCCAAAAATAATCTCGCGTGAAACGTTGTGAGGACGTGTTTAATGAATGTTCAAACAACCTTGTTCGAACACGTTCGCGTGACCCCATTCGAACAGGTAAAATTACGCACAAGAGGGTGTGAAGTCAAAATTTAACACACTCGAACGATGTCGTTCGAACGGGTTCGAACAAGGTCATTCGAATGCCCGTGTTCGAACACGCGAAATTTCTTGAAAAAAAAGACGTTTTGGCTGGTCTTTTGGTCATTTCACATCCTTATGATGTGTGTTTTGAGTAGGAGGGGGCGTGGGAAAAACAACACCCAAGAGTTTAATTTGCATACACAATAGGTGTATGGACTTTTACAACTACTACCAATCACAATGTGTGGTTACTAATTGATGGTTACCAATTCACCCATTTTTCTTTAAATGTGTTTTTAATTATAGAAAATCAAATAATATTTGATTAAAAAAATCAAATAATACAAGTGGTGTTGGCGGTTTATTTTAATTAAAAATTCACTAAATTACATCAATTAATTAGTTTAAGAGTTTAATTTGCATACACAATAGGTGTATGAGTTTTTACAACCACTACCAATCACAATTCATGGAGTGGGGTGGTTACTAATTGACTAATTGGTGGTTATTAATTGACCAAGTTCTCTTTAATGATGTGTCAATATGTGATTGGTAGATATTGTACAACTTACATACACCTATTGTGTATATAAATTAAATCCTTAGTTTAATTCAATAATAAAAAAAGAGTTAATTAGTATACATCATCATCTGTGTGAATAATTTCATCTAAAAATAATCAATATAACAAAGATTAGTTTTCACCGTGGACGTAGAGTATACATTGGTTTAAAAAAATTAATGGAAGTTTTTTTAGGTAGTGTGATGGAACAAATCAAACTCCTCACTAGTAGGATGTAGTATAAAAATTCATCGACCATTGAAATTTAATACTAGTTATTTCAATCTTAATCACTCATAAGTCATAACATTTTACACAATATCTTACGGTCAATTTTAGTGGTTTCTCGGTGACTCAACTATAGTATATTTGATTTGCTCCATCAAATATACCAATTTTTTACTCCATCAAATAATAAATATTCATAGTATATGTGATTTTTAAGATGGTTAAGATAAAAAGATTGGTTCCAAAATAATAAATAATCATAGTATATGTGATTTTTAAGACGGTTAAGATAAGGTGAGATAATTTTTTGGCTTTTATTTTTTTCACCCCCTCATTATCAATCCCACCCCCATATTTCAAAAAAACCCAATACTACCCCTGTCTTTTAAAAAAAAATTAAATTTTTCGGAATTACCTCTTTTAGAGGTAATTTCGGTTCAAAAAAAATTAAAAATTTCGGAATTGCCTCTAAAAAAGGTAATTCCGAAATTTTTAATTTTTTTAATTTTTTTTTAAAAAAGTTTGTATATTAAATTAAGATTTAAACGCGTTTTATTTTGGAAATACGATACGAACGATTTACAATTTAAATAACAATACGTCAAAATATATAAAATGTCCAACATAAAATAGGAGTACAAATACAACTATGGATCCAAAATGTCTAAAAATGACTGAAAATAACGACGTGAAGTAGGTGAACGGGCGACATTTAGGGCATCCCGGGCCAATCGAGGACGCGCAGTGCGTATATATACGATTTGTTTTAATTTTTATTACTAAAAGGCTACTAAAAATAGTCAAAACTACTCTAAAAAATATAAAAACACCACTAAAAATCTAACAAAACCAAAATAAGGCTATACAATTTTTTTAGATTTTTGGAGACTATGAAAAATTAAAAAAATCGTAAAAAATAATAAACGATGGAATTTGGGATTTTGAGTCAGTAGTCCGTAAAGAAGTCCTTTTAAGAGTCTTGATTCTTGATTTTTTCTGATTTAATAAATTGTGGTTTCATTACGATCGGAGTATGTTCTTGCTTAAAACCGATTTTTAAATTTAAATTATTCGTTCAAATAAAAATATTAATAATTCTGAAAAATTTAATAATTGAAAATAAAAAAATTGTAATTTTGGAATTAGAAAATCTTTTAGAATTACAAGAAATCAAAATTCCATTATTTTTTGAACCGAAATTACCTTTTTTAGAGGTAATTTCAAAATTTTTAATTTTTTTTTTAACAAACCATGTAATTTTTGTAAATTTTTAAGGGTATTTTTGTCCGTTTGGGTAATTATGGGGTGGGATTGATAACGAGAGGGGTGGGAAAAATAGAAGCGTAATTTTTTATTTTTTTTTACAAACTTCGTGGGGTAACTTGAGACTATATATATGGCAAAAAAGAATTGCAATATTTCTAGAGTGTTCATTCTTATTGATGAGCCCCCCCTTCTGCCTCTGAACCGTCGCATCCTCCTCCTTTCCGACCGCCGTCAACCTCGTTCGCATTTCCGATCGATTGTGCACCTCCGTCGGTTGTCGATTGCCCTGCGTCGCTGTTCAGTTTGATTGCGTTTCGCCGCAACTTCAACTCGATTACGTTTCTCAGATCTTCGCTCGATTCTTATAATTCTGTTTGCGTTTTGTCGTTTCCCAGCAGATACTCGCTCCCACAGCGTCGTTCTTCATCGCTTCGTCCCCACCGCACCAGTCTCTAACCAGCGACGAGTAAGTATTGGATTTCTTCTATTAGGGTTTCTTCTTCTTAGGGTTTCTTATCCTTGAAACAAAATATTTTCTATTTGATTTTTGCGTGTGGATCTGAAACTAATTACTTAAGTAGGATTGTATGATCTGAAATTGAATCTTTCTGTCTTCTTAAATTATTATGTGGTTCTGAGAATTTTTCATCTGCATATACTTTTTGAAGTTTTTGGCCTTTTGTTTTTGTTCCTGATATGTATTTTTTTACCTTCCCAGGGATTTACGTTGAAATCACAAGATGCCGGCTACAGCAGGTAGGGTTCGCATGCCTGCGAACAATAGGGTTCACAGTAGTGCTGCCCTACAAACCCATGGCATATGGCAGAGTGCAATTGGCTATGATCCTTATGCACCCAATAAAGAAGACAAGGATCCTTCGCAAAGTCGGCCAAATGCGGAACCTGATGCTGAGAATGCATATGCCAGCTTCCAAGGGCTTCTGCAGCTTGCTAAGATAACCAATGCTGAGGTGGATGTGTCCCGTGGGGCTTGCAAGAAGTGTGGCCGTGTTGGGCACCTCAAGTTTCAGTGCAAGAACTATGTGAAAGTCAAAGATGACAAGATGGAGAAGGATCATGAAGCAATGCAGCCCCTGGGCTTGATTGGAATGGATAAGTTGAAGGGAAAGACTGAAAAGATGGATAGAAGAGCCGATGTTGAAAGCTCAGATGAGGAAGATGAGGAGGATGAGAGTGAAAGTTCAGATTCTGAGGTTGATTCAGAGATTGAGAGAATCATTGCTGAAAGGTCTGGGAAGAAAGTTAGTGGGAAGGGAGGTTCTTCTAGAAAGAAGGGCGACTCAGATGATGACGAGTCAGATAAAGATTCTAGCAAAAAGAGGAAAAAGAGAGGGAGGTCAAAGAAGAGGAGTGCAAAGAGGGAAGTTAGTGATTCAGATGATTCCAGTGAAAGGAGGAGCAGGAAGAAGAGGAGGGAGCACAGGAGGAAGAGGAGGGACAAATCTCCAGATGATAGTGATGAATATAGGCAGAGGAGAAGAAAGAGTAGGAAGGAAAAGAGGAGGAGAAGAAGCCGTTTATCAGATTCTGATTCCGAAACATCTGAGGATTCCACTATGCGGCACAAGCGGAAGAGCAAGAGGGCCTCGTCGACGACTGATAGTGATTCAAGTGGATATAAGGATTCAAGGATGGGTAGGGATATCAAAAAATCAGACAAGAGGATGAGACGCCACCATGGAGATGATGAATAGAGTTGCAGAAATCAGTTCAGTAATCGATCATATGTCCTTTGGTGATTCTAGTTTTTCATGTATTATACTTGTATGCTTGTTAAAATATCGTTAAAATATCGTACCTGGTTTGTTGAGCTTCAGAATCTAGTTATAACTCTGACTTGATATTCTGCACTTGTTTAACTTGCATGAGCTTTTAATTTTACCGAAGGCATTTGGCGCACACTCTTGTTATAGTTATGTCTCAATGACCCAAATAATGGATAGAATTGATTATCTGATTACCATGCCTTGCCTACTGGGAGATAATTGCTATTAAGGGTTAGATTAGATTTAGGAGTCATATCAATTTTACATTGTTTATGATTTATATTAATACAGACTGGTGTGCTTTGCTTTAGACACACAAATCAAAACTCTATAGGTATGGTTGTCTAATCTTGTCTCCATTGGATGCGAGTAGGGCTGGAAATGTGTCTAGCTGAGTCGAACTTAGTTCGGCTCTACTTGGTAAATTTTACTCTGGTGGAAACTCGACTCAAGTTAGATACGAGTCTTTTTCTTCAGCTCGAACTTGAATCGATTTGAACTCGTGAATAACTCAATTCGACTCGTAAGCTTGAATCAGATTAGTCAAAAGCTAATAATCTAGGTACTAGATATTATACTATGTTTCCCTCTCTTCTCTCTGGCTTGGTGTGCGATATTGGAAAGATGAGAATCAGAGGTGGAGGTTTTCTTTTATCAGATTCATAGGAGGGAGTTTGAGAGAGGTTGAAGAAGATGAATAGTGGTGACATTGTTTTTAAATAAAACTAAATTAAAAATGACATGTAAGTGAAAAATAATATTAATAATGACATGGATTATGACACATTAGTGCTGTTATTTCCAAATAGACATTTTAACGGAGTTGGACAGAGGCTAACGGAAAAGGATATATTTGCTTAAAATTTGAAAGATAAAGGACTTATTTGGGACAGAAAAAAGTTAAAGGACTAAATTGTTACTTTTAATTAAGGGACCTCAGGAGTATTTTAGCCTATAAAATATTGAAACAAACATATAATTCTATTTTTTTAGTATAAAATAAAATGTATGTTTGGACTCTACTACTAACATCCAAATAAGTCAACAAAAAAAAATTACACCCAAATATGAGATGGAAAGGTAATATTAAGGATTGCATCGAACCCAATACATCAACCATAAAATCTAATTCGAGTTGGTTCATAAAGCGAATAGGTTGAACTATGCACAACTCGAGTCTAACTTGTTTAATTAATGAGCTCAACTTTGAGGTCAAGTTAAACTTGTTTGGTTCATGAACCAAAAACTCAACGAACAAATTATTGAGTCGAGTCTTGAACCATTTTTGAGTTTATTCAATTCATTACCAGCTCGAGTTCTAGATGAATTTGATCGTACAAATTATGTCACGCAACAACACTAGAAGACTCCAATGTGCATCAAGATGTTAAAAGAGAAATTTTTATTTCCTCTTTATGTCTTTTTGTGTCATCAATTAAATAATTGCTCAGACTTTTGTACTGGATTTATCATTGCATACATGAACACGACTGTAGCTGTGTGGCATTCTTTTTGGAAGTAGTCACAGGTCACAACCGTGCAAGCCGACCCTGAGATTTTGGATGACTTGACGAATCGAAAATATACAATACATTCCATTCAAATCTAGCCGACTATGTGTTTACTCAGATTTGTCGATTCATGTGGTTCTCATTTCCCAATAAAATTTTGTCACACTCAAGACTCGAACTTGAGACGTTCCATATAAATTAACCATATTTTCCATGCCAGCAATTTACATTCCATTCAAAGAGCATCCTTCAACTTTCTTCTACTAGTTTCTCTTCCCTGCCAAGATTTGACATCTTGTTCTTGCTTTGTAATATAAAACTAATAAATATATGAGGTGCCAAGAAAAGCACACCAAAAACAGATTCCCAGTTAGTTAAAGAAATTGTTGACAATATCGTATCTGTCCCCTGCTTTCTAATGATGCTTACAAGTTACAACCACTTGAAAGTTTTCAGTACAACACTCATTCAAAAAGATAAGAAGCTAATGGTTCTAAGAATGTTTTGGATTATATTTATTTATTCACTAGAGAAGCTAATTCTGATATCAATTGTTGAATGATGAAGGTTGGTAATTAAAACGTGATCTTATTATCACTTTATTTCATTGATCTCAACTTCAGCAAGACAATGGAAAGGAATCAATGTTTAAAATATTGCAAAAGGAACCACCAATGTGGCAATTCTACTGCAAATGTATTGATGTGATAAGTCTGATATGTCCTAATCTTTAGGCTAAGGTCAATCAATGGCAAGCAACGAATATTATATTGCTTAGGAGTTGATCCGGTAAGATTACTTGAAACATCCACCATGGTAACGCCAGGTTTAGCACAACGGTCGATATCCTCTACACGCGGTAGAAAATGCCTTCAAGCTTTAGCGCTGCGAGGGGTGTGCCTGCAAAAGACACTCCAATACCTAAGTTAGTTTAGGGTTTGAGGGTTTTCAGAGAGAGAGAGTAAGTGCAAAAATGGGGTAAAAGTGAAGTAGCCAAACTAGAAGGGTCGAACTCCCTTTTTATAGTGATGGTGCAGTATTTTTTTTGTTTGAACCATTGTTGGCTACTCACGGAGTGTCTCAATACTTTTAACAAAAGACTAATAATCGTTCGTGCTTAGAATCAAAATTTACACCGGAAAATACTGAAATTGTTCATCGTGGGAATTAAATCTGGGAGCACCGGGTCGACCTCCCGTGTCCTCGAGTAGATTGAGTGCTCTTCGCTAAAATAGAAGCTCAGGCCTATTTTAACGGGACTTAAACGTCGTGATATTTTTAGAGTGAGAATGTGACTGGGAGAGCATGTGTGTAAATGCTATTCGAATAATACCTCAAATGTCAACTCGATCGACATAAGCTGAAACTCCAATAGGAGAATCTTTCACAAAACTCGGCGACGCAAGTCGGGACATAAACAATAAAAAAAATGCAAATAATGAAGCTTGGAATGTTGAATGGAGAGAGATGATGTGATGAAGGAATATATCACCATGTTTGTTCCATTCTCCTTGAAGGTTATAAATTCCACTATATATTGAAGAAGATAGTGAACATCACACCATCATTTTCAAAGCTAACTAACAAAGTACAAACTTAAAAGAGACAATTCATTATGTTGATGCATTGCCATGAATTGTGCAAGCCAGTTTCTATCATGATTTTAGTTAACTTAGCTCTTGCTTTTGTCAATGTATTTCTTAAGAAGGTTCTTGATGAAGGAATGGATTACATGTCCATCGTAACATATCGACAGGCTATTTCATTTATCTTCATGGCCCCTATTGCCTATTTCTATGAAAGGTAATTAACAATTGGTCTCTTCACTTCTTATTTTCGATGTTTATGTTTAAGAAAGCTTATGAAAATAGCTCGTAACTTGTTTAATATCTTAACAAGTTTCTTAGGGTAGCTTTAAGAAAATATATGAAAACAATTCAGCACATTTTTTTAATTATAGAAATAACTTATACTTAAGCACTTATTCATTAAGGGCTTAATTAATCTGTGTATATGAAGACATCCCTACTATATTCGCACTGGTTAGTTGTCATGTAAACAAGTTTTTTATATTAGAGACAATTTTATTCTAGAACTTTTGAGATTTTACAAAAAGTAATCTACTTGTTACAGGAAACACAAACTGGAGGCTAGCATAATATGTCTCCTTTTTCTCTCTGCTCTTGTCGGGTATGTATTCATGTAACCAAAGATACGCATTTCTATGTTTTTATATATAGGCAATGGTAGTGAGGTGAGAGAAATGCTAATTTCTCGGGTTTGAACTCAAAAGTTTTTTCTTGTACTTATTTGGTGCACTATCTCTTAGCTCACCAACTGAGTTAATTGTTTTCAATTGTAAGAATCGTAGTTATTGACTAAGATTAATAATTTTGATGTTTTATTAATGCTTTTCAGAGTAACACTCCCCCAATACTTGTTTCTTCTTGGACTTGAGTATACATCTGCCACATTCTCATGTGCATTCCTTAACATGGTGCCTGTATTTACCTTCATTATGTCACTTCCATTTGGGTAAGTTACGCAAAAATATTAGCTTGATTGTGGAATATAACTATTATGGAAAATTACACACACCTCCTCTGAAATATGTTTAAATGACACATACACCCCTCTATTTTGTATAAATCATTGACCTCCCCTCAATTACACACAATCATTTCTACTCTATTTTGTAAAATAGAAGGGGTTGTTTGAGTGTCATTCAAACAAAATTTGAGGGCGGTGAGTGCAATTAAACATACGTCGGGGAGGTGACTGCAATTTCCACTAACTACAATAATTTTAATCTTGATACTTTGGCTTGAAAATTTTCTAGGATAGAGAAGGTGGACATGAAAATCAAGAGTGGTATAGCCAAAGTCTTGGGAACTATTGTGTGCATTAGTGGAGCTTTATTATTGGCCCTTTATAGAGGAATGCCCTTGATCAACCCACAATCTCAATACATAGCAAACACATCTACAAGTGAATCTCCATCTGTCAAGTTAGAGAAATGGATTATAGGTTCAATACTTCTGACTGCAGGCTGCATCTTGTGGTCTTCATGGTTCATTATACAAGCAAAGATTAGCAAAACATATCCATTTCAATACTCTAGCACATCTATTTTGTCACTTTTTGCTACTATTCAATCAGCAATATTAACTTTGGTCATAAAGGGAAATAATGCCTCCTGGATTCTCAAAGGAAAGCTAGAAATAATGAGTGTCATATATTCTGTAAGTATGTTCTTTGCAATGACATGCATCATGTAGGTAGAACATGTTTGGAACGACTTAACGACTTATTTACTAACATATACAATTGTCAAAGTATTTCAAAGAGTTTATGAAAATAGCATATGACATTTTCATAAGGTTTTTTCAGCTTATTTCGATAAACTCTTCGTTACATAAACAAATGTTGATTTACATAAAACAACTTATATCTTATAGGATAAGTGCTTAATTAAGTCGTTTACATAAACAAATGTTGATTTAACAAACCTGATTAGAAGTGCAAACCTTAGAATTCAAATTTGTTGTTTATTTGGAACGACTTAACAACTTAGTATTTAGATTTATCTACTGACATATACAATTGTCAGAGTATTTCAAAGAGATTATGGAAATAACATATGATATTTTTATAAGGTGTTTTCAACTTATTTAGATAAACTCTCCATGCATAGCTTATGAAAGCAACTTAATCTTACATGAGAAGTGCTTAATTAAGCTGTTTACTCAAAAAAATTGATTTAACAATCCTGATTACAAGTACAAATCTCAGATCTCAAAATTGTGTTTATGTGAGTCTAGGGATTGGTGGGATCAGGCTTGTGCTATGTGGCAATGTCATGGTGTGTCAGAAAAAGGGGTCCAGTTTTTACTGCAGCATTTACCCCTCTTGTACAAATATTTGTGGCAGGGCTTGATTTCTTTATACTAAAGGAGGAAATATACTCAGGAAGGTTGATTTCTTTTTTTCACTCTATGATTTTCAGACCCTTTTCTGCATTCCATTGCACCTAATGTGTCCTTATCTGCTATAAGCAGTATTGCAGGATCTGCCTTGGTTATTGTTGGCATGTACATTCTTCTATGGGGGAAAAGCATGGAGGTAGAACAATGTGTCTTGAAGGATATGCAAGCAAATCAAGATGTAGAATGTCAATAACTATGCCACCAATGACAATATCCCATTTGGATCGACTTATTTGGACTTATCTACTTGGCGTAAATCTTTATAAGAATCGCTTTTGGGAAAGCTTATGGAAACAGTTTTTGACATGTTTATAAGTTGTTTTAAACTTATTTCCATAAGCTCCAAATGATAGTTTATGAAATAAGCTTTTGACTTATAAAAAAATAGTTTAAAATTATTTTATCATTTATAATATAAACAGCTTATGCATAAACACTTATATGATAAGTACTTATGCCATAAGCACTTAATTAAGTTGTTTATCCAAACGGGCCCTATGAATAATTGATGCATGTACTCTCCAACGGTGGCGGACGTACTTGTTGTTTAGGGGGTTCAAGCAAAACCCCTGAACAAATAAAATTAGTACTGATATCTTAGGAAAAAACGTTTTTGCACCCCCGAAAAATATCGTTTGCACCGAAGTTTTTAGTTTTGCACCAATCTAATGCACCACACTCACACAATTATTCAGACTCTCACATATTTTACTATATTTTTAGTGATGTATGTTTGAAAAATTAATGTTGGTCTAGTACAACACAAGTTGTGAACCTATTAAAGTCTTTTTTTTTTTTATATTTTTAGCGATATATGTGTTTGAAAATTTTTACATCCCCTGACCCAGGGTCCTAGATCCGCAACTAATCTCCAATCACTTGAAGCTATGTCCACCTTTTAGCAATCAATCAAGATTTTCTCCCTCAATACTTACTAGACAATTTGCTAAATACAAGAGCCAAAAGGACATTGAAAAATTAAATTGTGTAATATCTCTTCCAAAGCAAAATTTAACTGCTACAAACTTCAATGTAAGCTACTCAAAAGAGAAGCAAATCATCTTCTATTAATGTATCATTCAACAAAATCTCATGATTGTCAAGTTTCATTTGATAGACAATAAAACTTAGCATAGAATAAGTTTCTTCCGAATCAGGGTGCGTTTTATCGTGAGCAATAAATCTATGAAGGATTCCGGATATTTCAACAAAACTAAACCCAGGTGCTTTTTCACCCCTCTTCTCTCCATGGCTTCTCTCGTGCTTCTTGCATCATCCCAACGTTTGACAACTGCATAAACATTTGCTAAGCCAATATATCTTCCATCATTATTTGGATCTAGCTCAATAAGCTTCCTACCAACTATCTCTGCAAGATCTAAATTTCTATGGTTAATACACCCACTAAAAAGAGCACCTAACATGGAAGTCGTTGGTTCTATAGGCATTTGACAAATAAATTGGTATGCAGCGGTTAATTGACCTGCACGCGCCAGCACGTCTACCATGCAAGCATAGTGCTCGCTTGAAGGTGTCATGCCATATTTAACAAGGCTCTCAAAGAAGTACCATGCTTCTTTAACTAACCCTCCATGGGCACAGGCAGCCAACAAGCACAAGTATGTGATCTCATCGGAACGAATACCGACTATTTGCATTTCCTCAAACAATTTAAGAGATTCTTCGACTAACCCGTGTGTTGCAAGACCTCCAATCATTGCATTCCAAATCAACACATCAGTTTGACTCTTTGAGATACTGTGGAATACAAACAAGGCCTCCTCTATTGCCCCACATTTGGCATACATGTCCACTAGAGAAGTTTGTAAGACCAATGTCAAAGGTAAACCATTGTCAACTATGTACTTGTGCATCGTTCTTCCCTTCTCTAGAGCACCAAGGTGTGCACAGGAAGACAAGACACTCACCATAGTCACTTCATTGGCTTTCGGCCCAACAGCCCGCATCTTTTCAAAGACAGCCATAGCTTCCCCATATTCCCCAGCTTTAACATAACCATCAATCAAAGAGCTCCATGACCGAACATCCCTCTCTTGCATGGACTCAAAAACTTTCTGAGCCAAAACCATATTTCCACACTTAGCATAGCCATCTAACATGGAATTCCAGGAAACCAAATTTTTTCCCTGCATTCTGTCAAATACCTTATGAGCCCAAATAATATTTCCACAAGAAGCATACATGTGAATCAAAGAATTCTGGATAAATCTATCAGACTCATGCCCAGTTTTTATAATATGAGCGTGAATTGAGACACCACTTTCCTGGTTTGAAAGGCGTGCTGCTGCCTTCACAAGAAATGGGTATGTTAAGTAATCTGGTGCAACCCCATGTCTCAGCATTTTTAGAAAAATAAACAGAGAATGAATTGGGTTTTTGCTATTTGAATAGCCTCTAGTGATTATATTCCAGCTAAAAATTGTTGGATTGTAAAGCTGGGAGAAAACCCTGTAGGAATAATCAATGTCTCCAGAACTGGACAAAGCAGAAAAATTAAGGATTTTGGATACATATGGGTCTTCTTGAGATAAACCAAAAGAGATCACCATAGCATGAAGTTTTTTCAGTTCATGCATTGATCTGCATTTACCAAGGAGGCTTAGCAGAGCTTGGCTTAGATTTGCAGTTTCACATGACAGTGACACGCCTAGCATTTGCAGATATATCGTGTCACGCCTACTGGTGTAATACTTCAAGTGTATATATCATCCAAGCAATGCTGAACGAGGCAACATAAACAATAAGTCAAACTAAGACATAATGGTAGTCATGGCCTAAGCCTAAATGAACATAAAGGTGAAATATATTGCTTGAACAAATTAAAATATAATGGCAGTCTGTCTTAATTTAGTGGTCATCATATCATAGCATAGTACATGTAAATAAAGACGTAGATGCTAAAATTTGTTTATTAGGATGATATGCTGATATTTTAGTTTGCTTCCCAAGATACGATGATAACTTTTACATTAATCTAATGTGTTGTTGTTGTGAACTTGATTCACAACATTGTTGGTCATTTGGTGTTAGTCTCCTCTTCAAATATTTTTCAATTATCTCTTACAATCTAAAAACAAATAATTTATAAACAATCAAATTAACAGTACGAGAGATAAAGCAAGAGTCAAAAGGTACGAGAGATAAACAATCAAATTAACAACAATGCATCTATGTTCATTCATGCATTCAAACTTGTACAAAATGGTTGATTCTTTCTTCAAAAAGTTGTTTGCAGTTGGTGCTATTATCAAGTCTCTATTTCTTACAGACATTTTATCAAACAACTTGCAGTCAGAAATCTATTATGTGATTCCAGAACAACATACAAGCCCGTTTTCAAAATATAAATGCAACACATAAAACAAAATATTGAGTGGTGTGAATGAGCTAAAATAACACAAAAAAAAAAGCATACGATACGACGACTTCAAAGTTCACAATAAGCAAAATTTGTTTATACATACCAACAGAAAGAAAGAGATGTAATGCTCTCTTTCACGCAAAATGTAACAGTAATTCTTCCTTCTTCCGTCACCGCTCTTCTCTTGTTTACATTACCATAGCAATTTGTTCACGCATAATTTTACTTGTTGTGCCACAGCTGTATGAGGAAATGTGGTAAACACTCTTTACAAAGTAAAATATGTTTTTTTGACAAGAACAACTCAAGGAGCAAAATATGTATTTGATCATGATTTTATTAGGAATTAATTTATGGCTTTTTTTTGCACCCCCTCCTTGTCTATCCCACCACCATAATTACGCAAACAGACGAAAATGCCTTGAAAACTTATAAAAATCACATTTCACAAATCAAATTTCATAATTCCGAAAAAAGTAAGTAAATACGGAGAGATTTTCGGAATTACCCAATTTTTTTTTCAATTATTAATATTTTTTATTTACAATTTTTTTTAATAGTGGCGAGTAGACGGCTTTAGGCGATTATGTAGCGCGAGCGAGGTCTTCTTCGGGAGCAAGACTCCCACGGCGGCGACGACGAGCACAACATGCTTTGGGAGTCCAAAGATGAGTCGTATGTCCGGTAGGAGTGCTACTCCTTCTCCGGACACTCTACAGAGGCTCAAAGTTGTTGGACATGCTTCTGAGCGTCATAGGCGCTAGAGAGCCCGCGCCGGAGTGGTAGAGATGGTTGATCCTGAGCCTCAGCCTCAGCCCCGATATGAGCAGCCCTACCATGACCAGCCAGATTATGAGTACCATATGCGACACCAACAAGAGCGCCCAGAGCTGTATCATGACATTCTTGCTCACGGTTGGGAGGAGCAGGAGGATGAGGGTCAGCATCAGGAGGAGGAGGAGGTTCAAGAGGAAGTTCAGGAGGAGAAGGTTCAGCCTGCCCCAGCTGTGGATCACCCACCATTATTGTTACACTGCGATACGCACTGCGCATCTTGGATAGATAGATGCGAGGTAATATTTTAATTCTTTGTTTTAATTTTACTTAACAACAATTAATTACTTATTTTTAATAACGTATGGTTTAATTTTAATTTTTTCAGCCTCGGAAACTAAAGGTTGTATCTCACAGCTAGAAGTTTCCTAAAGTTAGACCTGCCGAGCACCACCCACAGGTAGCCCACTGGTTGCGTGAGGCCAAGCTTTTTGAGTTGGACACCACGTTGGACACCACACCTCTGGGGCAGTCAACCATGAGTTGATATCTGCTTTGTGGAGAGGTGGCATCCTGAGACCTGCTCATTCCACATGCCCTTTGGGGAGACAATCATCACCCGGGCGATGTGGTTGTCTTTGCTCCACTTGCTTTGCCGAGGGGCACCCCATTGGACCACAGGCTCGATTTTGATTCTGTTTAGGCTCTTCAGTTGGATGTCGACTCTTTGGGCATGCATCAGACTAGTGTCATCGAGGAGCTTAAGGAAAACAGGGGGCAGTATTTGAGGATCGCCTTTGTAGAGGACTCTTACAGGGAGAACATGGCACAGGGTGCTTATGACCAGGCTGCACGATGCTACATGCTCTTCTTGTTAGGCACCGCCATTCTGGCCGACAAAAGTCACCATTTACTGCCAGTGAGGTGCATGTATCTGCTTTAGAATCTTCAACAGTGTGGCCAGTGGTCTTGGGGTATAGCTACTCTCGCCACTCTCTACACTCGACGATTGCCAGCGGTCTTTTATACGACCAAGCGCGGTTTAGCGGATCGCGACGACCTTTGCTCCCGTAATCAAGTATTTATTTTTAAATTTAAGCTTTTAATTAAATTACTCTTATGTTAATAATTGGTTATTTATTAATTTAATTATTTATTTTCGTCTTTGGATATACGAGCATTTTCCCACCATCGTTGGTCGGAAAGTGTTTGCTAGGGACGATCGACCACGTGCCACCAAATGGAACAAGAAAGATAAAATAAAGTTGGTGGACTTTAGGAGCGGATCGATAACTTGCGGTGGAGGATGTCATCCTCACCCCTTATCACGAGACCACGAGCGAGTGTTCCTTTGTTGAACATATCTCATTTCTGAGGTCGTTGATTTGGGGCGATGACCCGCTCCCTACATGTCGACGAGTGCGTTGGCGATTCGGGCGGTCTGAGCGATCCCTTCTTCACCCATTTCGTGTAATGCTCCATCTCCGGACATGATCATACGGGGGTTGCTGATGTATCAGATTCGGGCGCGGACTTTTTGGCGGGGTGGTAGAGAGGCAGCCTACCACGGCGAGTGCGATCCTGATTACCTACCTTGGTACAGTCAGGTAACTAGGGTGCGTCTTACTCCGGTGCCAGAGCCACAGCCAAAGCCAATTGCAGATGAGGAGCCCGTTGTCCCAGAGACTTTAGAGGAGAGGGTTCAGAGAGCAGCTGCATTGGCCCGGGATGCCCTAGATATCGACCGTTCACCTGCTACTTCACGTCATTATTTTCAGTCATTTTTAGACATTTTGGACCCATAGTTGTATTTGTACTCCTATTTTATATATTTTGACGTATTGTTATTTAAATCGTAAATCGTTCGTATCGTATTTTAAAAATAAAACGCGTGTAAATCTTAATTTAATATACAAAGTTTTTAAAAAAAAATTAAAAATTTCGGAATTACCTCTAAAATAGGTAATCCGGTTCAACAAAGGGGGTATTTCGGATTTACCACCCCCTTTTTTGAACCCGGATTTACCTTTTTTAGAGGTAATTCCGAAATTTTTAATTTTTTTTTAAAACACAGGGGTATTTTTGGGTTTAATGGGGTTATGGGGGTGTAGGAGAGAAGGAGGGGGGTGCGAAAAAAAGCCTTAATTTATATACAAAATATGTATATAAATGTTTACACTATCTGTCTATCAATTGTAAGTTGATTTTGTAGAAAAAAAAAGGCTTAAATACGCTTTTACCCCCTGCAAATAGGGGGTGTTTTGCTTTTACCCCCTGCAATTTTTTTTTTTTTTAAAAACCCCTTGCAAAATCAACTTTTTTGGTTTTAGTCCTTCTGTTAGATAGACGTTACAAAAAACGTTTATGTAGCATTTTTAAATACGTTTTTACCCCCTGCAAATAGGAGGTGTTTTGCTTTTACCCCCTGCAAAAAAAAATCTAAATCCCCTTCTTCTTCCTCAGCACCCACCCAAGCTCATATCAACTTTTCCATCTCTAACACAAACCAACGCTTCTATATCAAACCAGAACTCATCTTCTTTGTCTCTCTCTCTCTCTCACAAAACCAGCAAACCATAAGCACAACATGTAATTAACTTTTATTGTGATTCTGATTTTAGGGTGTGTTTCAAGTTTTATGGATTGTTATTTATGGATTGTTCTTCATCTCAAAATCAATGTTTTATGGATCATAAGAGTTAGAGTCTTGATTGTTATTCTCCTGCGGTCGTTGACCCTTGATAAAGAATAAACTTTAGTTTTAACATATAAACACACATATCACACATTTAAACATGAATAAAAAATGGAAAACATGCAAAACACATAATCAAAGAATTTTAAAAAGTCAGAGATGCTGCATTGTAAATCAAGTACTAGCTTGATTTGTTTATTGACTCATTTTTTAAACCACACACATTTATTAAATCTATAAAACCTTGATTTTTAGATGAAGAACAATCCATAAACAACCAATCCATAAAACTTGAAACAAACCCTAAAATCAGAATCACAATAAAAGTTAATTACATGTTGTGCTCATGGTTTGCTGGTTCTGTGTGTGTGTGAGAGAGAGAGACGAAGAAGAAGAGAAGATGGGTTCTGGTTTGATATGGAAGCGTGGGTTTGTGTTGGAGATGGAAAAGTTGATATGAGGTTGGGTGGGTGCTGAGGAAGAAGAAGGGGATTTAGATTTTTTTTGCAGGGGGTAAAAGCAAAACACCCCCTATTTGCAGGGGGTAAAAACATATTTAAAAATGCTACATAAATGTTTTTTGTAACGTTCATCTAACAGAATGACTAAAACCAAAAAAGATGATTTTGCAAGGGGTTTTTTAAAAAAAAAATTTGTAGGGGTAAAAGCAAAACACCCCCTATTTGCAGGGGGTAAAAACGTATTTAAACCAAAAAAAATCAATTACAAGTTGAATCATTCACTTTTATTTTTTTACCAAAAGTTGACACATTTTTAAAATAAGTTAATCAATTAGTAATCACATTGTATGTTAATCATATTACGAATTGTTATTGATTCGTTGTAAAAAAGTTTACGTTGGCTATGCATAACAATTAAGCTCATTTTTTTACACAATTATGCTCATATTTGGTCATTATAAAATTATTAAAATTTGATTTTGGTCTGTACAAAAAATTGTTTCTTTATTGTTTCTGCATTTTATAAAAATTGTGCTTAACACTCCAAATCCTAATTTTTGATTAGATTAGATATAATTATATAATTATTAGATATAAAAAAAATAATAATAATAAATAATAATGATAATAATAATAAAAAATAAAAAATAAATAAAATAGCCAAGAGCACTTGGATGAGATGGTAATGGTCTCTTCCAGCTTAACCAAGATCTTGGGATCGAATCCAGCCTTGGGCATGCAGCAATGTTAAATCTCTTGAGGGAGAGTTTTGCCGCCCATTGTGGTCCTACCCGGCTCGAGGGATTAGTCTCTGTAATTGTGCGCAGAGGATACCCGGTTTATACCAAAAAAAGGTGTTTTAAAATAAGCTCATCTACTATATTATACGCGGCTTGGCATTTTTAGCGCCAAAATGCCGCTTTGTTTTTTTTTTTGCCTTTTTTCTTTCACTTTTTTTTTCTTTTTTGATTTCTTCTTCTTCTTCTTCTTCTTCTTCTTGTGTAGGTGCTTTTAGGATGAAGGAATAAATCAGATCCCTCACTAGTGAACCACTAAAATTGACCGTAAGATATTATATAAAATACTACGAGTCGTTAAGATTAAATCAACTGGTATTAAATCTCAATCGTTGATCAATTTTTATACTACATCCTACGATCATATTTAATGCTACACCGGTGAGGGATTTGATTTTCTTCTTCACCCTAGAGGCACCCGTATATTTTAAGGTTATGCTCTTTTTCTTTTTTATATTTTAAGGAGTACTTTACAATCTCTAAAAATTTAAGATGTTTAAACATGTGAAGTTTATTCTTCAATAATCGATTGGGTGAATATATTTTTTTTCATTTTATGACAAAATATGTATATTGAGATGCTAAATAGTGTGATTTGGTGTACTTTATAGTTCAGAGTAAATTTTAATTATTCAAAAAGTTTGTTCCTTGATAACCGGTTTGGTTAAAAAAGATTGTCATAAAAAACGTAAAATGTTTTATAATTATAATTTAATTTAACTTGACGAATATTGAGTTATCGATAACAAAATACGAAGTGCAAGTGCATAAATTCGAATAAAAGTGAATATTGCATTAATCTTACCATTCACTCGGTACCAAAAAAGAATTTCTCTTACTTATTTCTCACCACTTAAACATATTTGTTTAATTTATTTAAAGTTATTTTACCATGTTGTAATCGAAAATTTGTTTAGATTTAGATGATCAAACTCGATTCCCACCCCTATTCATATCCTTAAAAAGTTGATCAATTATAGCAGCCAATTTTTTATGACATATATTAAGACCCCATTTTATACCACAATAATATCTCCCCCATTGCACTTATAATCAGAATTTTCAAACTCAAATACGAAAAAGGGTGGGAAACCTAAATATTTCAAAATTTCTATGCAATTAATCTCACATTATGAAATTTGATAATTCTAATACTGTCGTTCATAAATAAGGTATGTCATATTTGGTATACACCTAATTAGCATGGAGCTGTTGATACTCGCTCCGAATCTGCTCGATAAAATATTAATTTTTTATTTTATTTTATACATATATACTCATTCATTTTATTTCATAAAATTTTTATATCTTTAATTTTGTTCTATTTTCAATAGAAAGACTACTATAATACTTTAAATTTTATTTTATTATTGTATAATTATGATTTTAATTTATTCATAATCATAAACATAAATTTTGTATTTTTCTATGAGTTAGCGGCAAAAATGGGAGCCGATCCCATTTGGGACGAGGATGGTGGATGCAAAATCCGACCTCGTTAGAGATAGAGCCGAGACGGGGGATGCAAAACACGCCCCGCCCCCGTTGTTGAGTTGTCAAATGCCATATTTCTATGCATTATTCATTTTCTTGCAACAATTATTTGTACGAAGTAGCAATGCTCCAATAATAAATAGGAAACTAGAATCTATAAAATATATTTTAAATAACAATTACTCCACCTGTTCCTTATCTTTGGTACTTTTGGCCTTTTATTTTCATTCCAAAACAATGGTACATTTAAAAACCCAACCTAACCCAAATTTTCCAAATATACCTTCTATGTTGATTAAGTCTTTTAGAGTCTCAAAGCATGAATTAATTATCCAAAAGCTCTTTAACTTCATTCTTGAACGAATCCATCCAACAATGATGACTCAATGAAGAGAGCAGCAAGTCAGTAGACATCGAAGGGCAGTAGCATTGAAATAGTTGGAGGGGAACCATGGTAACTCCGCTCCTATTAACCTCCGCTACTACTACTAAATATACTACTTATTTAAATATTAATTATAGTATTAGCAGTCTATTAATAACATACAGACTATTATAGTTACTCAACATATTAAATATTTGCATCATTCATATCTATAATTATACAACTAATATAAAATTATTACTCAATATATATATATATATATATATATATATATATATATATATATATATATATATATATATATATATATATATATAGTTATATATACATGATTGATATAAAATTGTTTAAAGAAAATATACTAATATAATACCTCTAAATTTTCAAGTTTTTTCAGCAAGTTGATGTATACCTGTGCATCGCACGGGTCATACACACTAGTTATAATAAATAGAAGATTAGTGTCATTATTATTTGTCTCAAGGGTCGAGCACATAGAACACATAGAGAGGGTGGTGGTTTAATTTAAGAGTTTAATTTATGTATACAAACGACAGTGTATAGAATTTTACAAACACAGCCATTAACAATTTATGAAATGATTGACTTATATAGTAGTGGTTGTCAATTGGCTAATTTTTTTTTGTCAAAAAAAATTTGACTAACTTTTTTTTAATAATATGTTAGCTTATACACATATATCTTTATTTTTAAGCGAATGGCGCTTCGGTTGGCATTGGGCGCCAACCTACACACTCTTTTGTCTTTTTTTTAAATATTTTTATATATTTTGGATTTTTTGAGTCTACGAAAAATTTTAGATTTTCAAATATTTGAAGTCCGTTCTTTAATAATTGGTTTAGTGAGAAAATAATAATGTTGTCATAAAATAGGTAAAGTGGGACGTTGAGTAGTGTGTTTTGAGAGTACTTTAGAGTGTAGAAAAAATTATATGTTTAAATACGCAAGTTTTGTTCCTCGATAATTGATGTGGTCCGGTCAAAAAAAGATAACTGATTTGATGAAAGATAATAATAAGTTTGTGACAAAATACATAAAGTGTAACACTAACCAGTTTTCTAACAAAAATATGTTTTCCTGTAACAAAACGTAAAATGCGATGCTAAACAATGTATTTTGATTTAGACTTTTTCTTCTTGTTATTTATGAATATTCAATTTCAGTATCTTTGTTAATGTACATTTTTAACTTATAATCTTCTTATTTAATTTGTATTTATTATTTAATTTTTATTTATAATTATTAGACTCTATATTTTACAAACTAACATGGATAACTCTGTGGCATAAGTTACCCTGGGCATGCGAGTTGACTCGGTGCTCCCAATTTGATATCCATGCGATGAAACTCAAATATTAATGTTGGCCAAACTGGCGTTAATCTTTAGTTGAAAACGTTCGAACAATACATAGCTAGTCAACAATGATCCAAACTAAGAAAAAGAGTATATATTTACCCAACCCTTGCATCACACGGATATTAGGGCTAGTTGTAAATAAATTAAGTTATTAATTTAAATTAAATTTAAATAAAATTGAAAAAATCGCCGCACAAGCGAGTGATTGAGATGAGAATCTGCAAGGGAGGCCGTTGATCTTGAGTGGGACCCATAGTCATTGACGGTCTTGTTGAATCGGAGCGTCGAAAGTAGTGGAGCCCACATACTGTTTCGTACACCTTTTCTCTTTGATTTTTGATTTTGATTTTGATTTTCATTGCCGTTTCCTCGTTTTTGCTCCTTCTCAACGTTACCGTCCTTCACCATATATTTTTATTTTTAATTTATTAATTAATCAATTCGGATATTGATATATTCTCTCAGGTTGATTCTCCGATTTGATCATTCTTCTGTTTTTTCTTCATCTCTCTAAACACTCCTTCGCTTCGCTCTCTCTCTCTCTCTTTTCTTCTTTTTCATCATCATCATTCCAATGGAGAACGACACCCCCGCCGCTGTCACCAACACAAACAACAACAACGGCGCGGCGAAAGCGGGTTCAGGAGGAGTCAAATTGAACAATCACGGTCAAGATGAAGAACATTCGAATTTTAACGGCGAGGAACACATGGTAGAAAAAGTTGAAGAAAACGGAGGAGAAGAAGAAGATGGAGATGAAGGTGAAGGAGAAGAAGCAACTAGATCTGCACCAACCTCTCACCAACCTTCCAGAACCCCTTTCACTAATCTCAGCCAGGTCGATGCTGACCTCGCTCTCGCCCGAACCCTACAGGAGCAGGTTTCCCCCTTCTTCTCAATTCTCATTCTATTTTTTTAATTTCTATTTTTCGTGTTTGGTTCGGTGAGGAAAGGATAATGAAGTAAATTGTTAGCTTTGCTGATTTATAAATTCTAATAATTCAAATTGAACGTGTATAAAACCAATATCAGATTATCAAAATTATTATCTGTAACCAAATGCTTTAAATTGCTTAAACCCTATACTCTTTCGCTTTTTGCTGTTCAAGCTGGAAGTGAAGCATGGACTTGCACTGCTTTCCAACTATATATTAAGTTATTAACTGGTAGCAGCCCAAGGAAAAACAGATAATGTCACTGATGGTTGTTTTACTCAAGTTGTATTAAATTTAAAAAATGATGCTTCGTTCTATTTATTGAATTTCAAAACATAAAAATAGAACCTGGCCCTGACTTGCATTTGAAGACTTCCTTTTCCCTTCCACCTGTTTTTCACAATCAGCTATGTCTGTATGTCGTGAAGCTGTGCCGAGTGAGGTTAGTTGTATAAACCTGATGACTCTCCACCAAACTGTTTCCCCTTTAAGCTTAGCCGAACTTCACAGTCGCACCAGGAACTTTGGGTCTCAAACACACACAAGCTGGCCAGTGTTCAAAAAATTGAAAGCAATTTTTTTTTTAGATGTTATCAAACTCCCTGAACTTGTTCGCGCGAGTCCCGGCCAATCTGAAAATGAAGGACCTTAGACAGCTAACCTAGGTTGATGTGATCCAGTTGGATAGATTTAGTTTTTAAAGATCGTCTTTGAATTGACTCTTGTTACCAATTCTTTATATAATATACAATGAATAAAAGACAAAGATTGAACATTTACCCTCAAGTGTGCAAAACTTCTACTTGAAGAAGATGGAACAAAGATCAAAGCTATCCTTTTTTAATCAATGGCACACAAAATATCATTGGTGGAACATACAAAAGTGGCACATACAATAGAGGAAAAGAGAGCAAAATAAACAAAAGAAAAAGATGGCAAGAAGATAAAAGCAAACGAAGGACCCCACACTATCAAGATAGTGATAACTTTGGTGTGGATTTGCCACAAACGCAAGGAGGCTTTTGATGAGAATAAAATTAGTTCATCCAAGAACTTAAGAAAACCAATCTCTCAAAAACTCACAAAGAGTATAATGAAATTCAAAGTAATCAAAAGTGTCAAACAATGAGAAGACAAGCCTATTTATGGTCATGATGGTCATCAAAGCCCATTGTACTAACTTTCCTTTTCTAGTTGGGGAGAGGCCAATTATGTGCCCCCCCCTTCCGATTGCCGTCCTAACTTAGCCCAACGCCCATTGTACTAGTTGCACCCCCCGCCTAGTGTTATTTGCACTTGAATAGCCCAAGCAAGATGGTTAATTTCTTTGTCTAATGCTTGTTTAATCTTCCTAGACTTGGATCTTATCATAGGTTTATACCCTTAATCTTGATGCATGTAGAAGAAATCAATAGAAGTGATAGATCAAGGGTAAGGAATGTATGTTGTATAATAATGGATGTACGAACTTGGTTTCATTTCATGGCTCCAAAGGTGTGCATTTATATTAAATAGCCAAGGGAACTACAAGTGTAGTTAACGATAGGCATAATCAATTGCACTATTATTCTTGTAAAGTCATGGTTCACAATTACTCTGATCTTTCTTCTGATCTTATTTTTCTGATTGGATAGGAAAGAGCGTACATGATGCTGAGAATGAATAATGACGGAAGTGACTATGGAAGTTGGGAAGGTGGGAGCTATTTGCACGATGACGGAGATGATTTTGATGATCTACATGATGGCACTGATGTGGATGAGGATGATGATGATGACGACGACGACGAAGATGTTGATAATGAGGAGGAATATGAGGATGAAGACGCATTTGATGTCCATGCTCATGCTAGTGTCGGAGAACACGATAATCCCATCATTGAATTTGACCCAAATGTATTTTCAAGTGATGAAGCCTATGCAAGAGCGTTACAGGAGGCTGAAGAAAGGGACATGGCAGCTAGATTAATGGCTCTTGCTGGGCTCAATGACCGTAAGATTTCTTTGCTATGAATGTACATTGGTGGAATATTATTTTATTTTATTTTCTGAACTTATCCAGTTAGAATTGCCAGTTTCATTTTCTGTTACAGAGGAGACTGAGGACATGGAGGAGCATGGTGCTAATTCACAGGTAAATGTCTCAATTCTATGTTAATGTGCATTCAGATACTCTCATAGGCTAGCCTTTGTATACATACATTCCCATGCACTCGGGAAAACTAAAAAGCCTCAATACCATGTGGTTAGGGGAATATTTCATGGTTATTTGGAAAGTAGTGCTTGTTTGTCAATAGATATTTTATTTGGCCGTGGACATAAAGAGTTCCTATTCAAAAAATATTGTAATATTGACATTTCCTTCCCTTGAACCTGTATTAGTATTATTTTGTTGATTTCATTTATATCTGTGGCACTTATAACAGATAAGACAAAATTCATGTAATATTTGATTTAATGATTCCTGTACTGCGCTTGATGATGTTTTATTGGATGTGGTAGTCAGAGATACCAAGGCTTGAAAAATCTGTTGGTTTATTATAAATGATGCTAGAGTACTCTTTTGTTGTTCCCCCTTCTGGAGGGAAAAAAGATATTGGCCAACACATAAATATTATGCATTACTGACCCTAGCCTGTAGGTAACTAGGTTTGCACAAAATTCCATTTCACTTTGTCCTATCCTATTTGCCTACAATAGTTTCTGAGGTAAAAGAAAAGAATATTAGTAATATCTTGTTCGCCTTCGCCTTCTTTGAGTGTTTGTTGAAACTTTCAATGTCATTTGTGGATCTCTATCCAATGATGAGGGGATAGTGTTGCGGAAACCAAGTGACTGGGAGGACGGGAAGATCATTCCAACCAAAATTGCTAACTGAGATTCTAATTATGTTTATATAGAGAGAAGAGGGAATCATTGGTTACGAAGTCAAGTGGGTCTCATATTGCTGCTTTCCAATTATCCAATTCATGGTTATATAGTGCATGCACCATAAATCGGCTTCAGTGGCGCTGAATACTTTTGACCCCTGCTTAATTTTTCAAACCCCTATGTTTCCTATAGGGATTTGTTTATATTGTTCCATTGTTGCTTGTTGTTATTTGGTCACATGATGCAAGTTTCTTAGGTTCTTTTAATTGAATTTAACATGATCAGAAAGAAAAGCCAATTTATGAATTGTGAACTTAGGCAAATTTGAGGGGTTAGACACTTAAACACTTTCACTGACTTTGTTATGCACAAAATATCTGCATGCATCACTGGATGTGCATGCTCGCACAATAGTGAATATACATATGTCCACACATGTACACAAGTAATGTACACTTTGATCTTCTAAATCATAATGATCAATCATGGATAGCTGAGTAAAATGGCCCACCTCAATTATTAGAGCAGGATAGTAGATAATGGCATGACCACTAGCTTGAAGACTATACATATAAATTAAATAGTTTATATACACATATATAGTTGACTGAAGGGTGAATTTTGTTGAACTAGACATATGTGAGTGGCCCAATAGCAGATATCAGATAAGCTTTTGTACTACATTAAAATTTAGACCTAGTTCAATCCCAGAAACTAGCTCAAGGGGAGAAGATTTCTCATGCTTTATAAAGACTAGGGTGCTATCATGCCAACAAAAACAATCACAACGGAACACTAAGATAGAACAAAGAGTTGAGCAAGCAGAACATTCTGATAAAAAATGGGTGAAATTGACAGAGAATCAAAAGAATTTCTTAACTCAAAATTGAAAGGGCGGGAGGGGTTATCCCTCATTTAAGCATTGCAGCTGCAAATTGCTACTATTTTGCGAACCAGAGACTGTGTATGAACCCATCACAGTGCAGTTTCCATAGTGGTTGCCAGCCATGCGGTAATAGTAGCACTATTGTTTGCTATTGATAACTCTGGTTGCTACTCTAAATTGCTCTACCTTGAGCATTTGGTCCCCTCTGGTATTTTTCTGATATCTGCTGCTTTTCTGACAACCCGATTAAAGCTCTATGTCAAAGCATCTTTTAATTGCGATAACTTTGTTAACAAAAAGAATTCCCCGCAGATGACTGTCATTTACCTCATTTGGATGATTGAAAATAAGTTATTAGAAATTATAATAAAATAAAGTTCTAGTTCTAGGCTGTTTTAATATCTTTTGATCAAGTTTGTCAAAAAAAAAAAAAAATCTTTTGATCAACCAATTATCTTAATTCCTTCCATTGTAAGCCAATTTCTATTTCTATTGCAGATGTCTCCATCTTGTTTATGATCATGTATTATTGTAATAACCGAGTTGTTAAGCTGCATGGTAGACTCTTTTTGTAGATAGTAGAATTGAATCACACAACTCATTCACTACTGTTAACTGAATTCTATAAATGCTTCTCATGATCATCAAATTCTGCAGGATGCTTGGGAGGATGTTGATCCAGATGAACTTTCATACGAGGTAAGTTTTATCTATATCAGCGTTTGTATTGTGCTGCCCACCCCCTGTCGTCTTCCGTCTCAGGTTTTAAGAGTAAGCTTCAATTATTTTAGGAACTACTGGCATTGGGTGAGGTAGTAGGAACTGAGAGCAGAGGTCTTTCGACCGATTCTATTGCCTGTTTACCTTCAGTCAACTACAAGACTGGGAGTGATCAACATGGGAGCAATGATTCGTACGTGAAAATACTGTTCCTTCTACAAATATTTTTGATCATGACATGATATACCGGAGTGAAGTGGTTCCTGATTTTTGTTTCTGTTGTAGGTGTGTCATTTGCCGGGTGGACTATGAGGATGATGAGTCCTTGACAGTTCTTTCCTGCAAACATCTGTACCATCCTGAGTGCATTAACAATTGGTTGAAAATAAACAAGGTATGCTTTTACTCTTCTCCACAAGATTCCTTCTATCCTAAAAAAACATTTACAGTTTGCTGCATCCATGCGACCTGTTCACATGTTTTTGTTAGTATTAGCTTCGAATTTCCTAGCACAAGTTCTAGTATATGGGTCCATGAGGAAGTTTTTAATGCACTTCTGTGAATCTGGTGTACATATATTTTCTGGCAGTTGCTTTTATGACCTAATCCATAAGGGAGTTAAATGGTGTACATATATTCTCTGGCAGTTGTGTTAGTATAGTTCTGCTAGTAAGGTCCTAAAACGTCTGGAGTTGAACTTGGATTTCGTTCTATGTCTTTTCTTGTCTTGCTTTATTCTACCAATCCCTTTCAACCTAAATTCTTGGTACAGAATTATGATGCACAATTGCACATTTTAATGGTTTCTTTAGACCCCCAATGTCAAATATCTTTAATCTTTTTTTGTCTTTACAATGTTTCTATTAACTATTTCTTTACAATGTTTTCAGCAGCGACAAACGAACAGTCCTCTTGGATCCCATTGCCACGTTTCAAATGTCTTTATTTTGTAAATTTTCTAAATTTCAAAAGCTGTGCATCTGATGTTTCCTTTTGAGATTTTCAAAAGTGTCGAGTTTAAAACATTTCACTGCCTTCAGTAGATACTGAGATAATGATATCATCCATTGCCTGCACACTATGTAGGCACCAACCAGTTACACGCTGGCTTTAAAAATAAGTAGTCAAAAGCTGATTTTTAAGAAGGATATGAAATAAGAAGTTGAAAAAAAAGGTTTATAATTACGTAGGAAAATATCTTGCTTAATACTTGACGAGAAATCTCTGCTTCCCTACTACTTTAGATTGCCCCCATTTGCAAAATCAAATAGTAACGTGTATAAACAGTTGAAAAACTACCCTATCATTTTGATCAAATTTAAATTGGTTATTTTGGGAGTTATTTGATGTAACCCTTGTGTTTTTTTTCCCCTGCAGGTTTGCCCTGTCTGCAGTACAGAGGTATCTGCTTCTGGGAGCAACTTGTAGAAGGATTGAATAGTTCTTCCCTTCAGATTGAAGAAAATTTGTGCAAGTTGGGAGCTATTATCTCTTATTTTACTAGCAATGCCAATATGGGGAAATAGTCTCTGCTTTATTTTATCCAGCTCCTTCGTTTCAAAAGCAACATGTAACTTTTGGAATCAGCTCTCTAGATTTTCTTATTTTAATGGAATGACTGGCATTATAATGGTCAGTTTCAGTTCTTTTACATGGTCTTGGGGGATAAATCAGTCTATTTATTGTGGCTGTTCTCAAGAATCAGAACTATCACCTCCACTTTCTATGCCATGCTAATGAACGAGGGTAACAGTGTTGCTTTTTTTAGGTTAAAAATCTAACTCACTCATTTTAATGATTAATTAATGGATGGCGTGCAGCAGGCACAAAACTCTAAATAATGCAAAGCTATCCTGATCTACGTTTAACAAAAAAAACAAATAAGTGAAAACAAGCCTTGAACAAAACCGCAACCATAGTTGATAGTACTGTTTTCAATAGGCATAATGAAAACTCCCCTCTGCTCAGCACTGCTCAACCGCAGTAACGATAATATAATTCTTTCCTTCTCTTTATTTATTATATACTTATGGACAAAACGGATCCAACAGAAGTTGCATTCATCTATATTTCTCTTATTTTCTTCACTTAATTTTAACTAGTATTTTACCCGTGCATACGCACGGGTGATACTGTGTGGTCGGTGTATTGTGATGAAGTTATAATAGTAATTTGAAAGGTATTCATAAGTTGTGAACAAAGTCGAAAATGTATAATTTGAAATTAAAAGAGGAAAGAGATAAGTATTGTGGCATATAATATACAAATGCAAATTATATTGAGTCGAAGAAATGAAATGAGATTGACAATTAGAATTACATTGATCGATAATAATGTATTAGGACATTAGATGTAAAATATGCATACCTGTTGGGCATTCAGTTAGCAGACTCGTTGACGCTCCCGTTGGCTCTCGTTGCGACTCTCGTTGCCAGTCGCGTTGCAACTCCCATTGTCAGTCTCTCATTGTCACTCCCGTTGCCACATGTTAACTCATATTTTTTATTTCATTTAATATTAATTAAATCATATTAGTTGCTGCTGACGTTGCATGTCGAAAATGTATAATTTGAAATTCAAAGAGGAAAGAGATAAGTATTGTGGCATATAACATACAAATGCAAATTATATTGAGTCGAAGAAATTAAAGGACATTGACAATCAGAATTACATTGATCGATAATAATGTATTAGGACAATAGAGGTAAAATATGCATCCCCGTTGGGCATTCCGTTAGCAGCCTCGTTGACCTTCCCGTTGGCTCTCGTTGCGACTCTCGCGTTGCGCAATCCACGTTGCGACTCCCATTGTCGGGCTTCTCGTTGTCACTCCCGTTGCCACATGTTAACTCATTTTTTATTTCATTTAATAATAATTAAATCATATTAGTTAATGCTCACGTTGCCGAATGTTAAGTCATATTTTTCTATATGAATTAATATTAATTAAATCATATTCGTTAGCGCTCTGTTGGTGCTTTCGTTGGCTCTCGCTCGTTCATTGCTTTGTTCGCTGTAGATGTCGTCGTCGATTCCATTGTCAGTTTCGCATTGTTGCTCCCGTTGCCACGTATTATCACTTATTTTATTTAATGAGTTAATATTAGTTTAATTATTAGTTTATGTAGATTATTGATCAAATAATCTGAGTAGATTATAAAATTAGCGACTAATTTTTTTTTAGTAAAAAAAGGGAATTTTTTTTAATGTTTTTGACAAAAAAAAGGAAAAAAATCGAGTTAAAAAATGATGGAAAAAAAATTTGATTGAAAAAATTTATGCTTTTTTAAAAAAAAATTAAAAGGAAAAACAATTTAAAAAAAAACAGTTAAAAAAAATTAAAAAAAGAAAGATTTAAAAAAATATAATAATATTAAAAGCTGACACGCGCTAGAGGCGTGTCAGTATTTTTTTTTAAAAAGCATTTAAGCTGACAAATTTTTTTCTGAAAAAAAGTAAAAACTGACACGCGTCAGAGGTGCGTCAGTGTGTCAGCGTCTGTCGTGTCAGTGACAGTTTTTTTTTAAACTGACAAAAAGCTGCGAATATGTCTTTTAGTGGTAAAATTACCATTTTACCCTCATTTTGTGACAAATGTCAAAATTTGGAGATGTCTAAAAATGTAAATGTGCTAGCATATGTTTTTATTAGTTTGAAAGTAGATTTGATTTGACATGCCCTGTAAATCTACTCTTTATAAAATAGTGACTCACGTTAGAGAACTCCGTAATAATCTTATAAAATAGTGACTCACGACATTTTTTGAATATGACAATTAAAAAAATGTAAGCATCCTAATTCCTAATTGTTACTCCCTCCGTATCAAAATAATAGTCTTTTAAGGCTTTGACACAGAGATTAAGAAAAACAATAAATTGATAAAGTGACATGGTAGTTTTACTATATTATTCCCATCAATTAATAAATGCATATTGGTGATGTATTTGATTAGTGAAAAGTTACAACAATTAATGAGAGTAAAATTGAAAAGATTTAATAAATGATGCATTGGAATGACAAAACGACAATTAATTTGAAATTTTTTACTTTGCCTAAAAAGACTTATAGTTTTATAAACTTGTTATCACTATAGCTATCAAAATGGGATACTTTTTTTGGGTTTTACTTTCCCCACTCCCCCTCCTATTCAAACACACCCCATAACAAATTTTATTCCCAAAATAACATCGTGTTGAACGTTGTGGAGGACGTGTTTAACGACGGTTCGAATGCCCTTGTTCGAACACCTGCATACGTACGCAATAAAATTGGTGAATGTGGTGTGATGGTCGATTATTGTTGTCTCGGTTAACATCATACGAACAGAATAAAACAGGGTATTCGAACAGGTTCGTCATTCGAATAGGTGAAAATAACGCACAAGAGGGTGTGAGTCAATATTTAACTCACGCGAACAATGTCGTTCGAACGGGTTCGAAGGCCCGTGTTTGAACACGTGAAATTTCTTGAAAAAAAAGACGTTTTGGCTGAAATTTTGGTCTTTTCCCACCCTTATGGGGTGTGTTTTGAGTAGGAGGGGGGTGGGAAAAGCAAAATCCTTTTTTTTGGTCAACTTAAATGGGATACTTAGCCGCATTGGGATTGAGCTTTTCCAAGCTTGGCCGAGAACCCTAAAGAAATAGGCTCATGCTTTTCCCACCCCCTCATACTAACCACAAACCCCCAAACCCCCAAACCTAAAATTCCAAAATTACCTACGTGGAAAACGCATGAAGCCCCCCTCGCGTATTTTGGAATGGTACGACACATCGGTACCAAACTGGTACGGTACCAAAGTATCAGACCAGTTTGGTATTTTAGTACCGAACGTGAGATATCTCTGATGGTTCATTCATAGAAATTATCATTTATAATTATAGGGGTTTATAGGAATTATAGAGGTGGGAATACCTAAGACACAGCCAACGACATAATGCAAAGCATGAATTTCAATTGTTGAATTTCAATTGCTTGAATCTTTTAGACAAAACCAATCCTCTTTCTAGTGTTGTACTAGTTCGGCCTCCCAATTGCTTGAATTTCAATGGTGTTATGCATTTGCAGAATTGAAGTATACATAGACACTACGCTGCCGTACCAGTTCGATGTCATAGTGTTGAACTTGTTACACCCATTAGGGGGATGTGTGCCAAGACACAAGCCACAACATCATGCAATCGTACAAGATTCGGTACGTCGGTGTCGAACCTGTGAAATCCCAGGAAAAAAAAGGGACACACTGAGACCATTTTTATTCATTAAGAGTATTTTGGAGATTTCACAGGATTTGAAGGCGTGTAGTGAGTTGGGAGAGAATGGAAAAAGCATGGACCAAAGAAATATAGTTTAGAGTTTGCAACTCAAAGCCGACCCTACATGCACCATTTTTCAAAAGTAATATTGTCTTAGAAAAACTAATTGAAAAAATATGTTTTAATTTCTTTTATTAATTACAGTAATTTAAGGAATTTATTTATTATTTATTTGTACAAAGTTATATATTAAATCATGAAAAAATTAACTATTTAATAAACTTAGGATTGCATTTTTCTCAAATACATAAAATACCAGAGGTAGTAGCAATTTAAACCATATGGTCGCTCTCTCTCACTTTCTGTGTTCCTTTTCATTGATGTTGGAGACGTTTGATTTGATGCATATGCTTATATCCCGATTGAGTGGCAGGCTCTATTATCTATATGTCATATACCATTCGGATTCACACCTGACTCGTGAAACACTTGGGCATCATCGGTCGACAGACATTAACTTTGTTATGAGATAATGTCCTTTTATCATGTTGTGTTTGTAATTTTAGTGCAATGCCACTGTCCAAGAAGGTAGGAAATGAAACTGTATATGCCCACTTGTTTTGATCAGTCTCATATGCTCCAAAGAGATATTTCAAGGGATGAAAAGTAGCTAGGAAGTGAATCTTGACCCTTTTGGTTTGGTAAAATGACTCAACCATCATGATCTTGATTGATGTAAACATACTGGCAAGGCAACTTGAAGGACAGTTATTCAAGATAATATTCTGACATCATGGATTGTTTAGTTGCTTTTAGGATCAAAGTAGTATATATCATCTTTTTTAAAAGTTAATTAGAAAGAAAGTTTGTTTTTAGAGACTTAGAGAGGGAGGTTTATGTATCTTTCAGGAGCAAGACAAGATTCCATAGTGTATTGCCTGCCAATCTTATCTGTCACCTAACCTATTGGTTGAAACGAGTATAAGGAAATTAAACCAGAAAAGTTAAGGGTGATGAAATACTTACCTGCTTAATTAGTTTTATGAGGATACATAACCTTCTTTAATTGACAAAGATCCCTTAACTAGTTTCTTATAGTCAACTCAGTTCATCTTACTTTTAAATTATGTTTCGGGTTATCATATGTCGTTTGGTCTGCTTTTCCACCAGCATTTTCTGCCGATGACTAATCTACGCCGTAACTCGACCACCACGCAGTAGTACCTCGGCTTTGCTTGGAATTCAGTGTGGTTCTCCCCTCCCAATAGAATTTTTTTCTTTCTTTGAACAAAATTTTAAATATATATATATATATATATATATATATAAAGAACATTCCACGTGGGTGATGTGAGTGATTTGGATATTTCCATTTCTATATAACACTCTAGTAAGTAAGTATGCCTTCTCCTGTGCATATGAAGTCCATAGTTAGCCTAAGATATTTATTTTTACCTTTCCATTTCTTAGCTAAAAAGTTATCAGTTTCATTTTCACATTCCATTTCCTTGTGTTCTTTTTCTTTAGGCTTTGCTCCTCTCAGCTATCTCACTTTATGATATAGTCTTGTCACCCACTGGTGGACTTCTATAAGATTTTAATGGTTGTAGTCTCCATGGAGAAACAATTTTTCTTCCTACTGCAGGATAAAATAATTACTTAGACCCTTGCAAACATTTTCAATATAACAGCCTGATCTCACTAATAATATTTGCACAATTTAATGTTAGTTTGATGCAGGGTTTCTAGGGATTTACATATTTAGCTATGAAACATAAAAGATTAGTCTTTTCTTTTTCCTTCCTAAAGGTACTGCATATCATTTTGTTTAGCTTGTAATTCTGGTTGATGTAAGCAAATGACTTTTCCATTCTTTACTATATCTAATTAGTGAGGTCTTGCATCATAAAGTTTCAATTCCAGCTCAGAAAACCTTTAATAACCCCTTCTTATTGGCATCTGTAAATAAAATAAAATACTGGCAATAAATCCTGTTTTGTCATCAAGCACGTGTATTGTCCATTCAGACCAAAATATATTATTGTTTATCATTAAATACATCAACATAAATTCTACAAAATGGACTTTGGTCCTAAGTAACCCCCCTATTTGCATCGATAAATCTTGTCCACAAAGTCTTCAACAAAAAATAATAATTACGAAAACATTATATTTGTTGATAAAGAACACCAAGTTCTGTTTAGCCAAATTTGGTATGAATATAACCAGTAAGATACAACCAGCCATTGAGTCAAACTTTGTACCAAGTTCTATATATTTTCAGCACTATCAGCATCACTTGAACATAAAAAAGCTGCCTTACCTAAACAAACCTTTCGATTTCTTTCTTGTAGCATTAAAGAAGTGTACCCCTATATAATATGAATGCCTTCTTTTCCCTTTCTGTAGACAACTAAACATGCAATCTTCAACTTTTACTTTTTCCATTCATGATCATTCCTAGCTGACTCATCCTGCAAAAAGTCAAAGAGTCACTTAGTTTCCTTTTAAACCATATATATACCCTTTTAGAATACAAGGATTCATCAATCAAAATAACAACTCTTGAATACTTTTCACAACAAGATCCTTCAAGGCTTCATCTCCAGATACAAAAAATGAAGACCACATTTCTTCATGAGCTACTTAGTGGAATTTCTATCACCTCAAGGAGATATTTGCCTGATTCTTCTGGCAAATATAGCAAGTCTATCACTAAATCAAAGCAAAGTAGGACATTCTTACATTACATAAAATGTATCTTATGAATACTTTTTTGAAATTTAATTTTCTTAATCAATGTCATTTTTATCTTTCCAGGTAAATCAAATTCAGTTCTGACTGGGATGAACATATTTGGTAGAAAGGCTGAAAGTTTTGCACATGGAGTCCGAGAGCATGGTATGTAATCATGAAACATTGATCTTCTATTTTTCACTTTTGCTTAGGTGCAAAACATAGGACAAACACTGTGAAATAGTACTTTAGGAAACTGCAAATATTTTATTATTGCTTCCAAAACTACAAGGCTAGGATAACTTTCCAAAATATGCATGATGTGTAATTTCATTAATTTGAAATTTTGCATGATTGGAAAATAGAAGAATGAAGCTCTAACTGATGCTTTGAAACTGTTGCAGTGAGATTGGGGCCAAAGATAACAGATACAGTAAAAGGGAAATTAAGATTGGGAGCAAGAATTCTTCAGGTTGGTGGAGTACAGAAAGTGTTCATGCAACTATTTAGTGTTAAAGATGGGGAGAAGCTGTTGAAAGCATCACAGTGCTACTTATCAACCACATCAGGTCCTATAGCTGGCCTACTCTTCATATCCACTGATAAAATTGCTTTTTGTAGTGAGAGATCCATCAAGATCTCTTCCCCAAAAGGAGAACTTATTAGAGTACATTATAAGGTGATTCTCTAACTTTTTATACTGTCCATGTAAATCCTCTCATTTTTTCTTTTATCTTTTTTTTAAAGTCTGCTAATATGAATATAACTTGAATCTATTTATAACTCCAGGTCTCTATTCCACATGAAAAGATAGAGCAAGTCAACCAAAGTCAAAATGTGAAGAATCCATCAGAGAAGTACTTAGAAATAGTCACAGTGGATGGTTTCGACTTCTGGTTTATGGGTTTCTTAAATTATCAGAAAGCTTTAAGATGTCTCCAGCAGGCTATCTCTCAACCTAAGAGGGAAAAGCTGTAGAAGTAAAACTGTTCATGCCCTCTGCTTCATCAATTATTCAATGAAGTTGCAGAGGTTCCAAAAGTGTACAAATATTTTACATAGTTTTGTTAATTAAAAAAACTAGTTGTTTCTGAAACTTTTGGTTTTATGGTCCAACAGAAAGCTAACCTGCCAACTTATAAAGCTGAATGACACACCAAACAATATTTAAGAAAGAAAATAGTCTCCCATCAGAAAGCTATCCTACCAACTCATATTGCTTAATGACACACTAATTCACTAAACAATATTTAAGAGACAAGGCATAAAACAGTTGGAGCAAAAAGGCAATGCTATTCCCTAATTTTTTACTTTAACAATCAATAATAATGTTGTTTACTGTAATATTCTAGGTTTCTATTCAAATAAGATGAGGACCTTCACCAAAAGTCTTTCATATATAAAGCAACCAAACAAGCTATCTTCAACCTTTGACCGATTGATTTACTAGTCTTCTACAAAACCAAAGCAAATTCAATTAAATTTAATTATAATAACAAAATTGTCCATCTTCATATTTTAATAATGGACAACGATGAATACAGGCAAACATTAATAAAAGGTAATATCTATATAAAATTAGTACAATACGATAGATTATCATTTGAGCTTAACAGCAGCATGGGTTTATCATATAGTTATCTCTTGTTGATCAGTAAGCTCAACTTATCCCAACAAAAGCTATAGTTTAATAAGTTTACTGACAGGAAAGCCACAAATTTTATGGAATTTCTAGCCTTTCTAAAAGCATATATTGCTGAAAAATAAGCTAAATAGTGACTTTACGGGACAAATCATTACCTGTGACTGAAGAAGTTCCTTGTGTATATTGATAATTTCCACCAAAGCAAGAGCAAATTTGGTCAGCTTATCACAGGTGCTGGTAATATGGGAAGTTCAAAACAAAATTTGTCTAAATTTATAGTTAAAAGGAGGATAATTTTTCGTATGGAATATTTGAAGGAAGCAAAATGTATAAAAAACACGGCAACAGATGAAATAGCCATAGCATGCTCTATAATACAACGTTTGAAGCAACTTTGACCATATTTCCGAGGAACTGTGGAAGCTCTTTAATGGCCTATATCAAGCAGACAAGCACAAAATTGGAGTATGCATCCAGTATGCAACAACATGAATAATTAAGTTGAGTAAGTTCAATAGAACAGTTTAGGATAAAAAAACAAGAGTGATGAAAAGCAGAACTAAATTTTCATGCTAAAGTTTAATTTCTGCAACTAAGGAACAGAAAATTTGCTGTAATATCAGTCTTTTGTGCGGGACAAGGGGGATCTCTCGATTATCATAGTCAGCGAAGTTTAAAAGGAGCTTCTTTGAGGTAACAAATATCACACATAAGTTCCTCCTCTTCCATCCCCAAGTACTATCAATCATGTATTCAAATTTATAAATTCGTAAATCCCATGCCCGAATCTTTTTGCAACTGCACTCACATCAGCAACCTTTGTAATCCAAATGGTATAGAATGACATAGATATGTAATCCAAATGGTATAGCACTCTAAATCACACAGCAAATAATGCATTAGTGTACCATGCCAGACAGCCGATCACTTAGGATGGCCCGGTCGACTGCTCGCTGATGAGGCTACTAGACAAGATCCCCTAGCCTCTATGGGTCGGTCAGTGACTCGGTGGATCCAATTGGCTGAGTAGAGTATTCCTTAATAAATTCCAAAGTTCACATTCTCTTTGTAGGCAAATTTTTGATGGAGTGTAGCAGTTTTTTTTATACATTTGTCTTTGTGCCCAACCGATCAATTTGGTAGGCTTGGATTCTAGCATGCAATTAAGGGATCACGGCCATTGGATGAAGATTGGACAACTCATTTTCTAACTTCACAAATCGGCTTTAAAATACAATTTGGAATATGAAGCCACCCAATCTTCATCCAACAACTGAGATTTGTGACTGTGTGACTATCTAACTGCAAAGAATCCAAATACCAATTTGACTATGTAACATAAACTTCCTCCAGAAAAAAATGGTTGAGTCCATTTGATTAATCTTTTTCTTCTAACAGTTCACAATGTGTTGGTATTTTCCCTTCTTCCATTAAAACTTTGATATCTGAGGAAGTGCTGGGATCCTTGGAAAACTTGAGTATTGCATCTACTGCAATGGAGTAATTTTTATCATGGGATTTTGGAAAACATCCTAAATCAACCATCTCTCTGAAAATGTCAAATGCAGAGGTCAAATTCAGATCAGACAGAAAAGCACTTAGCAATGCAACATAAATGAAGGAGTCGGGTTTCATTTCTTTCTGTTCCATCTCACGTAAGTAACCCAGTGCTTCAGCTGGCTTACAGCATCTGCAAAGACCATAAATAAGTGCCATGAAAGTAATTCGATTTGGAGGGCAACCTTTTCTTTCCATCTCCTTCCAAACAAAGAGAGCATCCTCAGGCCGTTCTGCTCTGCATAACCCATCGATCAAAGTTGAGTACGTAATGACAGTGGGCTCCTTGTCTCCTTCAGACATTCTGAGGAAAAGTGCCATGGCCATATCAACAGAACCATTTTTGCACCAACTATCTATGAACAGATTGTAGGTAACAACTGAAGGAGAAAGATCCCTTGCAACAAGATCATCCAGCAAATTATCAGCCTCTGCCAATCTGTTGGCTTTTAAGAGCCCTCTTATCAACACGTTAAAACCGACAACATCGAGACAATGGCCACGAGAACACAAATCCCTGAATATTTTCAATGCTTGATCCAGTTCTTGAACCTTGATCAATCCACCAATTGCTGCAGAATAAGAAACTATATCAGGAAGGAAACCTTGCTGAACCATGTAGTCAAGAAATTCACACGCTTCTACAGCCCTTCCGTGATCACTTAGCTCTTTCACAAGAAGGGTGGAATGTTTTATCCATGGTCCATGCCCAGAAGCACGCATCTCCTTCAACATATTGCTGGCTCCCGAGACATCTGCTCTTTTACATAGGCATCCATAAATCGAGTTGTAAGTGAAATGAGTTGGTTCAATTCCCAATTCTTTCATCTCTCTTAAGAGTTCATAGCTCTCATCCAATCTATCGGAACTGCAGAGACCATCAATCAGATTGTTGTAAATCAAAACATTTGGTTTAGCAATAAATCGTCGCATGTCCTTAAACAGGCTCAATGCAAGGTCCAACTGACCATTTTTGAGTAAGCCGTCAATCACAATGCTAAAAGATGTGGTATTGGGGAAAACCAATCTCTTAACCTTGAGCAAATAATCCATGTGAGTATCATCATCATCAGTATTAGAGTTGTTTCGAATCATCGTCCGAAGAAGATGATAAGCTTCGTCCATCAACCCACCATTCACATAACCAGTCAAAACAGCATTGTAAATCAAAACAAGTCTACGGTCATCTTCCCCATCCGGAATTTCTTCTATCAACTTAGCAATCATACTTGTATCCGAAAAAGACGATATCAATTTTGTAAGGATTCCAACATCCGGCCTAACACCAAATTCCTTCATCTCAGTAAACAAACTCAAAGCTTTATCAGTATCTTTATTCTTGCAGAGTCCCCCAATCAAAACATCATAGAAGGAAACATCAGGAGCAAAACCAGCCTCGCGCATTTTATCAAACAGCTGAAGGGCCTTATCAACAGACGACTCCCTGACAAACCCATGAATCAAAACACAAAAAGTCTTCTCACTAAGCCTCATTCCACGTTCACCCATCCTCTCCACCAACTCAAAGGCCTTGTCCACCTCACCCCATTTACAAAAAAGCAATGCCAGCATAGAGCAAACACGATCATCAACCCAACCCTTGTCTTCCATTTCCTTATACACACTCAAAGCCTGATCAAACCTACGAGCATTACAATAAGTTTGCATTACCGGGGTAAGCGTGTACTTATCAAACTCCCACCCAAACCCCTTCATTTCATTCAACCTCATCTCCAACAAATCAACTGAACCAGATTTCGATATAACCTCTAACAAACAATTATAACAGTATTGATTAGGAACACAAAGACACTTCATTTTCATTTCATCAAACACCTGGTTGGCTTCTTGAACCAAGCCAACACTACCAAGGCAACGAATGAAGAAACCCAATGCACCAGGAGTGAATGAACAAGAGGAAGTTGTGAGGTGTTTAGCGAGGGTTTTGAGAGGATAGGATTGGTGAGAACGAGAGAAGATCGAAGCAATGGCATTGAAGGTGTAAGAGGTGTGGTGATAACCGTGAGGGTGTTGATTGGTAGCCCAGTTGAAGAAGGTTTGGGCAATTCGCCAACTGTGGAGGCGCGTGAGGACGGATTCGACGAGATGAGGTGTGAGTGAAGGTGCTATGAGGTTGAGTTCCGGAGCTAATGGTCCTTTCCTCGTGAAGATGGAGACTATGGTATCCGCCTCCGCCACCGGCACAACTGGTGTATGAGAATGGGCGGTGGTTGTGGTGGTGGTGGTGGTGGTGGTGGTGGAAGAGGAATAACGGAGGTGGAAGAAGGAAACATGGAGTTTAAATTTGTTGAGTTGGAGAGTTGACAACGCCATGATATGATACTACTGATTTGATATACCAACCAACCTTACTACACTAGTTTCTCTGCTCCCTTGCGCCAACTAACGGTCGAAGGAGGTTTAATTTTCCAGCAATGCTATTTGTCCCGAAACTTCATCACGGGAGACTCGCGGTGGTCTTATTTGAGCGCCGGCACGCCACCTCGGGATGAAATGGCGATGGAAAAGTCCGGTTTCCCGGTAGCATATATTTGAGCGTCTTTGCATTCAGTAAACACCTCAATTTTCTTCTCACATAGCTTCTCCATTTAAGTAATTAATTAAATTCAAATGACTAAATTACACTTTATTTTTTTGCTTAAATATGTTTTAAGCACATGTAAATATGAGGTGTTTTGGTTTAAGTCCTCTGCAAATTTATTTATTTATTTATAAGTCCTTGCAAAATGACACGTTTTGTTTTAAGTCCTTCTGTTAGCAAACTGTTAGTGAGACGTTAAAAATCTCTTCCACGTGTGTGTTTTTATTTTTATTTTAAGCTCCTACAAAAAAAAAATTATTAAACCCTTGCAAAATATATTTTTTTTGGTTTAAGCCATTGCAAATATACACGTGGAGAAAGGAACATCGTTGGTGGAAAAACGTAGGCGTACGGGTTCGAACCCCGCTCCCTCTCCTCTAACAACTAACACACTAATTACTAACTACTTTGCCTATCTAAAAAAAACACTTTTTGTTTTTTATAGGTTTCACTTTCGTCTTTTATCTTTTTTTGTCTATTTTGGTGTCTCTCACCTTTCATTTTCTTTTCATGATAGTCTCTGCCGTTAGTTTTTCTTAACGAACGCAACACTGACAATTAAATGTTGACTGTACGTCTTACGTGTCACTGCTGACTTAGAATTTTATATGATGTGGCATAGAAGGGACCAAAATAACACTTAACAAAAACATGAGAACCAAATTTACAAAACACAAATATGAAAAATCACCCCCAATCTTCATCTTCTTCTTCTCTGGCAAGCCACCACCACCACGGCGAGCCACCACCACCACCACAACACCAAAACAAAATCCTACCCCAATTAACAACAACAAACAACAACAACAACAAAAACCCCCTTTTTTTAAAATTGCTTATTTCGTGGAGGTGGTGCAGCAATTCTATTCTCAAATTATTCATCAAAAAGTCTGCATAAACAGTGGGCGTATTGGTCAGGGCTGTCTATGGGCCTGTGCAAACTGGGTTACTGCACAGGGCCCCGACCCAATGTTAATTTTTTAGGGCCCAAAAAAATTTAAAAAAACAGGTTATATAATTGTTTGCGCGCTAATAATTTCAAACAACAATGCAGCATAGTGGAAAATTGCAGTTCGGATAGCACTTTGAAATTTCAAATTGAAAATGGAAGTCTAACTTCTAGTGGAAAAATCTGCACCTTCTAATCATGATCTGACATGGATTTTTTTGTAGTATCAGTTTTGTCCCTTACATTTGCCACGTTGGCACTTAACAACCACGCCAGCTCCGTCAACATTGTTTACTAACTGTTGCTGATGGGAGGACTAAGTTGACACACATTTGTAAATATTGGGGACTAAATTGATACTTGTGAAAAGTCACTGACTAAATTGAACATTTGTGAAAAGTCAAAGACTAAACTAGGTATAACCTCTATTTATTTAACACTATATGGAGTGGTTAAAAAAATAACTATTAGCTAAGAAACATCGTCATTTTCTTAGTGTAATCGACTGATTTGATAGGAATCCTTGTTGATATATTAGTCAATTATTTAGATCAGAGTCGACCCAAGACCCAAGCTACTAAAGCAAAGGCTTTGAACCTCATAATGGTAAGCCACCACCACGGCGAGCCACCACCACCACAGCACCAAAACAAAATCCTATCCCAATTAACAACAACAAACAACAACAACAAAACCCCTTTTTTTTAAAATTGCTTATTTCGTGGAGGTGGTGCAGCAATTCTATTCTCAAATTATTCATCAAAAAGTCTGCATAAACAGTGGGCGTATTGGTCAGGGCTGTCTATGGGCATGTGCAAACTGGGTTACTGCACAGGCCCGACCCAATGTTGATTTTTTAGGGCCCAAAAAATTTTTAAAAAATAGGTTATATAATTGTTTGCGCGCTAATAATTTCAAACAACAATGCAGCATAGTGGAAAATTGCAGTTCGGATGGCACTTTGAAATTTCAAATTGAAAATGGAAGTCTAACTTCTAGTGGAAAAATCTGCACCGTCTATTTCACCCAAATCATGATCTGACATGGATTTTTTTGTAGTATCAGTTTTGCCCCTTACATTTGCCACGTTGGCACTTAACAACCACACCAGCTCCGTCAACATTGTTTACTAACAGTTACTGATGGGAGGACTAAGTTGACACACATTTGTAAATATTGGGGACTAAATTGATACTTGTGAAAAGTCACTGACTAAATTGAACATTTGTGAAAAGTCAAAGACTAAACTAGGTATAACCTCTATTTATTTAACACTATATGGAGTGGTTAAAAAAATAAGGGTTTTGATCTTTGTACCCCCTCCCTTGGACCCTATACCCCCATCTCATCCCAAACTTCCAATTTTGCCCCTGCCAAAAAACAAAAAAAATTGTCGATAATATAATGCTTCCACTTTTTTGACTACGGATTTATCTCATAGAGATGTTTCCGGAAAGAAAAAAAATTGTTCCAAAAAAGTGACTACGGATTTATCTCTTGAGGATAAATCCGTAGTCAAAAAAGTGACTACGGATTTATCATCAATAGATAAATCCGAAACAACTCAAAGTTTTAAAAATGACTACTGGATTCATGATGATTCCGGAAGTTTGTGAAAATGACAGGGGTATTTTGGTCTTAAATCGTATTATGGGGGTATGGAAGGCAAGGAGGGGGGTATGAAAATTAAAAGCCAAAAAATAACTATTAGCTAAGAAACATCGTCATTTTCTTAGTGTAGTCGACTGATTTGATAGGAATCCTTGTTGATATATTAGTCAATTATTTAGATCAGAGTCGACCCAAGACCCAAGCTACTAAAGCAAAGGCTTTGAACCTCATAATGTCAATATATTTGTTAAGAAAAAACATGGGGAGGGATTGTCGAACTTTAGGACGGGAACTTCCTCTTACCTTTGAATCTATCTCTCTCCTTTAACTCATTCTCTCTCATCATATTTCTCCATTTTTCATCTTTCTCTCTTATCAAAAAAAGTTTGAAGTTACAATAAAAAAATGCCTGAAGTTACCAAAGTTAGGAAAAGTTAAAGTTAGACAATCCATTTCCAAAAAATACCTCAATTTTTTAGATTTTAGTTGATATTATTATCAAACTCTTGATGTTTATGATAATCTTGTTTAGCTCAAATAGTAAAATACAATGTTCTTTAACTTGTGGGCTTGTGTTTAAGTCCTACTTTAGATAGTTTGGTTGTAATTTTTTGATATTTTTGTTTTCGTGGATAAATGACCAAATTTTTTTAGGCTTCCCTTCAAAAATTTATTTAAGCTCCATAAATGTTAGGCCTCAAAAAGTGTTGGTCGAGCTTGATTGATTCAAATAAACCCTAAATTTACATGTCGAATTAGCATTATAAGGTTTAATTTTTCCAGAAGTCTTACCAGAACTGTCGAGTATGAACATAAGTATATATACAAACTGAACCAAATTGTGACTAAGGGAGATGGGGGAATAGAAGAACAGAAACCCTTTAGCACAACCTTTCTTCACCACAACATTATTTGCAGCTTCAGAAGTGATACAGATTATACAATTGATTGAAAGTGTAAAAGCCTGTTAAAAAGTTGTACAAGATATGGAACATAAATATGTCTGCTCTCATGCAGCCAGTCTCCCAAAATAGGCCAGAATTTTGAACCATATATATGAAATTATGAATGACTATGTAACAGAAATTGATTCCAAAAAGGCATCCACATACTCTTTAAGTTTCACTTTTGTAATTGCACCTTCCCTCCTGCTTTCTGGAACTTCCTGTCCGTCCTTGAAGAGAATCAGGGTTGGGAGTCCATAAACTTTATATTCTTCAATTAACTTTGGATTGGCATCATGATCAATCTTTACAACTGTTAATCTGTCTTCATATTCCTGCAAATTTATTACATAAAGGAATTCAGTTTAGACAACATCCCAAAGAATTCACTTCACAATTGCTCATAGAAAAGCCGTATTAATCATTTAACAAGTTACAAAAAATTCAACACTTCATGGCAGCATTAAATTGAAACAATGTCAACTTTAAGTATATGCGTGTGTCCAAAAAAGTAGCTCCGTTGGTGAGCTAAGGGACACGAAGAAGTTTGAAGGAGGAGATCTATGATTCAAATCCTAGAAACTAATATATCCCCGCCCTCTCCCTAACTAATTACTAACCACTGACAATTGCCTATAAAAAAATATGCGTGTGTGCATGGTCTTTCTCTCTCTCTAAACCATCTGTCACAAATGTTTACTGGAAATGTAGGCTTCATTTTATCCTTTATTTGCTCTTGCATATCCTGTATTTCTATGAATGAGAATGCATTAGCCTAAAAAAGATTAATGGCTTATGGCTTAACAAAGCATCCTATACTATAAAACAAGCTCTCAATTTCCTACCCTACAAGTTTTTTGATTTATTCACAAAACGAAGACAAATAATAGAGAGAGCAATATTCCCTCAAAGCCATAATTTGTCTATTGTTACAATCGATATTTCCTCCAATGTTCTTTTAGTCAACTTAAACGAAATGACAAATAAACAACACATACACTACCACACATTCACCCAACCCGTGCATCGGCATCCTTATGTCGCCGAAATTGTCAATTGAGGGACAATACATACTATAACGTTACCAGAGACTTTCTTAAATTCATAAAAACAAGGAGACATTTTTTATTGCAATGCAATGCATACATCTTCCACCATTAACCATTATTAGATTTTCACTCTACAATGATAAAACAGTTACTAAAATTGCCAATTAGGAAAGTACAACAACAAAAACCAGTTTTGGGGAAAATCGCAGATATAATTTTTGACATAATTTATCGTAATCGAAATACCAATGAACACCAAGAACATTGTTCCATAAACAAATAGAAAGCTCACAAATCAACTTCTTACTCTAAATTGAAGTTACCTGAGCTAGGGATTGCACAGCGGGAGCGATCAAACGGCAAGGGCCACACCAAGTAGCGACGAACTCAACGAGAACCGGACGGTTAGCTTTCAAAACGATGTCGTTGAACTGACTCTCATTGATTTCCGTGATTCCCGCGCCACAAGTCACTGTAAATTGAGGAACCGCAGAAGAAGAACTCTGGAACCTTCTTTTATTAGAGTAGAGTCTCTGCCTGGGCGACCGGTGAAAGCGTGGTAGAGGAAGAGATGCGGATACAGAGATGGAAGTAGTAACTGTACGAACCGGAACAACCGCAGAGAGTGACCGTGTGAATGATGCTGATACTGAACTGGAGATTGCGGTGTCCATTTTGTAACAGTTTTGATTTCAATGAAGCCAAGCCAATTCGCAGCAATAGGAAATAGGAAAATATGAAATAAAATGATAGATAATGAATAGGGTCATAAATAACACTCAATTTGAAGACCAATGGCTTCCTCAAAATGTTTGATAACTTTTGGCCACAAATTCGAATAATTTCTGACGTCATTTAATCGCAATATTCTGTGACAAGGGACCAAACTTACGTCAAATATTTGATACAGAATATTTTTTTACACAAATAAAAACTACTTATCTCAAAATCAATAACAAAAATTATAATACAAGTTTTTTTTAAAATGCAATGTCAGTGTGGAGAGGAAATGTTAGTTTTCGGAAGTTTGAATTTAAGACCTATTTTTTACACTTATTAAGTGCACTCCTCTGAAATTTCTTCACTCACTTACTAAACTACTTACTTAAGATAATTATAATACAAGTTGATATTTCACTCAAAATATGATAGTTAACATAATAAGTTTTGTTCAATAAAAAAAACATAATAAGTGGCGACCTTTTCACTTTTTGTATTTATCTTTTTTTAGAAGTTTTTATTTATCTTATTTAATTTTCTCTCTCATGTTTTTTCTTTTAAAATAAGACCAACGTTACCAAAGATACCTAATACTAAAGTCATTAAATCCAAATAAAAAACACTAGACCATTTCTACCACACATCATCTTAATAAGTGGTGTAATTACACACATTTTTCAAATCTTCTATCATTGATCGAAGAGTTCCACATGATTTAATAGTGAACCAACAACACTAAATCCCTCCTCCTCCTCCTCCATCATCAAGACAAAATTAAAAGAATACCTTTAATTACTCGTTAATACTATAACAGTAGCCCAAAATACAGAGACCCTAATTTGCAACTGGACAAAATTTATAGTGTTTATGCCTTAATTTTTAAAGGACTTGACACTCGTTAACTAATCTCCCAGTCGTTCATCATAAGCCAAGGCCACCTGGGCATCAAAATATTTATAATTATTATCTTCTACTTCTTCATCATCATCATCTTCATCATCATCTTCATCTTCATCTTCATTGTCTTCCTCAACAAATCTAGCAACGCCGTTAGCTTTAAGTAAATTGTTATTTTCAATGGAAAGTCCAACGAGCTCATTAACCTCTTCTTTTTTGTCCTCCGATTTTGCTAAAGATAGAAGGACATTTTTAGCTTTCTGATCAGGAGGAAGCCCACTGGATTCCATCTTCTTAAACCAATGAACGGCACTGTCGAAGTCTCCATTTTTTCCATGTGCATCCATGATGGTTGTCAAAATTGTTTGATTGGCCTTGATACCTCGCTCAAGCATTTCCTCGTACTTTTCTGCTACCTTCTCGAGAACATTTGCCTTAGCATACCCTTTAATTAAGGTTCCATAAGTGACAACATTAGGCTCGAAACCATCTCGTATCAATCTTTTGAAAAACTTCTCAGCACCTTCCATGTCAGATGCATTGACATAAGCTGATAACATTGTAGTATATGAACAAAGATCCGGCATGTATCTGCGACGAAAAAAAATGTTACGAGGAAAATTCTCCATGCTGTGAGCTAAAAACAATGTCAGCAGTAACCTGTATTCTTTAAATTCTTTAAAAATACAGCACATGAATTTTAAATTATCATCCAAAATGCTCGCTGTTTACTTATTCTGACCAAACACAAACAACTATCTTAAGCAGGTATATGGCCCTTTATAGCCCATCACTGCTTCTTTGTAGAACTAGAAATGGGATTACACCTCACCTCATCCTGCTTTTTTACTTTGAATGCTTCTTAAATCAATAATGAAGTATAGTATAAGGTATGAATTAGGTTCTCTTTAATAGCTTAAAGAACGGAAATCTATCTATAAACTTAATATTTATAATGGCAGAATGCTTCTAAAACTAAAATATAAACAAGTGATAGACATAACTTACCTATCCCTTCTCATGCTCTTAAACACAGTCCGAGCTTGGTCTACCATTCCCGATATTGAAAATGCATCGAGTAAAATATTGTAAGCCTTCCGAGTTGGTCTGTGAAAAAGAAGAGACTACTGTGATTTTTTCTTTAAAAAAAGCAGATAAAAAATAACAATTTGGCGTCTGGAACAAAATAAACAGTCAGCAATTTAACTAAAAAAAATCCCATTGTCAAAATTTATTAAAGGAGAAAACTATTTATGGGACACAAAAGATGCCAGTGTGTGTGGTTTCCTGGGTGATATAGTAATGTAAACATAGGAAATTGAATATTTCGAAGACACATATTGATGTTATAGTTGACAGAAATTTTCATTGAAATGGTTCTTCCAAATAAAGGAATTTGAATAAATGACTGCTAAAAGAGTTGCATTAAAATTAAAGGTTTCGAGGATGATACAATAAGTTCAAATTATGGTAAGATTAATTTTGGAAAGCTGAAAATAATTTTAAAAAAACTAATATGCTAAATTGTCCCGCTTTCTATTAAGTGTTGCCATTTTGATTTTATTCTCTCATTCTCTGACATACCTGACACCAGCACTGAGCATTTCCTCAAACACGGCTAATGCTTCTTCCTCCTTCCTGGCCTTCCCATAAGCATTAACGAGTAAGGCATAGCTCACGACGTCGGGTCTCAGATCAGCTCTTTGCATCTAAAATTAGGCATTCACTTCAAAATCTGATGAATTAATTATAAACAAGAAATTAAAAGGAGAACAGAAAAATAAAGACGAAAACCAATGGGCAGTCTTGAAATTACTTCAGATTAAAGAAATAATCTGTCCGTGACATTCCAGTGAGTATTAGTACCTCTTGTGTATAAGGACTAAATTGCATTAATCAGAGATTTGATAGTTAAAAAATGTTCTGTCTGAATTGAAGTAGCATGGAAAAAGATTGTAACAATTATCATTTTGGTGAGACCGTTTTGTACCTCTGCAATATGAACACATAGCCAAAACCGTTGAAAATTAAGTCTTTATTTATGAAGTACAGGCTATAGTACGGGAAAAGGCTGATCTAGAATATCACATAAGTACTCCAAAGTCCAAAGATCCTAATCTGTTGCTTTTCGTGAACAGTATAACAAGACCATTTTGTTTCACAAAAATTAGCTCGAAACCAGTTTATTCTTCTTTTGTAATTAAATAAATACTAAATAATATGATGTTAAAAGTATGCATATTCAGTTTTTCATAAAAAAAAATGTTGACTTCAATAAGCATCCATTGGATACAACAGAGATGAAATAAAAGAATCCCAAATCTATTATGGATTCTGCAAAAGTCCATAGATCGATACTAAATTTTACCTGATCATATACTCCTGAAACTTCTTTGTAATTTGTCTCAAATGACATCAAGCTATTGTATGTTACTGTCGATTGTTCAATTCCCCGTTCAGCCATCAGTGCAAATGTCTTGCGAGCCTTTTCATGAAATCCAGCTTTCTTATACATATAAATCATCATGTTAAACATCTGTTGGTCTGGTTTCAAAGGTGACTTTTCATCATTCAGTAGAGTATTAAATACTTCTTCAGCTTCCTTATATTTGTTTGCCTGCAGGTGTATCCAATATAGAAATACAAAATGAAAGTTAAACCCCTGGCAACCGTTTGCACAACATTTACAGAAACAATACTGAGTCCAACATAGTTATTGAAGAAACGTGAGATGTGTAGATGAACAATTATTCTTGGGACAGTTGTGATTAGGTCCAATCCATGGCAGTTATAACTTTTGTAGCTGATAATAGCTCTAGTTCAAACTCACAAGATTGTGGGTTTAAGGTGACTGTTTCTTTAACCATAAGGGAAGAAATTAAAGTCAAGACGGTAGGCAACAACAACAACAATCACCACTACCTACTACCAACATGGTTAATCACACTAGTGCATTAAGGATAATTTTATTTTTGAAGGCAAATGAAGGTAAACAGGGTTAAAACGCATAGAGGGTAATAGTTATACACTGCACTGTTAACAAATCACAATCAATATGTGTAACTTTAGGAATAGTTATTATGAAAGTCAAACGATTTTAATGATTTGGTTACGATTGAGTGGCGGTGTAACAAATTTTTAAACTGGCAGTGTATATGAATTAAATCCAAACACCTACATACCTGAACAAATGTTTTAAGTATTATCTGATATGTTAAAGCAGAAGGTTCAGGGCCAAATTTCAGCATCCTACGAAATATTGCTTCAGCATTGTTATATCTACCTCCTTTTCCATATGCTTCCATAAGTGCAGTTTGAGACACAACATTTGCTGCATAACCATTCTTATTCATCAAACCCAATACCCTTTCAGCACCATTGAATTCTCCCAGCTTTCCATAAGCTGTAATAAGCATGATGAAATCCATCTTCCCAAAATCCCACCAATTTTGAGTTCTAAGCCATTCAAGAGTCTAAATAGAACCACAAGCAAACAATTAGCATAAGACATTTTGAAAATCTAACAATTAAACCCTAATTATCATCCAAATTCCAAATACAACACATAATAATATACCTCGGCAACAAGGTTCCACCTTTTGAGTTGCTTAAACCTAACCAGAGTACCAATAACAAGGTCTTTGGGAATAGTTTGGTTTAATATCTTCTTAGAAGCGAGCACTGAAACAGCAGAACCAGACTCTTCGATTTCCTTCATAACTCTCCACCAATTCTTCTGATCAGCTTCGTCGGCGGCGTCCTTGAAATCTTGCACTTTCTTCCTCCTCTGCATAAATTTTCTAGGTGCCAACATACCTTTACACACCACCTTCAATCTCCCACTCATCTTCACTTTCACAACTCCATACTCTGACTTCCTGCAAACAAATGCACGCATAACTCCTCCAAATTCGATAAATTAACCACGCACAGAAAAAACACTTCCAATTTTTAAAAATAAAAATAAAAAGAAACTTCAAAAATTCAACACTTCTTACCTTGTGTGAAGAGGTGGCAAAGAGAATTGTCCTAACCCTAAGTGGCAGTGTGACTTTGAAATGAGGCTACACATAATGAACAACAATAAAAGATAGAGAGATGGTTTCGTTCTGCTTCTGCGTTGTACCAAAATCGCACCAGAAGAAGAATATGGTTCGTCGTTAAACGAGAAATGAGAAATATCTATCCAAATTAAAAATGAGGAGGTAATACACCCTTTGGTCCCTAACTTTAAAAAAAGTTCAATTTAGTCCCTTACTTTTCAAATATTTCAATTTAGTCTTCTACTTCTACGAATGTGTATCAATTTATAGAGCTGATGTGGCAAATCTCAATGACCAAATTGATATTTATATAAGTTAGGGACCAAATTGAAACACCAAAAAAAAATGTCCACTCATATATTTACATCTCTTTCATCTTCCATTTCATTTGTAAGTCTATACAATTTCTTATTTGGACCTAAAACTCCATGGTTTGCATTACACGAGTCAATCAATTCAAAATTCTAATATATATGCCATGTTGGAACTTTCTCTCTCTTTTCTTATTATTTTTCCTCTTCTTTGATCCAAACCACAGAGAGACCTTAAACATATAATAATGTTTGTTCTTCAAATTTTTTCAAGAAAACTTTCTTTCCAATGTTCAAATTTATAAAAATTAGTGTCAAAACTAAAAAGCCATTATATCAAGTATTAACAGATCAAAAACCAGATGTTTAAAAGATAAGCAAAATATTTCATTACAAAGATTTGATATTTTAAGGTATACCAGAGAGATAAAAAATGTAAAGCATTAAAAATGTCATGTAAACCATGAAGAACAAACATTAGTATGTGTTTAAGATCTCTATATTGTTTAGATCAGTAGAGAAAAAATAACAAGAAATGAAGAAAGTTCCAATATGACACGTATATTAGAATTTTGAATTGATTCACAAGTTGTTAAATATAATTACTGGTATTTTGTGGTCCAAAAAGCTAATTGATTAGACTTACAAATGAAATTACAGATGAAAGAGATGTAAACTATATGAGTGGAAATTAAATTTTTTGGGAGTTTCAATTTGGTCCCTAACTTATATAACTTAGAATCAATTTGGTCATAGAGATTTGTCACATCAGCTCTGTTAACATTGTTAACTAACCATGGTTGACTGAGGGACTAAATTGATACACGTTTGTAAAAGTGAGGGACTAAATTGAAATATTTGAAAAGTCAATGACCAAATTAAACTTTTTTAAAAAGTCAGAGACTAAATAGGGTATTACCTCAATTAAAAATATCTATCCTAGTTCGTTTCTATCCTAATTAAGTAAACTCTCAATTGTAATTAGGTTAGAGTAATTCTAATATTCTGTCTGTTTATATATTTATATAAGCAATTTTCTTATAAAAAAAAAAAAGTAAACTCTCAATTATTGGTAAAAAAATAAGTAAACTCTCAATTCGTTCTTATACGGTCATCTTATTTCCAATTTACAATATGTGTATAAATCTTTTCCAATTTTTCACAATGATGTAGTTATAAATCTTTTGGTATACTATAATTAAAGATAATTTACCTTTTTTTTTTTTTTACAAAACTTAGTAACTATCTTATATGTCAATCGATTAACGTTTTAATAAAAAATGATCCATTTGTCCGTCGGATATCCGATCTGTCCATAGCAAAATTCATTAAATTTGTCCATTACAATAAAAGTTATTGATGGATTGGGTTGGATCTATCCACTTGATTTCTAGATGGATATGATCCATCCATTAATTTTTTTTAAATCTAGTGGATTACAAAAACTAAAAATGAAAATTCATTGGATACTTATAAAAAATTACTATTTTTACCAAAAAACTTTTTTTAAAATTCAGTTTTTGAAAAAAAAATCCCAACAAATAATTCTAGGAAAAAATATAGTATAAATTATTTTTACAATATATATATAATATGGCAACCACCACCATCACAGCTGCCCGCCACAAGAGCGCCACTCAGACCACCGTTGATCGTCGGAGCTTTGACGTGGACCACTACACTGGCCACATGAGCTTCGCCGCAGACAACCACTGCCACCACCACACACACACACACACACACTAGGTCTTACCCCCCGTGTGCGATGCACCAGATATCCTTATGGAAAAATATATATTGCACATATTTTGATTTTTAGGTACTTGAACTCACACATAAAACTATGTGATGAAACAATATTAATAACACATATCAACGTTAAATTTTAAAATGAAAAAAAAATCACTTAAATAATTTCAGTTAAAAATGAAAACAAAAGTAAAGTTTTTTTGGGGAACAAAATATAATTAATATTTGGAATCTCCCAATTATTTTAAATTCAACTCTCTAATTACTTCTCTCTTGTTTTAACAACTTTATATTGTTGATAATTTGTGATGGTCTTTTAAAGCACGTGGAGGTTTGCTCAATAAGTTTTTTTTTTTGTACAAGAAGAGAAATAAACCAAAAAGGAAAAAGAAAACAACAAAAAGAAAGAAAGATAGACTATCTAGTGAAGGTAACTCCACTAGCATCAGCTAGAAGAAAATTGAGGAGCCTGAGAGGAGGATCAACAATCAATTTGAGCCCTTCATGACAGCCAACACCAACTTTGGTCAAGAAGTCAGCACAAGAATTTCCTTCCCTATAAGTGTGAGCTAGTTGAACCCTCCAATCTCTGGATAAGAGATCATCGATATTGTGAACTACAACTGCATAGTGATGCCAATCATTAATCGGTTCAACAATTAACTTTATGGCTGACATAGAGTCCGAGTAGCAAACCATGTCCTTGAAACCAAAGTCCCAGCCCAATCTTAACCCATGAAATATTGCTAATAACTCAGCATGGAGGATGTTAGAGAAACCAATATTGCCCACATACCCATGAATCCAAGCACCAAAGGATTTTTAAACAGACCACCAAAACCGGATATGTCAGGGTTGCCAAGGCTACTCCCATCAACATTCAACACAATTCCCATTTCTTTATCAACATTCCAAGTTACGAAGGAAGGAGGTGATGGAGATGAATGCTTCGTGAAGCAAGTGGATAGCAGATTAACATAATTCATTGCATTTATTTTGAGAGACTAAAAATCGATAGTTTCATTTGCAAAGCACAACTTGTTTCTTGTTTCACACAACCACTATATAGCAGACAAAAATGAAATTATCTTTCCACAATCCATGCTTATTCTCACCCAACTATGTAGATTGTCTTCTTGGAAAAATATAGGATCAGCAAACCCAACAGATCTCCAAAATCTGGTTGCAAAATCACATTCTCTTGTGCGGATGCTTTCACCGATAAAATAAACTTGGAAAGACACTAAATTGAAGTATTCCATGATGAAAAAGTAAATTCTCAATTCATTCCTATGCTGTCATATTATTTCCAATTTAAAATACGTGTATAAATATTTTACGTAATTTTTCAATTATGAGTCGATAGTTATTAAAGAGAAGTTTTGGTCAAAAAAAGTTAAAGATAAGTTAATTAGTTAGTAACTACCTTATATTTGAGGTTGAAGACAACCAGGGACGAATTTGTCTTAAAACGCTGCGGTGACTGATTTGTCTCTTTGTTTAAAATTTTCAATTTTGTAGAGCCAGAGACTAATTTGGCCTAAAATAATGACTTATATTGCGTTTAATGTGACACACTAGCACTTAACATGCCACGTATGAAGCTTTAATTGACCTGTCATGGATGAAGGGACGAAAGGATTAACATGTCCCGTTTTAAAATTGTCAGAAACCAATGTCTCTCGAAAATATTGTCAGGGGCGAATTTGTCCTGCAAGAAAATCGTCGGGAATCAAATTGGTTCTTTACTCTAATTGGTTGGGCTGGACCAATGTGTTTGGGCCAGACCCATATTTTAGTCCAACCTATGGGCCCAGTTATATTATATTCGCCTGAGAAGAAACAAACATCTTCAAATTGGTGGCAAACCAACCAAACTAGTCCTTACATTACAGTGATCGCTGATTCATGTCTTCCGGCCGCGGCGTCGATGGAGGTAAGCTTTTCTTCTGCCATGTGTGCAGTCGGACAATCACTTGCTCCGATGATTCCGAACCTTTCTGTCCAATCTGCCTCGAAAGTTTCATCGAAGAATTTAATCCCAATCCCAATCCCACTTCCAACCCTAACCCTAACGACACCTTCGGCTTAAACCCTGATCCTTCTTCCGATTTCAACTTCGCCTTGCAACGCTTAGCGTTTCTCCCTCTCCTATTGTCTTCTGCTTCATCCACCCCCATCGACCTCCTAAACCCTAGCTTCTTCTCCAACTCTCCAGAATCCGGAACCGAACCCGAACCGGACAACTTCAACCCGTTCATCTTCCTTCAGAATCACCTTCAAGGACTTAGCGCCGATGGTGCCAATGTTCAATTTGAGATCCATCACCCTTCTGAACCAGAGTTTCGTCTCCCTGCTAACTTCGGCGATTACTTCCTCGGCCCTGGCCTCGAGCAGTTGATTCAGCAGCTGGCCGAGAATGACCCTAACCGTTATGGGACGCCGCCGGCATCTAAAGAGGCTGTTGAGAAACTTCCGGTTGTAACTGTTGATGATGAGCTGTTGAACTCGGAAATGAACCAGTGTGCTGTTTGTCAGGATGAGTTTGAGAAGGGTACGCAGGTGAAGCAAATGCCTTGCAAGCATGTTTACCATGATGATTGCTTGCTTCCTTGGCTTCAATTGCATAACTCATGTCCTGTGTGTCGATATGAATTGCCCACTGATGATGCCGATTATGAGAATCGGGGTAGTGGGAATGGTGGTGATGGGTCTAGGTCTGGCGGTGACCGTAACAGTGGTGGTGAAGGTGGTGGTGGAGGGGGAAATGGACCTATCCGTAGGACTTTGAGAATATCTTTGCGGTATCCTTTTGGTGCAGGTGGCTCTGCTCACGACACTGATGGAGATGGACGGGGGTGGGGAAATAGGCAAGAGGGTTTGGATTGAAATTGTAAGTATCTAGAATGTTATTAATTTGTCTTCTGTTTCTTTTTAAATTGTATATGATATGATATGATTTTAGTTGTTAGGCATTCTTTAATTATTATCATTTGACATATTGAGTTTTGAACAGGTCATTATGATTATGATTAGGAATAGGAATTATGATTGAATATTTTGTTTGTAATTGACGCCACTGTATAAAGTCTATCCATTTTGATTTGGAGTAGGAATTGGGATTGAATATTTTGTTTGTAATTGACGGCATTGTATAAAGCCTAACCATTTTGATTTGTAATAAGAATTAGGATTGAATATTTTGTTTGTAATTGATTGCATTGTATAATGCCTAACCATTTTGATTAGGAATAGGAATTAGGATTGAATCTTTTGTTTATAATTGACGGCATTGTATAAAGCCTAACCATTCTGTAATAGTCTAGAATCAATCAATCTATTCTTTTTTGGCTAGTGCCGTGTTTGCTATTCATTCTGAAGGGAGTGTTAGTGTTTAGTAGAGTGATTTAAATATGCTTGTGGATTCTTTCTTTCATATGTTATATATTCAGAAGTTCAAGTAAACCAAATCATATGTAAGTGCAACTGTGTAAGGCTAGGCTTGAATTATAGTAGACTGCCTAGGTGTTTTTTCTGAGATCAATTTTGTTGGTTGTTTTTAATACTTAAACTCCCAGTCAAAGTTCATTTTCTTCCATTCTTACGTAGTGAGAAGGCTTTGGATACTCATCAAGGTACCTATGTTCTCATGCTAATCTCTGAGTTGATAGAATTTCAAAATTATTCTCCTACAATAGTTATCTTCATATTAGAAATGTTAATGATCTGACCTGTATATGAAATTTGACTCAGCTGTCTATGTATAGGTATAATAAACTTCTGAATATTTATTTTATTCCAGGAGTCTGAACTTTTATGTCAAGGGCTTTTCCTTGGTTTGTTTAAGGTTATGCTTCATACTAAAGAAGTGCAAACTGAAAATGTAAACTGCAAATAGTGAATTGGAAAGAATTAAGTGAAGATTCTCTAGTATTCTGCAACACAGTAATAGGAGCCTTTAGAACAGATTCTATGAAATAGGAAATTAACACCAGTTTTCACTAAGGATTCACTAGTACTGCTGATGTCTGGCAGGAAAAATTCCATCATCCCTTGGTTGTAGCAAAAGAGGAAAATGGAAATGTATATATTTTTATACTTTTCATTGCTCTCTTGTGCATGTAACATGTCTAAGATCAGGACCAACTACTAATATCCGATTCATTTCTTGACTTTATTTATTTCAATTTTAATTATTATCCAATGAAGCAAGCAAATATGTTGTTTTTGAAATTCTGTAGCTGGATCATCTATTACAAATATATCATTGGCTAAAGACAAAAAAATGCATCTCCTTAGCTTTTCGATTTTGATATGTTTGTGCATTCAATAATTATATTACGAAGGTATATGTTGATAGCTAGTGATGATAGACAGTTTTATTTGTTCTTTGTATTTCTGCAGGTATTGTTTGGTGTTGAAAAACTGGAAACTATCCTATTCAGCTGAGTTTCCGAGAATAGATTCTGTTGTTATGTTTATAGAAGTCCTTGTAAGGATTATAAGAAACATTATCATCCGTAGCCGGTAGCCTTGCCCAATCAAAGGTTTTTTTGGGGATAGCTGGAATATGGTATTTCGAGACAGTACAGTTATTGAGATTTTTAGGTACTGTTTTTGTTGATAGCAATTTTCCCCCCGCTGTTTTTTTGTATACACATCTTCCCCAATCATCCAGTGTTGATTGCTATCATTTATATGCTCTCTGTCATTTGTTTTTTGCAACGTTGAACTAGTCATGGTCTATAGGGCCTGTTTGGATCGACTTATTTGGGCTTATTTTGAAACTCTTTGAGAGAGTTTGTGGAGACATTTTCATAAGTTGTTTTGTGCCAACTCTCATAGGCTATCCAAGATAACTTATAACAGCTTATAGTTGATATCAAAATAGTTAAACATTATTTTATTTTCTACGATAGAAATATCTTATGCTTTAGCTCTTCAACGATAAGCGTTTATGTTGTAAGTGTTTAATTAAGCTCTTTATCCAAACAGAATGTAGTCTTTCTTACATCTCCCTTACATCTCCACCAAATAGAATATGTTCTGTTTGGATATATTTTGTATGAACTAGCTAGGTAAGAAAATGAGGGAAGATCAATGCTCATTGTTACATAATATTTTGTATGAAAGGGAACGAACGTGGACAATAGCAGACCTCATGAAGGGTGAGTCTGTAATCATGTTATATTATCTCTTTACTATAAACTGTTATTGTATTTTGTTTCGTAATTATTAGCATTGCTCATGAGGAAAACACTTGCATGTGGAGTGATTGTATTTGATCCTAGTAGATATTTTGAGAATCAGACCATGTATCCTTATTGGTTGGATCTAGGACACTCCTCCTTAAGGATATGTATTTTACTTTTAGGGTTCATGGGTTTGATAGTAAAAGGATCACATGACTCTAGATTAGACATGCTAGTACATTGTGAAAGTTAGAAAGTTTGTGCCCTTGTCCTTTCCACTGAGAAGGCATCAAATACTTTTCATTCACCAATTTTAAGTTGTGAGAAAAAATGGCTAAGAAAAGTAAACCTCATTCAACTTTTCATTCACCAGTTTTGAGTGTGTTTGGACTAAAACGCAACTTCAGTTGTTAGTCTTAGCGTAGGGAAAGTAAGAATAGTTGCAAGACATTGCTAGAGGAGAACATGTTTATCAGATAGCAATTGAGGATTACTTTTCTAAGCCATCTTTTTCTCAGTTATTTTTTGAATCGGTATCACTCTATGCTTATTAGGGTTCACAATTAAAAGTTTTAGAAGTTTAGAACTCCATTGCCTAATTTTAGTGGATTAAGGCAAAATAAGGTTGATTTGATTTGAGTCACCATAATTATACGTGTTGCATGGATCCTAAACAACTCTATTTTATTCAATCTAATTTTTGTTGTTGACAAAAATAGACTTTAGTGGGGAATTCTTTCCTCAAAGTATCTCCTCTTCTCTCCCTGCGGCTCTTTCACTCTTAATCGCATTCGCCTCTCCTCTATTTATCATCACCACCATCACATCCTTCCATTTGTCTTCTTCTTCCCTTTTCTCTGCATTTTGATTTAATTTTTTTCTACATTTTAGTACTGTCTGGTACTTTAGTTGCAGGAAATTTCAGTGCTAAGGTGCCAAAAATGTATTTTATAAACGGTCTGGTATACATCTGGTACTTTAGTAATATATATTGTCCATCGTACTTAAATTTCACACACCCCATTCGGATACGAGCAACTGAACAGGTACTGTTGTTGTCTGCCGTAATTAAATTTTGGGAAAAAAAATATAACGTGCAGTTGTTGTATATATTGTCTTCTTTTCCTTTTTGTTCTTGTTCACTCTCATTCTTATTGAGAAATTGCTACCTGCTTCTAAAGGTAAGAAAAAGACATTCGACTTTGAAAAACTAGACATGAATTTTAATCTGGACAGTGACTTTGAGAAAAACCTTGATTTTACATGCCCAACCAAAAAAACTTCCCAACCTGCCGAGAAAAAGGGAGAAGCTTCTTGTGCAAAAGCAAGGAAATAAGATGGGTTTGATTTCAACTTTGATTTTAATGAGTTGGATAGCTCTAGTCTTGATTCAAGCTTAATAAGGGTGTTTGGGAGTTTGGAGGGGAGTGCATGAGATTTATAGTGTAAATTCTTTAGTAATATGGAGAAAAACTATCCCCTTAAACCCTCCCAAACCCCTAGTTCATTTTTGGAGCCCCTCCAAAATTCCCCAATTTTGGAGGGTTGTGGAGGAGATCCAAAAATGAACTAAGAGAGGGGGTTGGTAGGGTTTACAGGGACCATTTTTCTCCTCATCACTAATAAATTTACACTATTAGTCCCCTCCCCTACCCTCCAAACTCTCAAACACACCCTAAAAGTAAACACTAATGCCAACAGTAACCATGGAAAGAAAGGAATTAATATAGAAGGAAATGATACAGAAAGGAATTAACCAAAGAAACACAGAAAGGACTTAACCAGAGAAACACACCCCGTTCGGTACATTTTCAGTGACTGGCGACCGAACCAGTTAGGAGACAGAAAGCCGAACTATTCTAAAATGCAGCGTGAGAGGTTTCCACGTGTGGATTATTTTAGGTTTGTGGGTGTGTACTGAGTAGGGAGGGGTGTAGAAAAAGCAGTGACCTCCTTGGAATTCGATACTCTGGAGAGTTGGCCCAATAGTGCTTCGGCCCATATTGACCAAAAAAAAAGGCTGTTGCTTTTCCCACACCCCCTCCTACTCTAAACACACCCCATAAGGGTGTGAAAAGACCAAAAGACCTATTTTTTTGAAATTTTCACCGCTCAACACGGCTTGAATGTGTTCGAACGAGGCCGCTCGAGTGTGCCAAATATGGACAGACACCCTCGGCGTTTTTCACTGTTCGAATAGGTCATAATACGAACGAGTTCGATGGTGGTCATGCGAACATGGTCGAATTATGTTGTTCGAACAAGTCTTTCAGAAAATCTTTGCGCAAAGATAGCGGTATTGGGCGCCTCGATTCCACCGCAAGCGGCTTTAATCAACGGTTTACAATCACCAAATGTGTCGATAAATGAGTGGATGTAAATACCTTTGGAAATTGTGCTCGAACGGATAGAATTTAAACGGCTCGGATTGTGATCTAAAAATGAAATCAACTACCGACATTTCACCACGCCTATTATAAAAGGGGTTCACATCCTCGAGCTTCTTCACCAAACCCTAATCGCTTCTTCCCAACCCAAATGCTTCTTCACCAAAACCTTCTCTCCTTCTTTTCCAACCCACCAAAAATGGAATGGCAATTGTGCTCAACCCAAGACTCAAACGACAAATTCCTAACAACCCTTCACCACAATGGGATTTGTCCACCGCCGACGAACATGGTGTTGTGTTTCGTTGTCCTAACCATGTCTTCTGCGGGATGAGTAAGGACATCACCTTCGCCCAACTAAAGGAAAGAAAAGGTGAGAGGAAGATTCGCCCGCAGGAGCGTGGCGTAAAGACGTGGAGCGTATACGCTTTCAAAAAGTTCAATTGTAGAGATGATGGGACTATCCCAAAGATTCGATCATGGAGATCCGAAATGACGACGACGTCCGCGCAATGATGGAACATCTAGCTAACGCTCCGATGGGGCGGCGATCTTGAGAGGTCATGCATCTTCTTCAACCACCACCACCCGCACTCCAACAACCCATACTTACGCACCTGTAAAGTTGAGTATGAGATGACTAACAGTCCCGGGATGACCATTCGTCCGCTGATTCATAGTCGTGAATCAAAACTAAAAATTTCGAGCTTAAGAACAACATCACATTCGCAGAATTGAAAGAAAAAGCGATAAAAAATGTGAAACTAGATGGTGTTCAAAGAAGAAATTAAAAAAATCGAATGTGAATCCCCTACGCCGCCAAATTTGGAACCCACGTAATCGTATTCGTAAGTGCCTTAAGCCTATCAAGAATGACGAAGACGTTCACAAATGTTTGAGAAACATGAAGAATTCCAAGGTTTCATTGAACCTTATCTCGAATTGTTCGTCAAAACACGAGAATCACATCTAAGAAATCCGCCGTAGAAACTAAATTGTATTTTGTTTTCCGTCGCTTCGCTTTTAAATTTCCTATCCTTGTATTTTTGCAATTTGTGTTTTTAATTTATGTTCTTATCCAATATTAAATCTTGTTCAACTTTTTTATTTTACCGTAATTGTTACCGTAATGACAATAAATTTGCGCCAACGTAAAAGGAATTTCAAATTAAAAACCAAATGAAACAAAGTAGTTAAATTATACAAAAAAACTAAACAAATATCCTCCTAAGACATATCCTACTGGTGTGTTGCGCCTCCTCCTCTCTCATACACATTCCCAAACCTCCTCCTAAACCCACTGAAGGGGGTGAGCGACCTCTTGATGCGCTACTGAAACATGCTCCCCGATCGCTCGGGACATGATCATCGATGGCCCCATCAATGTCATCAACCAAATCAATCACTCGTAGCATCTCACAACCAAATAACATAACATTATTACTTAAATAAATAGAATATTAAGAAACATTATCATGCAATTAACATAAAAGACACGTACCACGCCGACATCGTGCTCATCTCGCAAGTCGATTGATAATGCTCGGGGAAGAGAAAGGGATGCGAGACCCTGAGAGTACCATGGAAAGTAGCCCGCACCGTGTTTGAGGAGTACGCACACACGGAGGCCCCCGCCCACCAAGTGGTCCTCAAACCGTGTCCACCTCTCATCACACTCGGTGAGGGTGCAGACGCCCCTGGTAGGAATGTGTATGAGAGGAGGAGGGGGCGCAACACCCAGTAGGATATGTCTTAGGAGGATATTTGTCTCGAGCACTCGATCCGCAAGTGACGCATCATGCACCCACCACTCCGAATGAACCTCCACCCTGGCCGGCTCTCAAAAGGTCTCACCGCCATGGGGCGTGTAGGGTCCTGTGTCACCTCCTCACGGTGTAGCCGGCCTAGGCATAATCGATGGTATGTGACTTGATGCCCCCAGAGACATCATCGCACAACCATTTCTTCGCCCGTGGGCTACTCTCATCATACTGGGGGTGCTCCACCCAAGAGGAAAAAAGTTCGCACTCTGGAAGTGCTCAAAGATCCAAACTCAGTAATGAACATATCATTGGTTGATTATTAATCTGAAAGTAACACTAAAGCAAACTTAAAAGTAAAGAATATGTTTCATACTCAAGTAAAGGAAGATGACCATGAATCTTCTTGGTCTTCTTCCTCAGAGCATCCTTCACCGATCATAGAGATGGGCGGGGCCATGGCCCTCAAAGAATAGTCTCCAATCGCCTCCAAATCCATCAAGATACCAAGGTAGCTGCAGCAACTTGTTGTTGCGACTTGTCGGCAAACAAGGTGCAACCCAAAAGATACAAAGATGTAGGCCCTAGCAAAGATGGTCCCACCGCCTCTCGGCTATGGTGGGGTGGTGAACCCTATCCTCGACCATACAAGCCCAACAGATGCCCCACTACGAAGTCCGGGCAACAGCATCCTCCGGTGTGGCACCCAAATAGTCAACCAAAGAATGCTTCTCCCCGCCATGAGTTCCATCGGCATGTCATAGAACCGCCGAATGGGGATGTGCAGCACTGGGATACATCATCAAGGGTGATGCTCATCTCACCCACGGGAAGGTGGAATGATGATGTATCCGGCCGCTAACGCCTATGAATGCGTTCAAAGCAACCCTCTGTGGAGAAATGGGAAGCCAAGCCCAACCAAGGGAACCAACCACGAAGGCCGTCAGTGTCCCTAATCGCACATGAAACACCGCCGTAATGTGTCCATGTGGGATTGGTCAGAAAATCCGCCGCACTGCATTCGTAAAAGACACAATAAGCCAAAACATTCAACAACTTAATAAACAAATTTACAACACTCAACTATAAAATAATAACTTACCCGCCGTAATAAAAATCGGTGAGGATATGTGCCCCGTATGTGGGCAAGACAGAGAACCATCTTCCGGTCCACCAGAAATGGGAATGTCGCCTCTAACAGCCAGCCAGCCTCCCCGAGGCTCAAAGAACCTCCTCCTCACGAGGCTCGGCAGCCTCCTCCTCATGATGCCTGAAGATGAAGGCCCGCAGCGATGAAGGCCTAGCGCACGAAGGCCTAGCGGATGAAGGGGCCGCTAACTCATAGGCCTAAATTGAGCATCACGCCAATATCCCGCCCAATATCCTCCGGAAGTGGGGAGGAGGAACATCAACCCTACCCCTACCCCGCACGACCCCCCAGCTCGGGAGGGTTCACCGGCTTCTTCCTCTCCTTTGCGGTTTGAAACCGTAGGAGGTGGCCGACCGACTTCGCTCGATGGTTCACCGCATGACCACCTCTACTCCTCACCATATCCGAACAACAATCAACGTAACCAATTCAATCAAATTAACATAACCAAACAGAATCGGTGAGAAAGTTCATCGTCAAACGATCGCTCGAACGGCTACATGCGAACTCGTTTACACAACCACCACCCGAACAAGTCGGCCAGGTTTACAAAATGCAACGGTTCGAATGAGGTTGCTCGAACGGTGTTCGCGACAACCTCATTCGAACACCTTCGCTTTCACGTGTTCGATGGACCTCACTCGAACAATTCTGCGTTTTCGTAAAAAAAAAAAAAAACGAGAATGGAGCGTAGGGGAGAGGCATACCTTGAAGAAAATGGAACGAATAGAGAGAGTGAGAGGAGGTGAAAATAACCCAGGTGCTCTTGAGAGTGTTGGTGGAGAAGATTGAGTGAGAGATTGAGTGAGATTGAGTGAGTTGGGAGAATGTGAGTGAGAGTGAGAAAAGAGAGGTTTAGGGGTCGGGTTGAGGAGAGTGAGAGAAGGAGACGAGGGGGTGAGTGAGAGGGAGGGGAGGGATGTGTGGGTTTTTTTTAATTTTTAAAAGGGGGGTATTTTGGGAATTTAGAAATTGATGGGGTGTTTTAAAGTAGGAGGGGGTGTGGGGAAAGCACCGGCCAAAAAAAAAGTTCGATAAAATGCCGACTCATAATTTCTACAATTTCCATTCGTTTCTCTTTCTAGAATATAGAGATTACTAGGGAGAGAAAGTTTGAGAGAGAGAGAGAGAGAGAGATGGAAGAAGGAGATGGCAAAACAGATCATTTGAACTCACCCGCCAATTCAGAACAAACCGGTAATGAACTTCTTCATTTTTCTTTTTCATTCTTCTACCATCCTCTCCTGTTTGAAATTGAATTAAGATTCATACTTGTTTCAAGCTACAGTTTTTGGTTGCTCACTATCTCCTTTTTGTTTTAAAGAGAAGATAAATAGGAAAATAGTTATGACGCTTCTCATAATTCGAAGTTATTTTCCAGTTAAAATGTAATTGCTGGGTTTGATGATCGAGAAGTTTTATTTTTAATAAATGTGTTTGTTCATTTCTCTTAATAGATTAGGTCTCGCGGTTAAACGTTAAATAGACAGATTATTTGGTAATAAGCTGTTAAATTAAGAAGCTTAGGAACATATAATTGCAATGAGTTGTTAAACATGGCATGATCCTGTTTCACTATCTGCCTTCTAGTTTAGGTTGGTTTAGTGGCAAACACTCACTTCCAATGCTAATTTGTTGATGGGACTTGGGATTAGAAAACTATGGCTTTGCCCCAAATAAAAGGTTTATTCAAACTGTAACGAACACAGATGTGTTTATGGAGTACTTTTCTTAAGATTCAATGTCAGGAGTAGCCAGGATCTCACATTTGGTTTCATAGTAAACTTACTACTTAGATAGTTGAAAGATTTGTATCCAGAAACAAAGTAGGAATTGGGTTATGCTTTTTCTACACCCTAACCTCATTGCTTGGATTTGAATGAATTAGACATGATTAGAATGCCAAGATGTGTTAACTTTGTTATAGAGACAATGCTCATAAAAGAGCTGATTCAAATAGTCATTTCAGCTTTTTTGAATGTAATTTAAATTTTTATATTGCTTTTTATAAATTATTTGTCCTATGAATAAGGTTTTGTTAACACGTAGCAGGAACAAGGAATAAATATTTCATTTTTATTACTTCTCCCAATTACTTAAAAGTACTAGTTATCAAATGAGGAATGATTGGTCCAATTTTTTAAAACCATTGCATTAACAAATGTAATGATGGTCATAAATATAATCAAGTAATGCAATAACATATTCAAGGTTCATTAATAGTTTATTGCCTTTAAGTTTTCATCAGCATATGGAATGTTTGACCCTGTATTAAGCTAACCATCTAATTTTTGTTTGTTTGTTTGATATAAATATCAGTTTCTGATGATGAAGAGCTTGACTACACAACCAAACCAGAGTTCTATGATCCTGATCTTGATGATAAAGATGAAAAGTGGGTTCATAAAAAAAGGCAAGGACGACGCGTCTCTGATGCTGTGCTTAGTTGCCCTGCTTGCTTCACCACCCTCTGCCTAGAATGTCAAAGGTATATGTTGATATGCATATATGTAAACTACTGTATTTTGTGGTCTTTTGCATGTAATCACAGATACACACTATTGGTTTGCTTGACCAATTGGGTGAGGGGGAGCATATCAAGTGAGAACACTATAGCATGGCAGCAATAAATCTTGACCATACAATTATGATGGATTGTCAAGATTTCATTTTACTTTGAGTAAAATAATCTTAACCATCCATGATTGTTGTATGGTCAAATATTAATTTATTATTCTCGTGACAACTATTCTCACTAGATATGTCCCTTTCGCACACTCGGACACTTAAATTTACATTTGTGTTTTTATAGGAATTACTAGATCTAAATTGGTTGATTGAATACTCCAGTTCTGTTATTTTCTGTCATTCTTAAGGGTTATGTTCTTTGTCTGTTGCATTTGAAAAGCAAAACAGAATAGGGCATATGGTACGAAGAGCTGTACATTTTGGTTTCACCTGAATGTACCTTGGAGAACCACAAAAAATATAGAACAAAACAGATTGTTCAATTCCATTCTGTTTGCATGTTAAACGCTAGAATAAAGCAAAAACGGGTTGTTGCTTTCCATTCTGTTTGTGTGCCAAACACTAGAACAAAGAAAAAACAGAATGTCTATTTCTGATTTTCTGTTCTGTTTGTGTACCAAATGCTACCTAACTAATTGCCCTTTGATTGAACTCAAGGTTCATTGATAGAGAGAAACTGATCTGAGAATTTCATTATGATTGAATCAATTACACTATTACACAGTGAGTTTTGTATTTATACAATGAGCTTTGCTCTTTGAATCTAACAACCTGATAACTAACTACAAACAGAATTTTACACCAACTCAACTGAATGATAACAAATCTGAAACTACACAATTGTTTCTTCTTCTATGAGTTGAGAGAGAGCTTGAAAGCGATTGTTCAGTTGCACTTTGTGTTCTGATTTAGGCTGAGCTTTTTCCTTCTGAGCTAGTGTACCTTTACTCTTTTGAGTAAGGTTACACATAGCACCTTGAGTGTGGTTAACTGTGTGGTTAACTGAGCTGGCACTTTGACCTTCTACAGTGGCATTATACTTTTGACTTGTATTCTCTATTACTCCCCCTTGAAGCTCAAGTGAGTTTCTTACTTTGAGCTTACTTCTCAGCAACTGAAATGCAGTGGTGCCCAATGGTTTGGTTAAAGCATCAGCTATCTGCATTGTAGCAGGTATATGTTTCACAAACAGAGTCTTAGCTGCCACTTTTTCTCTCACAAAATGTATATCCAACTCCACATGTTTTGTTCTTGCGTGGAGAATTGGGTTATGAGCCAACATAACTGCTGATAAGTTGTCACAGAGTAATGTAGGAGGCTGGTGTGGCACTTTCAGTTCATTCAGCAGAGATTGTATCCATAGAATGTCAGCAGTAGCTTGTGCCATTGCCCTGTATTCAGCTTCTGCGCTCGACCGAGCCACTAAAGTTTGTTTCTTGGCACTCCAAGATACGAGATTTGGCCCAAAGTAGACACAAATCCCCGAGGTAGGCCTAAAACCACATTCTAAGACCCTTCTAGTTGTTGAAGTTTCCTCAGTCCATATATTCGTCTGTTTTGTCCAAGTAATGGTAAATAAACTAAAATTTAATCTGTGTCAAAAATAAAAACTAAATATTAATATCTTTGAAACAATTGAAGTTCCTCCTGAAAAGATTTTGGCTATTCTCTTCTCTGAGAATCGTATCTCAGTTCCATTAGCCTGCATATTCTGTTGTTCTTCAGGATAGGCTGCATCTGAGGACGTACTCCAAACATGCATAAAAGTTATGAATTCCCAAGACATACTCCAAACATGTGATTATTCAGGAAGGAAGCCTATGATCTTAGATTCGTTCTCCAGCATTATGAAATTACTGTTTAGCTGTATATGTTTTTGATATATTAAGTTTTCTTAACCGAAGTATAGATCGTAGGCCTGGAGCCGAAAACTAAGATCTTAGGCATGAAGGCTTCAAAAGTTATGTTAGGAAATTTTTTGTTGTCCGTATTATTTGTTCTTGTCCCCCTCAGATAATAAAATACAAAAATACTGATTTTGTTCATGGGAGTATATGTTGGTAATTGGTATAAGCATAACTATGTTGTTGATTGTGACTTCATTAGTTTCTTGCAGGCATGAAAAATATGTGACCCAATATAGAGCAGTATTTGCAGTAAACTGCAAGATTGAGAATAAACAAGTTGTCAGTCAAAATAGCTCAAGATCAAGAAAAAGAAATAGAGGGCGTGAAGGATTTGATGGGAGCAATGCACGTTCAACTAGTAATGAAACATTCAAGCAAGTTTGCTGCTCCGTCTGCTCGACAGAGGTTGGTGCCATTGATGAAGATGAGGTTTTTCATTTCTTCAATGTTCTCCCTAGTGAATCCTAACTTATTCACATGTACCTGCCAAGCATTGCTTAAATTTGGCTGCTCAATCATTCTGCTATGTCAATTTCACTACCTTGCAAATTTTCATTTATAACCGGCTAAAGCCACAAACTAACTATTACACGAATTAGGATTATCGCAAACTCGTATATAAAAAGAACCAAAACAGATGATTACTCTTTGAGTAAACAAACTACTTACCTATAGCATCGATTCTACAAATACATGCATTCTAACCATTGCAGCTATGCGAGCTTTGATTCCAAAGTGATCACTATCTGGTGGTTTAAAATTTTAGTTTAAAACTAGTTGTCCTTGGTATCTTCATGTTTTGAATCCAACTCATCCAAGGAAAGCAGAATCCTCCACACATTCACACCCCCTTCGAATAATATTTTAGTCAATCCAAACATAATATTAATTGTCATATTTTATATATTTGTTGGCTTTTTGGGTCAAAAAAAAGGTTTGTTAATGTAATTTAATACTATTAAATAAGTACAATGGATCCCATCATAATTCTACAGTGAAGTGTTCTTGGACGAGAGTAGTACTGGGATGGGTGACCTCCTGGAAAGTCTTCGTGAGTCGTGTTGCACCTCGTTAAATAAATTGATCAAAAAATATTATTAAACAATAGGGACAGAGGTATGTTGCTTGCTGCAATGGCTCAACCCCCCCCCATGCGCCCTGCCGTTTTTTGGTATTATGCTTGGAGGAGATGATATAAAGTTGTGCAATAATGAGTTTTGGGTAACTAACCGATTTGAATAGTCATTCCATCATACTCAGGATAGAAACTAGTACAAGACAACAATTGTCACCTCTTAACAATTAGGATTTGAGAATAAAGATTCCACTGACCTGTAAAAAGTGGACCCAATCCTTGAGGGTGTGGCAATACACTTAAGAAATTATTCCATCGAACGTATTCTCCTCTGGATCCTGGAAAGCTCGCTTACTCTGATCCTACTGCGTAGACGTCGTCTAATAGGCTACAACACCAGATCATCATCAGCAAGAAAACGACATAGCAGCTACTTACATCAACAATCTTTGGACAAAGAACGACAGACGTACCATCGATTTCTATTCATACTGAAAGTTGATAGCAGATGGAGAATAAAGGCGGAGCTTAGATTGGATTTACCAATGGGAAATCCGTCAGAAAAGTTGTACCTTGACAAACCCCACGATGCTTCTGGCAGCCATCATCGCAGGGACGAAGAGATTCCCAAGACCAGACTTACTCCAATAGACTTACTCCAATAAACTTACTCCAATAACCACTTATCCAAACCTTTACTTACTCAAAAGTTTCATATATTTTCAACATTTAAAAGATAAAAGGGCATGAAGGAATTAAATTTGTGCATATCTGTTGTAGTCTAGTATTGGGTGTTATGTTTGTATTTTGATAAATTATTAATATAATTAACTTATAAATGAATTAAGCATGATATTCTCTACGAAATTCCACACACATATTTGTTGGATAAATTTTAGCTTTTCTATTTCGTCACCCCAACCACTCCATCTTGGCTTCGTCCCTGTAAACAACTACACAAAGTAATTTAATAATAAAGGGTATAAAAATAAGATTTAGAAAAAAGTTTGGTAAAAAAAAGAGAAAATAGGTGAGTTTTGTCAAAAAGAAGAAAGAAGGAAGTACGTGAATAGATTTATCTATTAATTAAAAAAATAAAGAAATAGGATCATGGTCAATTATTTTAGTGGGCTAAGATGGAATGTTCCATCATTTCAAGCGAAGATGTATGAGTATGCAAATCAAAAAAGTTGCATAAAATCCTTGGCATCGTTCCTTTTGTTTGCTTTCACTAATAAACAATTTCATAGTGGTTAGGAGACACATAATGCATATATATTAATTAGCTATCTATCTAGTCTAGTAATATAAAGATATACCATCCATAATCCATATATAACGGAAGAGGCAATAGACAGCGCATGAAACTAGCTCAATCTTCAGCTTAGAAGCATTAATTTGAAGGTTTTTTTTCCACCCCCCTCATTATCTCCTACACCCCATAAATACCATTGTGGACAAAAATGCCCCCATCATGATACTAATTCCTGGAAATATTATACAAAAGAGGTAAATCCGGGAGGGGGTTTGGGGATTTCCGGATTTACCAAAAAGTGGAGGTAAATCCGGTTCAATAAATGTGAACCGAATTTACATCAGTTTTTGGTAAATCTGGGAATCCCCAAATCCCCTCCCGGATTTACCTCTATTTTATGATAATTTCGGAAAAAAATTAAAATTACTTAAAAACAAATTAAAATTAATTAAAGAAGCGTTTTACAACGATTTTGATGACGAAACGAAATAAGACATGAAATTTCTAAACGGAAATAACAAAACACAACAACAAACAAAATGAAAACACGGTAGAAACTAGTGAGATGGTGGTTTGAAACGACGAAGGACCTCAGCAACGGTCATTCTGGTTTCGACATACAGCTGCAAATGACTCCGCATCTGAAAGATGTAAAAACGGTTCATCATTGCTCGAACGTCATCGTTGTTCTTCACATGCATGGTGGACCACTGAACACGATTATTATCGCCCATAGTGGGGTAGCGATAAATGATCTGAGTGACTTCTTGCTCGTCACCCTCCAGCTGCACCTTCACGCGTAAATCACAATTTAATATACAAATTTTTTAAAAACAAAAAAAAATCGGATTTACCTCATACACAGGTAAATCAGGTTCATAATTGTGAACCGGATTTACCAACGTATGAGGTAAATCTGAAATTCCCAAACAATCCAAACCCCCATTTTATGAACCGGATTTACCATAAATTGAGGTAAATCCGGGAATCTTCAAAATTTTTTTTTAAATTCAGGGGTAATTCTGGGTTTTAGGAAATTATGGGTGTCTGGAAGAGAATGAGGGGGGTTGGAAAAAAAACCCTAATTTGAAAATTGAATAAATAAATGTGCGGCTAATTTCCAAGATTATTGCCGAGTGATTTGACTAAGAAATGGTGGCTAGCAAGCATCCAATATCCATGTTATAAAGATGCCTAGCCTGCATGTTAGCCCATTATCTTTCAGGTACTAGGTAACCACGAAAAATAATTGTATATATTGACAAGAAAAACAAATACAAATGTGCGAAGGGAAAGTGATTTTGGTTATATTATTAAATGCACACAAGATTCAGTTGATTTATCTGCTGAATGCACTTACATGTGTATATTGAGAAAACAGAGAAAGCAGAGAACATTGCCATTAGGGGACCCCACATTAAATAGTTTATGCTTGACATTTGAAAGCTTAAAGTCAGCATTAGGCCCCTTCTTTGAGCTTCTTTCATTGAATTGAGCTTCAAAATGTGAGACTTGGACTTATAGGGGTTGTGTTAATTGCTAAACCACTTATATTATACTTACAATCGTATATTGAGCTGTCAAGATGGGCCGTTGTGCCTGGCCCAACCCGGTCTACTGGGTCAAAATGTAAAAGTTGGTTAGGTTGGGTCAGTTCAATTGTCAACTGGCTGTGTTTTGCGTAGTCCAACTCATCCCAAAACATTGGACCAGTGGGCCGCCCCCGACCTAGTCTAATATTAATAAAGGACATCGTAAAAATTGCTCAAAACACATAAAAAATAGGCCAAATTGGGTTCGGCCAAACCGGCCCAAATCATTTTTGTGTCTCTATTTAACGAGTCCAGATCGTTTTTGTGCCTCTATTTAACGGGTCAGAGCTAAAATTGACAACTCTAATAGTGAAAAAGAAGAAAGAATTTCATGAATTCTTTTCTTGGTTCAGGTTTAGAGAAAACTCTTCAATGGAGCCTCCATGAGGAAAAAGATGAACAAAACTCTAGCAGCTCGTAGAAATATTTCTTGGAGTGAAAAATTGATAACAATCTTGTTTGAAAAGTGTCAAATTTGTGGTTTAAAAGCGAGCAAATATTTGGGTCAGTTTCATGGATATATCCATAACCTAATCGGATAAAAAATTTAAAATATTCATATTCAATCAAATCTCATTAGCAAGCCCCCTCCCTCTCTCCCTCCCTGGAGAGAGAGAGATCGAGAGAGAGAGAGAGAGAGGGAGAGTGACGGTGGATCTTATTCCTATGGATTATGTTTTTTCCAATTCTACTTTGAATTGTGTTTTCTTCAATTGCTTGAACTTATCGTTGTATTTTGAATTGAAGAAAGGTTTGATTATCCTTCATCACACCTTAGTTTTGTTTTTGTTTCCTTTCTTTTCATAATAAGATAACTAACTAACTAAGTTGTGATTGTACCACACTTAGTTAACAGAACTCTAATTGAATTACACGTCAAAAAAAAAAAACTCCACAAGCTTGTTGTGTTTATATGCTTTTTCAAGTTTGTTATCTTACAAGAGATTGGAGTGACTGAGTTAAGGAAAATAATATTAACATTGCATGACCACAAGGTATTGATAGCTTTAGTATGGGTGATGGACCACTAGTGAGAAACATATATCATTGAGTAACAACACAAGTGTTGGCATAAGTGAAATTGGATTCCCTCGACTTCCATAATTGAATTTTTTGCTTGCGATTTACTAATTTCGGTTTAAAACTCTATTGATTGTCTAGATAGGAGGAGAAATTCAATTGATTTAGTGATTACTACTTGTTAAGCATAGCTCATATGCAGTATCAATGGGGGTAGAGGGGTGAGCTAGCAGAGCGTTATCCCTCCACAATATGGTTCAGTGGTATTGTAATCTGAACCGAGTTAGTATAACAAACTTCTTATCAAGGAGGGGTACAAGTGATAATCGCATTATAATTTGTTGATATAATGCACAAATGCAATTGGAACAAAGGAGATGTTATCTACATAATAGATCTCATATGATCATGTGAGTTTAATTTCCTAAACTCATGATACATTGTGTTACTTCATCCTCTTTTGGTTTTACATATTGAATGGAAAAATACTTCCTAGTTTTAATCCTACAATTGGGACTAAGATAAGGAGACTCTCGCTCACATTTTACTATTTAGGTTTGAATATATATTTAGTCCCTGCAAAATATATATAAGTTTGATTCATTTTAGTATCTGGAAATATAAAATTTTGTTTTCGTCATTACAAATATACGTTTTATCCAATTTAGTCCCTATAAAAATAAATTTTTGTTTTCCACCCTTGCGAACATACGTTTTATCTAGCTTGGTCCATAAAATATGTAAAATATTTTATTTTAGTTCCTCCAATATGAGCGGCAAAAATGACTAAAATCAACTATTTTGCATACTTCAGGGACAGAAAAATAAAATTTTATTTTTATAAGGACTAAACTGGATAAAACGTATATTTACAATGACAAAAAACAAGATTCATTTCTTAGCAATTTTGAAACGAGGTAAATTAAAACAGATGGTAATTACCTTTAAAAGTCTCTAATCAAGATTCATTTCTTACTTATGAGAATGATGTATTTTTTCCACTAATTCCAATGCCTTCCAAGTAATAGTGGTCACTAATTTTTCTCTCTCTAAACTAGGTAGGTGATTAGTGCTTTTTACTTAAAAATATTAATCATTTATAAGCATTTATTAAACTTAATATATGATATTAGATTAATTTCTCGCCCAAATATTAATAATATTAATTAATATATTATAGTAAATATATTATGTTTTATTGGAATTATGTTGTAATCCTTAAATTTTGTTTATATAGGTGAAAAATTGCTTTTAAAGATCAACAAGACCAAAACAAGTGATTGAATGGATTTGAAGGTTTTTCATCATCTTGAGGGATCAAGGGCGTTAGATCTTGAGGTTTTTCATCTATTATATCATTTGTATGATGGCTACCATGAAAATGGATAGCTAAACCCTCTTTGTTGGGAATAGAAGTAATTATACTTTCACTTATGTATATGTTTTGATTTATATTTATATATATTCGGTTCTATGCATTGATTTAGTGGTTTATTCTTGTTCTTAATGCTAGTTGTAGATTGATCACTTATAACTTGATGTTATATTTGATGTTTGATTGGAAAATGGATATCGAATCTTGTTCTAGATTAAATCACCTAAAAAGCTTGATATCTAGGAATGAAATTTAGTTTTCTAGTCACATAATCATCTGAACATAATGCTATTGTTTACTTAAATAGCCGAGGAATCATTGTTTAGGTAGATTAATTGATGATTTCACTTTGTCTAAGTAATTAGAAAAGATGGAAGAATTGATAATGATGAATCAATAACTGAAACTGAAATATGCAGCATGTTGAATCAATATCCCAACGTTTTTATCATTTGCTTACATCCTTATTTAAATTCTGTTTTTACAACTCATATGAAAACAACCAAAACATTTTATCTTCACCACTTGAGATTATAAAATTTTGTAGAGTTTGATAAAAAAAGGCTTAAATACGTTTTTTACCCCCTCCAAATAGTGGGTGTTTTGCTTTTATCCCCTGCAATTTTTATTTATTTAAAAAACACCTTGCAAATTCCATGTTTTTGGCTTTAGCCCTTCTGTTACTTGCCCATTAGAAAAATAGGTGACGTGTCTAACAGATGTCAGATTTGGCCTTTTTAATTTATTTTCTTTAATTTTAATTGGCAAATGGACTAGCCACGTTATTAATGAATCCCGTGTGTTATAAAAAAAACCTAAATCCCCTTCTTCTTCCTCAGTTTCTTCTTCATTCCTGAATCTTCATCTCTTCCCTTTTCATTCTCTCCATGAATGCGCACAGTGAAGGTTTCAGTTCTTCATCAAATGCACCCATTTGTAGAAAATGACTACTGATCTGTCCTTGTGGGAGTTTGATGAAGTTCTACATTTTTGGATCTACAGATAATCTTGGACGCCCTTATTGGAAATGCATCCATTGGGTATAGTGTTAAGTTATTGTGTTATTCATTCTTATTATTCTCACTCTAAAATCGTAACTGTGTTTGTTCCATTTCAGATGTTAGAAAATAGTTGCGATTTATTTGTGAGGGATGACCAACTTAGTGACAAACATTTCACATTTAGAGATGATCCTTCAATGGAAACAAGTTGTGGAGTGTCTTCACAAATCCAGAGCTGCAAAGGTTGTCATTATGCAGAAAAACTAATTGAAGTAGAGACCAAATCCAGAGATGCAAAGGTTATTGTTATTACCAAGCCTCTGTGGATACAATACCTAATACTTTAGTATTTTACTGTTGTGCTAGAACGAAAGTAACGCTCTCATGAAAAAGCGTTATGGAGTAGGCTTTCTATTGGGTAATCCTAGATGCAAGTAAGTATTTCCTTAATCAGAAGTACTCACTCCTCAGGGTAAATACCTTGGTTTTTAGGTTATGAAAGGTCAAGGTAGATTCAGCAATGTTATAGTGTCTGAATATAAAATGTTATGTTATGATGATCAAAACTCTCTTGTTCTTATTGTCCAAAAAAAAACTCTCTTGTTCTGTCCAAAAAAAAAAACTCTCTTGTAGAATTTGTTAAAACGAGCAAATAGAATTTGCTCATACTCTTTCTAAAGCGGCTACTCTTGTATTAGTCCTCACATCTTTAATAAATGACATGGTTATTATTTAATTTTTTTTTGACTAAACATGGCTATTAACAAAGCATATCCGTAACATGGCTCAATTAACAAATATAAATACAGTGTGAGTTTTTTAAGCAGCATTTGGTATTCCGTCGACATACCAAAAAATGAAACAAAGTATTAATAAAAGTGTGTGAGTTTTTTTAGGGCAGCATTTGTTCATGGTTCATCTAATCTTTTTACTGAATATGGAGTTATATTACGTTCTTATCAGTTATTTTTATCTTTTCTAGCAAACTATTTTGTTAGTTTTACCAGGAGGCAAACGAATTTCCTTGCTCACACTCTTGCGAGAGCATCGAGCTTTTATGTTAGCTCCCGCGTTTTTATTATTATATTTTCACTTGTATTGACTTTTTGATTATGAATGAAATGCTATCAATTTATTTTGGTAAAAAAAAGTGTGGTGTGGTGTGTGTTGAATGAGATGAATCTCTAGGTATGTTTACATTTACTTTTATAGAAACTAAAATAATTCTAAAGACATAAAATTGATTTTTTTTAGAATAGAATTTATTTTGTCTCTATAAAGGATTCTAACTTGAAATCGATATTTAAAACATTTGTTTTCAAATGAGTTTTTTATTCTTCAATTTATTGTTCAAATCATTTTACATTTAACTCATTAAGAACTAAAATCAATTTCATAACGGCTTCAAAAAAAATTAATTTCATAATTCGTAAGATTTAACTCAATTGTCAAATGTTAAAAAAATCAATTTCATAATGGGCTAGTAAAAAAAATTTGCAAAATTTTAGTTTAGAAAGTTGGGTAGTGGGGTGCGAGTTCTAACCTTAAAAAAATGGATTAGTTTGGTATATAATGTAGAAAGTGGAGTGTCTTCACAAATCCAGAGCTGCAAAGGTTGTCATTATGCCGAAAAACTAATTGAAGCATGGACCAAATCCAGAGCTGCAAAGGTTATTGTTATTACCAAACCTCTGTGGATACAATACCTAATACTTTAGTATTTTATTGTTGTGCTAGAACGAAAGTAACGCTCTCATGAAAAAGCGTTATGGAGTAGGCTTTCTATCCATTGGGTAATCCTAGATGCAAGTTGGATAAATTTACAGTATTTCCTTAATCAGAAGTACTCACTCGTTAGGGTAAATACCTTGGTTTTTAGGTTATGAAAGGTCAAGGTAGATTCAGCAATGTTATAGTTGATGTAACACATATTTATACATTTAGTGTTATGTATCATGTCTGAATATAAAAGGTTGTGTTATGATTATCAAAACTCTCTTGTTCTTATTGTAAAAAAAAAAACTCTCTTGTTCTGTCCAAAAAAAAAACTCATTTGTAGAATTTGTTAAAAGGAGCAAATAGAATTTGCTCATACTCTTTATAAAGTGGCCACTCCTTGTATTAGTCCTCACATCTTTATTAAATGACATGGTTATTATTTAATTTTTTTTTGACTGAACATGGCTATTAACAAAGCATATCCGTAACATGGCTCAATTAACAAATGTAAATACAGTGTGAGTTTTTTAAGCAGCATTTGGTATTCCGTCGACATACCAAAAAATGAAACAAAGTATTAATAAAAGTGTGTGAGTTGTTGAGTCAAAAAAAAAAAAAGAGTTTTTTAGGCAGTATTTGTTCATGGTTTGTCTAATCTTGTAATTGAATATGGAGTTATATTACGTTTTTGTCGGTTATTTTTATCTTCTGTAGGAAACTACCTTGCTAGTTTAACAAGAGGCAAACAAATTTTGTTATTCACACTCTTGCGAGAGCATCGAGCTCTTATGCTAGCTCCCAATGTTTTACATTTAACTCTATAACAACTAAAATCAATTTCATAATCCATAGAGTCTATCTCAATTGGCAAATATGGAGTAAATATCAAAAATTTTAAGTTGAATATCATATTTTGGGTTCGGACTCTTGACCTCAAAAGTGTGTGTGTGAGTTTCTAGTAGTAGACGTACCAAAAAAATCAATTTTTTTCTTAATAAAATAAAATAAACACTTAAAAGGAAAATAGAGTGAGAAGAAGGGTTACCATCGAGTTCGATTGCAAGACAGTTATAGATGACATCAGAGGAGTGTGCAATTAATTTTAAAAACTTGTGTCAATCGTTATTGTCTATTTTAGAAAACTATTGAGTTAGTTTTGTCCCGCGGGCGACAACCAAACTTTGTGACTCACACTTTGACTTGAACTCAGGCTTTATGCTGGCTCCCATATTTTTTATTGTATTCTTATATGTGTTACATTTTTTTTTTGAGATTATATGTGTTATATATTTGATTATGAATGAAATGCCATAACTTTCTTTTGGTAAAAAAGAAAAAGAGTGAGAAGAAGGAGAAAGCGCGTGGGATATGATATAGGAGGAGAGAGAAAGTGGAGCCCAGCACCCATGTGCCTTCTTCCTGTCTCCACCAGCTCCTGCCGCTCAATCATTAGACCTCTGTTCCCTCTTTCTCTATCACTCACTCACTCTTCTCTTCTCTTCTCTCAAACAACTACTATCACTTACCCTAATTCTTCATCATCTTCAAAGATAACAATCAAACAAACCATGTCCAACTCCGACGGTACCGCAACTAACGGCTCAATGATTGACCCAACACAACAACAACAACGTCAACTCGCCGTCAAAAAACCGCCGTCAAAAGACCGTCACAGCAAAGTTGACGGTCGTGGACGCCGTATACGTATGCCTATCATATGCGCCGCTCGTGTCTTCCAACTCACTCGCGAATTAGGTCACAAATCCGATGGTCAAACCATTGAATGGCTTCTCCGTCAAGCTGAACCTTCCATCATTGCCGCCACAGGAACGGGAACCACTCCGGCGAGTTTCTCCTCCGTTTCTCTCTCCGTTCGTGGTTCTAATTCCCTCACCTCCCCTTCTTCCACTTCGCTTGACCATAAACCCTTACTTTCTCCCACTCCTTTCATTCTCGGTAAGCGTATACGAACCGACGATGATTCGTCTTCTTCTTCTGCTAACGCTAAAGATGATGCAGTTTCCGTTGGTTCTCTCGTCGGAACCACCTCCCCTGCCGGACTCTGGGCTCTTCCTGCTAGACCTGATTTCGGACAAATTTGGAGCTTCGCGGCTGCCGCAGCCGCCGCGCCGGAAATGGTTGTTCAGCCAGCGGTGGTATCGTTGTCTCAACATCAACATCATCAGCAGCAGCAGCAGGCTTCTTTCTTCGCTCATCATCATCATCAGCAACAACAACAGCAGCAAGCCATGGGAGAAGCTTCGGCGGCGAGAGTAGGGAATTACCTTCCAGGGCATCTGAATTTGCTTGCTTCGTTGTCCGGTGGACCAGGGAATTCTTGCCGGAGAGACGATGAACATCACTGAATTGGTTTTCGGAGCTGAATCGGGTCGGGTTATGTTGGTGGTGTTTTGTTCGTATATATAAAAATTACTCTGTGTTATGGTTATTGCTTTGTTGTGTGTGAAAAGCAGGAGATTCTTATTCTCAGTATAATTTAATTAGGGTTTAGGTTTTTTGTTTTTTGTTTTTTTCCTTTGGTTTTGAGTGGAGAAGTCCATCGATCAAGGAATTCAATTAGGGCTTTTACTTCCTTCTGGTTAGGAAGATTAATTAGGTTTTTAGATGTTCAAATTTGTTTAGATTCTGGGGTTTTGCCGGAGATAAGAGATTATATTTGTCATAAATTGCTATGGATTGAGGCTGGAATAGGTTTTCAGAACCTTGATCATTGTGTAAGTGCAGTGGAAGAAAAGAAAGGTCTCCAAGTTGAAGACAAAGCTATTAGCTTGGATTGATTGGAATTTGGAATGATGAAAGATGAAGTGATTGCATTGGTTGCTTCTGTTTCACTTTCATAGTGGTTATTTGTTGTTGCAGTTGAAGTAATTAGTGCTTTTGTTTCTGAGCTGAGTCAATTGTGTGTTTCTCAAGTTCAACAACTGTGATTCCCAATTTGTTGGAGTACCCTACTTTTCCAACACACATGTCTCTTGAGATTGAAGGATTGGGGTCCATTTAAAGTGACTTCTGGTGAGTCATATGCTCTCTTTCTTTCTCATCCAATTTCATGCTCCTTGATGGTCTTATTTAGTTGTTTCGGAGAGTGATTGATTGGTGTGTGAAAGATAAAAGCTTTGGTTGTGCTATGACCTCTGTTTTTGAGATTTTTATCTGCAATTCTTAGCCATTTCTTAGATTGATCAGCGTGAGAATAATGTTACTTTTCTTGCATGTAAGTGGATTGTTTTGGGGTGCCAGTGATGTGAATAAAAACCCATCTGTTTCTTTCTTTATATTTATTCATCTCTTGTTACTACTATATTATTTTGCTGCTAGATGTTTCAATATTAAATCTTTTATGCTTTCTGTTATTGTTTATTAAATTGTTTTTATGGCGAATTCCATCTTTTCTGAACCTCCACTGACCACCGTGTGGAGTATTGTTATTATGGATGTGGGTGTTTTTGAACCTCCACTGACCACCGTGTGGAGTAATGTATCTATAGTTTTCTGGCAGTTTTTATCATTTCCATGGTACTCTTTCTGGGAACTTGTCCTCTCCTATTTCAGTATTTAAGGAAAGATAAGGTTAGGTACAAGCTGTATTCAAGTCTTAAATATACCATATAACAATAAAAATCTAACATTTACATGGTGGAGTACTATGGTTACTATTTTTGATGTTTTACCTTTGGTTAAAACTTCAAACAATTGTGGTGTTGGTGCATTTGATTCAACTGTCATGTATTCAAGTCTTAAATATACCATATAATTTAACACTTACATAGTACCACTATGGTTACTATTTTTGATGTTTTACCTTTGCTTAAAACTTCAAACAATTGTAGTGTTGGTGCATTTGATTCAACTGTCAGTCTGTGGTGGTTGATACTGATACAAAAATTCAATTTTGACTGATATGCTGTATCTCAATAATGGCACATTTAAACTGGTTGTTGTGACTTTGACTTTTATTGCCAAACCCTTGGAAGCTACCATGTGCAACTTCTCCATGCATTTCATCATCTTCCTCACAAAAGCATACGTGACACAGTTCTGACCTCTGATTTGAAATGGTAAAAGATTGGTCTATTTAATTTAATGGATGGCATCTTTGAGGATAGCTCCTTCAAAGTGAACAACTTATGTTAGATTATAAAGTAAATATTCTTAACTATCATTAAAGAAATAATGGTTAATATTGCATGCACAGATTATGAATGTGTTGGAATATCAATCCTTAATTTTTTTATTAATGGTTAACTTTTTTTCACTGTTTGTTCAATTAGAGGAGGCAAGTTTGTTAATGTTTTGTTGTTAACACAGCTTTGATAATGAAATGTGTTTTTAGTGGAGTGGTGTAGCTCTCTGAGTAGTTGATAAGAAATAATGGTTGGCTTGAGATAGGGAAACGGGAGGAGCTGGATGAGTATACCAACTCATAATTTTGTTCATCTTGTACTTTTCTGTGTAAGGGTCGTTGGTGGGGTTTTCAAATTTAGCCATGCCAACATGTTTTCTTAATTATTGCCAAACAGAAGAGTCAGCACCCAATAATTGATGGGTCCCTGGAATTACATGTCGTGGTGAAACAAGTTAAAAACCATGTTATGATTTGGGAACGTATTTAAACCATAGTATGATGGACGTTTTGATCTTACTTGGGAAACTGATTATGGACCCACATCACTTTTTAAGGGCCCTTAGCATTTGGGTTACGTTATTAAGCCACGCAAAATGCAACAATGTATGTTTGTGGGCCGTATCCATATCCAAATTGCATTTGCTACCTTTGGTTTACTGTGCATATTTGATATTTGATGTCATTTTTCTACTAGAAAGATCAATGAAGGAATATCTTGATATCAACACTTTCTTTGAGAAAAGGAGATCAACTCATATCATTAATAAGCTAATATTTGATACAAAGTGAGACATGATTAAAAACTTGGGGATAACCATGAGTAGTGTTTCCTTAGCAAGAGCATCATGGGTTACGCTATTTGAGAATGGATTGAGTGTCTTTAAGATGGGAAAGAGATCATGCTTTTCGCCTATTTTGTGTGTATTTTCTCATCAATTGTTTTCTTTGTCATCTTTTCTTATTTTGTTCTATCATGTTTCTTTCTCCTAAAAAAGCCCAAAGTCGTAAAAGGTATAAACTATTAAAGACGCTTAATGGACAACTTTTATTTTTGGTACTCCCCCTTTCGTGCACCATGTTTAATATGTTATTCCTATACCCCCATTAAGTTGGAGCATATATGTCATATGATCCTAGATTATTACAGGCCTGGTCAACTCGGGATCGTCTTAGGGACTTCGTGAATATGTTAGCCATCTCCAGCGTAGCAGTGTGTTATGGAAGCGGATCAGTTCACCTATACTAGTACTAAACTACTAGTGTTATGGAAGCGGATCACTGACTTACAACACTTAACGCAAAGCGGTTAAACAAATTTGCCACTAAAATCTTGGCGAAAACAAATTTCACGATTAAATATCAAGCTGGACTATATGTATTTAACCTCGTGTTGTGAGTAAGGTTCAAAGACAGAAACTAAGTATAAGAGATCAATCTCAAGGGAGACTTAAAAGAAAATGATATAAGAACAAATAATATGAGGAAAACAATAGTATGGATAAAAGGATAAACTTAACTAATTTTAGTCCCTATAATATCAATTTTTTCATTTTAGTCCCTATCATATATCAACTAGTTAATTATAAATAATTAATCATAAATAAATAAATAAAAGGAGAAACTTAACTACAATTCTTTAGGTGTTGTATGTTGGTATGTGTTGTTTTTCAATCGCAAAATAATACGTGTATTGTTTATTCATATTATATATGAGTTATTTTTACTTTTTTTAAAAAAAACTCGTGTCATGTTGTGATTAGAAAAGAACACAAACAACATCAGTGAAATTACAATTAACTTTCCTCCTAAATAGAAATTATAGAGATTTAAACAAATGATGTGTTATTATAGAGAGTAAAGTAAGTTCCAAGAAGAGTTGATTCGAGTAATAATTAGGCTCGAATCCCACCTCAAAGACTCAGGTTCGAATCTTGGTGTGACAAAAACGTTGTCGGTGGGAAAAACCACATAGATCGATAAAATTGAATATACACATAACCAATCAGGTTCTCTGGCGCTGATTAGTCACCGACAAAGCTTTTGGTCGATCTAAAATGGATGTCATAACTCATAATGTCAAGTTAATAATTTTTTTTTTTAAAAAAAAATTGTAATCATGTCACTAAATTACTTACCAATACAACTAGTAGCGGACTGTCAAATTAATCTTTGATTGGGGCAAAAATATAATTCTGAAAAATTTAATTTGACCCATATGAGGTGGGAGTAGAAGGGTTTAGCGAGGCTAGTGAGAAAGAAAGAAAGAAAGATCAAATCAAAGGAAAGCAAAGATGGCTTCATCGAGGGCTAGCGCAGGCGCAGCGATGACCCTGGAGAAGATGAGCGTAGAACAGTTAAAGGCAGTTAAGGAACAAGCCGATCTAGAAGTGAATCTCCTTCAAGACAGTCTCACCAACATCGGCACCGCCACCACTCGCCTCGAAATCGCTTCCTCCGCCCTCAACGATCTCTCTCTCCGTCCTCACGGTAGCAAACTCCTTGTTCCCCTCACTGCTTCCCTTTACGTTCCCGCCACTCTTCAAGATCCTCATCACGTCTTGGTGGACATCGGAACCGGTTACTTCATTGAGGTTGATCATTCTTTCTCACTCTTCCTTCTTTCTTAGATTTTTGCAGAACAGTTAGGGTTTGACATTTTTAATTTTTCGTATTTAATTTAAGTGTTTATTGTTTTAATTTTGATGCCAAAAACAGAAAACCATGCCTGAAGGAAAAGATTATTGTGATCGCAAAATCAACTTACTCAAATCAAACTTCGAGCAGCTTGTTGAGGTGATTTTCCTGTTGCAACATATGTTCTAACTGTGATTTTATATATGTATATGATATGGATAATTGTTTTGTGGAGAGTGATTATTCAAAGAAGTATTGCTTTTTTTCTAACCCTAAATTGATTGATATCTTGTTTAGAAGATGAACTAGACTCTAGAGAGTACATCTCCCTTTTATTTTCAGCTAAATTGCCTTTACAATGAAATACTATTTAAGAAGAATTATTGCACTACTTTTGAGCTTATACAGAAGATAAATCAATTTGTGTAACTACCAATGCAGGTTGCATCGAAAAAGAAAAATGTTGCAGATGAAGCTGGGGTAATTTTGCAGGCAAAATTGAAGCAATTAGCATCTTCATCCTAAAAAGTAGCTGGTATACAATTCAATTGCTTTCTTCCAATGCATTCTACCATAGAAAATTATAACCACTGGTGTTAGAGTTGGTGATGTTATATGTTGTTTTTATTGAAAGAACTCCCCTTTTGTTGGATACCTCAAAAATCTAGTTTGGAACTATATCTAGAAAATCTAGTCAAGCAATGGCAATTGAAATTTAAGGGTACTGAGGAAAATTAGACAATTGGCTTGGGATTACTTAATCTCTTTAAACAGAGTAAACTATTGAGTACTACTCCCTGTTCTTTATTGGCCTATGTATTTCAGGGGGAAGAGAATGGTGTGACCTTGAATGTAATTATCCTTTCACTCACCCTTCTCTATCTGTTGGATTGATGGAATAATCTGAAACAATATGATGAAGGGGATGATTGCATTTGATTGAGATTGTTGTCGTGCTCGATTTTCTCATTTGTTGAATTCTAAATTTTCTAGCAGAGTTATTTTTTTTATTTTTTTGAATTTTGGTCCTTAATGTAGAGATATAAAATGCAAGTTCAACATTACTGCTGGTTGCAACTTTTAGCAACAAGGGAACGTCAGACTCTTGGATTCAAACTCGAATATGTTTGTGTGTTTTTTCTTTTTTACATTTCATCTAACCTGATAAAAAATCAAGTTTAACATTGAGGTGAAAATAAATCACAATACTACAAAGATCACGTTTTAAGCATTTCAGGTCTACTGTACAAAGCGATGGGTAAATAGAGGGAGATTGAATAATTTGGTTGAACACATGATTGAACCGGATGATTAGTTGATAAATAAGTAATCGGAAATGTTGAATGTTACATGATGGCAGCAAGGCAGCTTTTTATTTTGACCCACTCCCATTTTTTTCTGGCAAATGACCCATAATGTCTAAGTAGATTTTAAGTCTTCGTATGTTTTAACGAAGTGAAATTAGTAACAAATGACATCACTGATAAATTGTAAATCAAAGTACTAAAATTGGTAAAAGTAAAAAAATTCTATCAAAAAAAAAAAAAAAGAAAACATCTTGAACTTCATTCTGGCTAAATTAGCGTTTTCATTTGACCAAAAAAAACATTAGCATTTTCAAAATGATTCAACTGCAATTAAATCTGCTTTTGGGTAGTTCAAGCTGAGTAGCTGACTATGGTTCAAATGGGGAGCGATCCAACCAGCGAACTAGTGGATTATCAATTCAAAGCAAGGGCACCTTGGTTCAAAAAAAAAAAAAAAGGGCACCTAGGCTCATTTCCAAAAACAGAACAACTGTGATTTTACATATAAAGAAAAAAAATATAATCATAACTAACTTCATAATCACCACCATGGAGTGATTTTACCATTGCAAAAGAAACTCCCTTCAAGGGTGATTATAAGTCTATGCTGATCTCTTCAAACGATTACAGTTTTGTTTTTTGACAAACAACGATTACATCAGAAGAATCAATTGCACGTCCATAACTTTTTTTGACAAACAACTAAAATTATATAGCCGCATAACTATCATCATAAGAATAATTGAACTAATCATCACTTATGCCAGCCATACATACGTCTGTATACTAATCTGGAAGTATTGAAACGCATGTTGTCTATTCCCCCGCTCCCTTTACTCATCCAAAACCATGGTGTTTTTGAGCCACAGCTCAAGTAATTGACGAGAATTGCGTCATAATATGAGGGATTTGCTTCCATCGTCAAGCTGCACCACAGATGATGGATAAACCTGGATCATTTGTCAACAAATGAAGATTCTGCAAGATCAATTGCACGGGCAAGGGCTGCAGCTTTGTTCTCACACTCTCTTTGCTCATCATCTGGATCACTGTCAGCCACGATTCCTGCACCAGCCTGGAGATGAGCAATCCATTCTCTGCGTTTGTTCACATCCTTGTAGGAAAACATTGTGTCAAAGCGAGTGCTAGTAGGGAAAACTATGGTCCTCAGAGCAAGGGCAATGTCCATATCACCAGAAAAAGATATGCCTCCAAATCCCCCACTATATGGCCCACGTCTCGACACTTCCAACTGATCAATCAACTCCATGGCTTTCACCTGTTTTACAGGGCAGCTAATGAGAACTAAGTATGGACCAACGAAGTCAAACCATGACTGCAATGCATTAAACATATCATGCGGGTCTCAAAACATTTTTCTGGTCAATCCCCATGTATTAATCACAACTCAAGGAATATCAGAACTGAAAAAATCTAGGCCTGAAAGGAAGTGCCAACAACTTCATAAACTACACCATCAAGGCCTGCAAAAATCTAGGACTTAAAGGGTGCTAAACTTTACCTTTGGTGCTCCGCTAACTGTACCAACAGGCAATGCAGTACGCAATGCATCCCAACTTGTTAAGTCATCTGATAATTCCCCAGTGACCTGCAAAGAAACACAGTTTTCCATTATCTGGGACAAGGTTCCGAATCAAATGGATCCAAGTAAAACCAGAAGGGACTCTAGCTCACTTGCTTCCATATTATTTAAGTTTCTGGCTGCAATATCGAAATTGCACGATATGGGAAAATTTGTGATGTCGGCATATGAAATTTGAAGGAAAGAGTATATATACACATCTATTGATTTCTAATTTCTCATAATTTGCATGAAAGAACTTACTGTTGAGCTTATGTGCATAACATGGGAATAGCGCTCAATATTCATAAGTTTTTCAACTTGAACAGAACCGGGTTTGGAAACCTGCAAATTCATCAAGTATGAAGTACATGGCTAAAGAAATGGGTTACAACAACATCCACAATTTGCTATAACCGTAGAACAATTAGGATCATACAAAACAAAATTGTGAAGCAGCTATGCAATGCATATAAGTTATAGGTTTGATAGCAGCAAAAATACACAAATAATTACATCTGAAAGTTCGAATCTTTCTATCAGGTATGTGTAAACATACTCTATCCTGTAATGTTTCCGAGCAACAATGAATTTCAGCTACAAATGCTTTTAAGAGTCTAGAGGTGATGTGATAGGGACTTGAGTATTATGGGGTGCTAGAGGTAATGTCAAATTTATTATTAGTGTGAGGCTTTTAAGGGAGAGTTCCCAAGTGCTTAGATACTTATCAATTGGTATATTGTCGGCGTCTTGGAGAAGGCTTTTTTTTGATAACGGCTAAGATATCTTTCTTTTCATCTGTTGCTCGTGATATTTTTTAAGGAGAGGTTCCCAAGTGCTTGCATCATCTTTTAAGATAAATCTGTCATCAAAAATCCAAGAATTTAATCTCTATGAAACACAACCAGGAATTGAAAACAATATACCTTTCCAACATCATTTCTCCCCAAATCAACTAGCATTACGTGCTCTGCACATTGTTTTTCATCATTCAATAGATCCTTCTCCAACATGAGATCTTCTTTTGGTGTTTTCCCTCTTCTAATAGTCCCAGCAAGAGGTCGATTGGTGATTTTCCCCTGCGAACACAGATATGAAATGCCTATAAACATTTGTTTGTTAGACCTGAAATACAGTGCAAAATGTTAACAAAAAAGTCTAGTAAAATGGGGAAACATAAGAAAAGGGTTAATATACAAGAAAAAGGCAAACTATAATCATCGAATATAAAAATTATTGATATTTTGAGGAGGAAAAATAAAAGATAAAGCCTCTGTTGCACAACTTTACCTTCTTCACCCGTGTAAGAATTTCAGGACTTGAAGCAACCAAAATACTCCCTCTGGCCTGATATCAGTATATATTTCAACAGGTTAGCCTTTGAATGCAACTTACTTAAATTATGTCAGGAGAAATTGAAAACCTGTAAATAAGTCATATAAGGACTCGGATTAACAATTCTCAGAGCTCTGTAGACTTCAAATGGATCTGCAAAAGTTCGTCGTTCAAATCGTTGACTTAAGACAATTTGAAAAATATCACCAGCCAATATATGCTCTTTAGCCTGCAATACTGCGTTCTTGTATTCTTCATTTGTCATGTTTGACGACTCCAGTTTTGGGCCAAAGAGACGAGTGAATAACTTTATTGAACCTGCAGGTAGCCTTGGGCTGAAAATTGAAATTAACAATTATAACCATAGATACCAATTTACACTTAGCAGCCAAAAACAATGCCATCATCAACCTTAATTTGAAATGTCAATCCAAGAAACATGGAAAAAGATTAGTTTACCCACGTAATTATATCATGTACCCTCGATACTAGACTTTCCAGCCGGTCCATTCCATTCTTGAGGGCGTCCTCAGCAGAAGAATATCGATCTAGCCGAACCCAATGGATCACATATACTTTCTGGGTTAAACAAAGTTAAATAAGGAGAATTGAAATATTATTCAGGACCAAAACAGTAAATTCCTCTCAGGACTAGTACAGTCAGAATATAGTCTCTCAATTGATTAGACTCAACCACGACTATCTTATAAAACATGCTGATAGCACACCAAAATAGTATAGCGATTATAAATTATGTCACATGTGTTGAGTTGAATCAATTCACGAGTTTCAGTAAGTTATCTTGTTATTCAGCTCTATAGCCAGCTCCTTGTACAAACAGGAAGCATGCCACTCAACTGTCTACTAATAAATATAATATTTGGAAAACTGTCCATAAGTCATAAATTGAAGTAGAATTTTCTTAAATGCAAATTGACTCATTTTGGATGTCGCATGGTGAGTATAAAACTACCTTTTCAACATGATCAAACACGATCACATTATCATAAAGGCCCAAATGCAAATCTGGAAGGCTTCTGTCATCTAGGGGGCATTAGTAAAAGGAAGTTTCTTTTTTTCCACGTAGCGCATTGTATCATAAGAGAAATAACCCACCCAACCACCTGCAAAAACAAAATGCCACACAGTCAAACGTATATCAGAAAATTTCTAATAAATTTGCCAGGAAAACGATATCCATTTTTCTCCTCAACAGTTGAGAACTGAACAAAAAACCTCATTTGGCTTTGGCATGTGCACAAAGCCATTGAACAAAAGACCATTATGATTTATCCGTAAGGCCTAGTTCAACTGGCAATTGTCGAAATTGTTAGGTTGGATACCATGTCCCGAGTTTGAACCCGGGACCTCACAATTGTGTGTGTGAATTTCTAGTGGTTGTGACCATTTTGTCAACATATCAAAAAAAAAAAACCATTATGATTTCATTTTCACTTTGCCATGAAGAAGTATAAGTTGGAAAATAAGTCAACTATAACTCAATAATGCACTTGTTTCAGTTAACAATGAATCACAACAAGAAAGAAGTCAGTATGAAAAGTGAATCTGGTTGCTTATATTATACACTAGAGAACTTCAAGACATGCAGTTAAGACTTCATATAAAATACCACAAAATGCTTCGGGAAGTTCATCAAGGAGTTGAGGCGTCCACTTCTCCATGATCCTACGAGGAATAACCAATGGATCTTCCGTAATTTCCTCTGTCCTGCTTCCTTCCTCGTGGTCCATTATAGTAACTACATTCTCTTTTGCCACAATTTCCATACAAGGCTGAGCTCCCACTACACTATACCGTCCCTAACACCACCAAACACGGAACGCATATTTACAAACAAATCATCAAAATAACAGAAAGAAAAAAAATGGAGTTGCTTACGATGCTAGAAATTTGAAGGCCAGGCTCAGCAGATTCAAAGAGAAAACTAGGAGCATCTCTCTCGTCTTCCTTTACCAAACACCGATAAGCAAGCACAGGAGTAAGGTGATCGGAAAATATGCACCGGTATAATGGAATCACGTTCCCTTTCTTTGAAGCTTCTAAAAACTTCTCTGCATTGTCAACTGAACGGAATAAACCGTTAATAAACCGTTTCCGGAAACGGAAATACAACGTGAAATGAAATGAAGAGAAAAGCAATAACCTAGAGGAGGAGGTTGAATGGAGCATCTGATTGGACGGTAGGTCGACCTGGATCGGGAAACGGAGATTGTTGGAAAGATTACAGTGCGAAGGGCTAGGGTTTCCATTACCATCCACCACCACAGGTACGGCGATGCAGTGAATGTTGTTCCACTTTGAGTGAATCAATGACGATGGTGACTGACTCACACCGCCGTACGTGTGCCGCCGCCAATTCTGTTAAGTTGGTGGGGCTGGCCTATTCGTATTTGTATTTGGGAAAGTGCTGCTCGCACTCCCTATTTTTACTACTCGCGCCTCCTTCCTCTTTTTCTAAGACAACCATGATAATACACCTCCATTTTCCACTTCTTAAGTTGAACGCTCAAGACTATGATGGGTGACGAAACAGGTTGGGTTCAGCAGACCGCCCCTTTCACACCTACCTTGTATAACGCGATTTGCCTAACCATTTTAAACCATTTTGGGTAAACAGCCATGTTTGTTCATTGTACCAGCTATACTAGTTTCTAAATTATCAAAAATTGAAACACATCATTTGGTTAAAAAAAAAACTGTCACTTTTAATGTAGATTTCTCTTACCAAAATACCCTTAATGTAAGTAAAATTTTCTAATAGACATACACCCCCTAACACACCACCCACTACTAACACACCATTACACCAACACATAAAAGTTTCCCGCTAATTATTAATAAAAGACATTTAGAGACGGTGGCGAATCTTGACAAAAAAAATTGGAGGGGACCAAAATAATAATAAACATATAAACCAAAATTAAATGTGTCTTCATAATAGTTTTTTTTGTTTTAGTGGTCAAAATTACGTATGTCAATTTTAATTTCCATCACAAGAATTGTGGGAGACCCTAAATACGTTGGTAATGCTCTTAACAATTCGGTTCTATATATTCTAACTTTGACTGTTAAATATATATGTGTATATATTAATTTAATGGGAACCGGAGGTACCATGGCAAACGTCTAACATATTTAGGGATCAATTCACCCAACCATTTTTTATGCTATTTATATATTTTTGAAAAATTGTGGCTAACCAACTCATCATTTTTACATTGTTTAAGGCGGATTTGGTGGATCAACTCGCAAGAGGCCTCAACTTCTCATCTCACTAATCATCAGTAGGTCTGCTGGGTCAGCTGCCTTTTACGAGCTTATTAAGCTAGACCCAAACCACTTGCCCCCTTTGAAGTTACAACCCCTATCAAGTGGGTTTGTGTAGCCCTACCCCGTAAATTTAATTTCTTGCATGCTTTTAGATTTTACATGCTTTAAAGAAATGAAATACTACTATGATTTTAGGTGTGTAAAGTTCTGATATATGTTACGCACCCCACCCACCCTAAGCCCTATCCACGATGTTACAATATTATTTGTTCGATTTTTATCTCCTTTGGAAATTAATTTTGTGAAGCCATTAGTTTTACATTTGAAAATAAAATTGTGAAATGACTAAAACATTGGCTTCCTTTTTGCTTCTAAAATACTACTACTCTTTGTTGTAAGAAAAAGCAAAAAAAAAAACTGCCACTATGGGTAGGCAAAAAAAAAAAAGCACCAAGGGTTTGAGATGAGGGAGAGGGGAAAGGATTTGAGGAAGGAAAGAGATATTGAAATTGAGAGGGTGTGGTAGAAAAATAGGTGGTGCAGGTAGCACATCCCTTGTATTTTTCGTACTGGGCTTTAGAGTAGAGCCCAATATATTTCACGGGCTTCCAAAAAACGGCATCGGATGTCGGTTTAGGAGAAGGGGATTCATAAACCCGTAAGCCGCAGCAAAACCCCTTCCGCGTCAGCTACTACTAACACACAGCCTCCACTTACGACGGCTCTGTCGAGTATCGCCGCCGGAATTACCGCATTCCGGTTCCCCACCAACGCTTTCGTTCTAACTCCATAAACTTGTCTCCAGCCTCTTCTCACTTTCCATTGCACGTGGACGCACGAGTTCCTTTCATATTCGTTTAACTCCTCCCGTCTTGCCGCCACTAAAACCCTTTCACTTTCACGCTATTGATTATCAAATAGTTGAGAATTTTAGAACATCTCAAGTTTCAACCTCTGTGTTGCGTTCTCTTCTAAGCGTTTTGTGGATTCCTTTTGTTGGTGTCGCGTTGAAGTTACGCTTGTTCGGATATTTTTGCTAAAACTCTAAACTCATGGCCGCATGGTCTTCTAGAAAGTTGCTGAGAGATGTTCTTCTCAAAAGAGCAGCCTTGAATCAATTCTCTGGTGTTAGATGTTTCTCTTCTGCACCAGAAAGTGCTCCTAAGATTGGCTACTATTCCAAGAAAGTATGCTTTTTCATCCTTTTCGTGTGTATGATTTAATTCAACATCATGCATTGTCTTATAGAAGCTTTTCAATTGAATTAAGTTTATTGTTTTTCACGGATGAACAGTTCTTATAAGCTTATTGGTGTTTATGGAGGAATGGAACCAATGAACATTTGAAAAAATTGAGATGCAAAGCTAATTTCTACTTACATGAAAAGTTATTGTTAAAAAATGCATAGCTATTGCCAGATTCTTTTAATATTTATTTTTCCACAAGTGTTTGTGGTAAGGTTTATCTGAACTTACTATTATCCTGATTACTTTGAATTGCCAGGGAAGACTATTGACAGGAGCCACCATAGGTCTACTTATAGCTGGTGGAGCTTATGTGAGTACTGTGGATGAAGCTACTTTCTGGTACTTCATTTGGGAGTTTGATGTTGTATGCATTTTGATTTTCCTCTTTAATTGTGCTTTTAATATATGTAATTTTTCATCTGAAGGAAAAAAAACCAGTGAATTTGGATGCTTTCGCTATGTGTCCGTTGTAAATGTAGTCTTCAACAATTTTAATTTTAAGTGATCACACTAGATAAAAATTAGTGATAATGCTTGATTTGAAAATGAAATGCGTACCTTCTAAATGAATGATCCAATTTTGAGATATCTTCTTTGCAGTGGATGGTTATTCTCGGCAACAAAACTTGTGAATCCTTTTTTTGCTTTGCTGGATGCTGAGTTTGCACACACATTAGCTGTCTCGGCTGCATCTCGTGGTTGGGTTCCTAGGGAGAAGAGGCCCGACCCAGCAATCTTAGGGCTAGAGGTTTGGGGACGAAAATTCTCCAATCCAGTAGGTCTTGCTGCAGGCTTTGATAAAAATGCTGTAGCTGTGGATGGTTTACTTGCTTTGGGCTTTGGCTTTGTGGAGGTTGGCTCTGTTACTCCTATCCCCCAGGATGGGAATCCAAAGCCTCGTATCTTCAGGTTGCGAGAAGAAGGGTAAGAGTTTGTCATTTGTTTCTTTTTTCTTATGCTTCCTATTGATAGATTGTATCTGTTTATTTTTCTTTTTTAACTATTCTAATCAATTCAAGACGTTGAAGGCTGCTGAAGATGTGAAAGTTGTTACTTCTGATAGGGTTCACTTTACAAAAGTTTGTCTTTGTTATCTACATTGTTCTAAGCCTACCATTCAATTTCATGTGCAGTGCTGTTATAAATAGATGTGGCTTTAATAGTGAAGGAATTGTTGCTGTTGCAAAGCGGCTGGGAGCTCAGCATGGTAAGAGGAAACTAGATGAAACTTCAAGCGCTACAGCTACTTCAGATAATGAAGTCAAACACGGTGGAAAAGCTGGCCCTGGCATTCTTGGTGTCAATATTGGCAAGAACAAGACAAGTGAAGATGCTGCAGCAGATTATGTTCAAGGAGTACATACATTATCCCAATATGCTGATTACTTGGTATATATTCTTTTCTTATATGCTTGTTAATCATATAAAAAAAGGGAAAGATAGAAAACTAATATGCCACAATTTATCCTGGTATGATTGAGTGCAGGTCATAAATAAATTTATACACCTTTTCAAGTCTAGTATTGTTGCTTGGTAACTTTCTTTTAGATATTGTCCATATTCTAAACAGAGTATTTACATTCCATTACTTGCAAATTATGATTATGTCTAAAGCTTATATATCCTCCATAGATTAGCTTTTAATTTGGTTTTACGTTTGGTTGAGAGGAAGGGAGAGGAACCTTTGCCTATTTGCTTCAAGAGGGGAGATGGGGGATTTTAATGGAGGGAATAGAGTAATTTAGTTTTATACTTAATATCTTAAGTATTATATTACAAACAAGGATATTTAAGTAATTTTGTTTTAAAAAGATTTGAACCCCCTCCAGAAAACTCCGATATTGGAGGGGAGCTAAAATTGAGTTAGGAGGGCCTGCTCTGAAAAATGTTACCGATCATAAAAAATTTAAAATAGTCCCTCTTTCCCCTCCAATAAACACTACCCAAGTTAGAAGCTAATCCAAACTGGGCAGTCAACAAGGAAAGGGAGTCATTTCTCTCTATAGAAATAGATGGTAAAGACAGCTGATATAGGGATTGTCAAGGAAAAAAAATCTTAAATCATGCGACTTACTACAATTTTTTTAGAAGAATGCTTGGTATTATTTTCAGCTTAATGTTTTATCATTTTCTAGGTGATTAATGTTTCATCGCCCAATACCCCTGGCTTGCGCATGCTTCAAGGAAGAAAGCAATTGAAGGATCTTGTTAAGAAGGTAGAAACTAGGATGTGAAGTTTTCTCCGGTGTTTCTCGTCTTGATACTTGATAGATTGACTCGAGAAAAAATTGTTTTTTCTTTTCTTTTCTGAAGGTCCAAGCCGCTCGAGATGAAATGCAATGGGGTGAGGAGGGTCCCCCTCCTTTGCTGGTAAAAATTGCTCCAGATTTGTCAAAAGAAGATCTTGAAGATATTGCTGCAGTAAGCATGCACATGTTAATATTTTTTCCCTTCCTTCATCATCTCATATGCATTCTTTATAACGGTTTATGTTTGTTTGTAGGTAGCTTTGGCACTTCACTTGGATGGACTGGTATCTCTCCACTCTACCACTAATTTCAAATTGTACCCCAAACATAAAGCTTCAAATTGTGTAATCTTCACTTAATTTGCTCTTAATTTATTCATTTATTGTTTCTAGATCATATCAAATACAACTATTTCAAGACCAGATACTGTCAGTAAGAATCCACTGGCTTCAGAAACTGGCGGCTTGAGTGGGAAGCCTCTCTTTAATCTCTCAACCAATATCTTGAAGGATATGTATATCTTGACAAGGGTATGTTTTTTGGTTTTAAATTGTGATTTGTAAACTGTACTGAGATAAAAGTTGATGTAGTGTTTCCAATATAGTATTCCATAGTTGCTAATGTATACACCTACTATTCACGAAACTACAACTAATATCAAAGTACTCTACATGATTTTGTCTGAACAACTTGGCTTTTTCAATTCATGTGAATCAGGGAAGGATACCTTTGATTGGCGTTGGAGGCATTAGCAGGTGAGAACTACATGTTTCTTCACTCATTCACACATCTGCTTTGGTTTATTTTTCTAATCATTTGAAAAGGAAAATGAGTCATACACTAATTTCTGAGCCTTGTACATCAATTCAGTGGTGAGGATGCATACAAGAAAATACGAGCTGGAGCAACACTTGTTCAGCTCTACACCTCATTTGCTTATGGGGGACCTGCACTTATTCCTCAGATAAAGGTATTATACTATTCTTTTCCATGTTCAATACTATGGCCGATGATTCTAAAATCAAATAGTATATGTAGTTATGTACCATAGTTCTCATTCTCATTAAATTGGTTTCAGGCTGAATTAGCTGCATGCTTGGAAAGAGATGGTTTCAAATCCATCCTTGAGGCAGTTGGTGCAGATTACAGATGACTTTTATCTACGTCTAGTGCTATATGAGAAGCATATTATTGTTATAGGTGTAACAATGTTCCTATTTTGGGAATACCAAATTTGCAAATTTTTTAGCTTCTTTAGTTTATATGCCCACTTTTGTCTAATATTATTATTTAATTGGGTTTGGCCATGTGTTCTGTTCTGATCTGATCTGATCTGAATTGTATAATCGATGGTGTTTTTTTGTATGCAATTCGGGAAATTTTGTTTTGAACAACTGTTTGATGATAAACCGCATAATCATTGACAAATACGTGTCTTGTTGAATAAAGTCATCAATGATCGTTATTCTGTCATTTGAGTGGTACTATATGATTATTCAATATGAAACCGTGTATTATTGTAGATTGAAACGCACTGATTATCTTTGGTTCTTATTGTTAAAAAAGAATTGTTTGCAGTCACGCATTTACGTAGGTAACTTTTGAAATATTTCACAAAATACAATAATTTCCCCTGAACAGTTTATACGTGTTCATCATTTTACACGCTGACACTAACTATCAAGCAAATCAAGAGATTTTTTGGTGTGAGACATACAAAAATTGTTATTAGTAATAACTTACAAATTACAAATGTGAAAAGCTGATGATACATGTTTGCAAGAAAAAGGAGATTTTAACCGTAAGAAAAACTAGTAGGATACCCGTGTATACGCACGATGGGTGTTATCATGTTCTTTCTATGAATGAATTTAAAAAGTATTAAATAGTCTGAATATTATCTCGTGAAAATAAAGACATATTTAAAGTAGATAGAAAATGAGTTTCAAATAAAAAAATAGATAAGTATTAAAATCTAGAAATGTAAAAGTATCATTTTAAAATAATTTTGCATTTATCACGTATTTTTAATATGTTAGTATAGTGTTTTTTATATATCAGTGTTGTTATCCTGTATTTTTTTATATATCAGTGCAGCTATCCGATGTTTTATATATATCATTGTAGTTATCTCCATTTTTTTTTTATATAACAGTGCAATTATCCCGTGTTTGTTTTTATGTATCTGTGCAGTTATCTGATAGTTTCAATTGTTTATTTGAGTTGATTAATAGATTAAAGTAGATAGTAAAAGATTTTGTCAAAAGAAAAAGTAGATAGTAAAAGATAGATAGTAGATTATCAGTAAGAAATATTTATTTCGTGTTTTTTATATATCAGTGACAATTATTTGTGCTTTTTAGGTATTAGTGACAAATATTTGTCACGTGTGTTTTAAATATTAATCAGTTTAAATAGTCATTAAGCCTTAAAAAATGATAATTATTAAGGACAAATATTAATCCCGTGTTTTCTTATATATCAGTGCAGTTATCCCGTGTTTTCTTATATATCAGTGCAGTTATCCCGTGTTTTTTTTATGTATCAATGCAGTCATCTCATAGTTTCAATTGATTATTTGAGTTGATTAGTAGATTATAGTAGATAGTAAAAGGCAGATAATAGATTATCAATAAGAAATATTTATTTCGTGTTTTTTTATATACCAGTGACAAATATTTGTCCTTTTTAGGTATTAGTGACAAATATTTGTCACGTGTGTTTTAAATATTAATCAGTTTAAATAGTGATTAAGCCTTAAAAAATTATAATTATCAATGACAAATATTAATCTTGTGTATTTTTATATATGAATGCAATTATCTCGTGTTTTCTTATATATCAGTGCAGTTATCCCATGTTTGTTTTTTATGTATCAATGCAGTCATCTCATTGTTTCAATTGATTATTTGAGTTGATTAGTAGATTATAGTAGATAGTAAAAGATAGATAGTAGATTATCCATAAGAAATATTTATTTAGTCTTTTTTTATATATCAGTGACAATTATTTGTTTTTTTAAGTATTAGTGACAAATACTTGTGACGTGTGCTATAAACATTAATCGGTTTAAATAGTCATTAAGCCTTAAAAAATTATGGTCATCAAAGGCAAATATTAATCTCGTGTTTTTTCATATATCACTGCAATTACCCTGTGTTTTCTTATATAATAGTGCAGTTATCTCGTAGTTTCAATTGATTATTTTAGATGATTAGTAGATAGTAAAAATTAGATAGTAAATTATCAATAAGAAATATTTGTTTTATATTAATTAGTAGTTTAAATAGCCATTAAGCCTTCTTGTTTTTTTTTACATAGTAGGTTTATAGTAGTCTTCAAAAATTATAACTTTCACTGCAGTTATCCCGTGTTTTTTTAGTTATCAGTACAGTTAGCTTGTAATTTCAATAGATTATTTTAGTTGATTATTAGATTATTGTAAATAAGAAAAGTTAGATAGTAAATTACCAATAAGAAACATTTATTTTATATTAATTAGTAGTTTAGATTAGTCATTAAACCTTCTTAATTATTTACATAGTAGGTTTATTTATAGTAGTCTTCAAAAATTATAATTATCAATGACAAATATTGATTCTGTGTATTTTTATATATCACTACAGTTATCCCGTGTTTTTATATATCAGTGCAGTTATGTCATAGTTTCAATTGATTATTTTAGTTGATTAGTATATTATAGTAGATAATAAAATAGAGATAGTAGATTATCAATAAGAAATATTTGTTTTAAATATTAATCAGTAGTTTAAATAGTCATTAAATTTTCTTATTTTTTAGATTGTTAGTTAAAAAAAAAAGTAGAGTGATAGGAGAAAGAGAATAATTGTTTATGAGAAAAATAAAAGTAAAGTAAAAAGAAAAAATAAGGATGAAAAATACGTTGTTTTGACAAGAAAAATATCAGTGATCTAGTTACTTCACTGATAATTGGAATTGATTGCCACATGGAAATACGTTGTTTTGTCACCGAGCAACATAGTACAATCCTACCTTAAGGAAAAATGTTAATGATGTAAGACTAAACAACAAGCGAATTATTAATTAAATTTACCATAAGAAGTAAAACAAGCTATGCTATTTGTCTATTTGTTAATTTGGAAAGTAAGTCCCTATTTTAATGAAGACCCTTTTCTATTTTCTTATAGTCTAAGATTATATTAATTATTAGTTATTTGTTATTATAGATAGAAAAACAATTGTGATATGTAATAAACAATAAAAAGTATTGTAGAATGTTTTTTTTTTTACAAATATAATAAAAAACAAAAATTTGAAGACAACTAATTAGAAATTGTCATCTAATAACCCCAAACTTGGATGTGCGTGGTTAATGCACTTCATCTAAAGAAGCAGACTCAACTAGTACTTGAGTTCGATCTCTGATAATAGAATAAATTGGAGTAAGACTTTATTCACATTCCGACTGATCTGTACCATACCAGAGTGGGTAGTCCGACCTTGAATAGTTGGTAGGGTTCTTGCGGAAGTCGGTGCTTAAAGTCTAAGTCGAGTGTGGTATCTACAATGACACCCTGACACTCAAGACGGCGAGAGGAAGTCAGGAATGAGGTAGGAAGAGCGAATGTGTACCTGATACAAGTGATGAGGTGGTATTCATAGGCATCAGGTGTTCTTGAGGCGCTTCCGGCGCATAGGCAACTTGGCGTGTCTTGGACCGTTGGATCTAGTGAAGCGCTCCCAATCGTTGATTACTGTAGCACACAAATCATCGACATGAATAGAGCCCCAGACGTGGTCTGCCAATTAGAAGGGTTTCACTCTTGCAATGGGATCGCTGCGAGGCCCAAAGTCGGACTTGGGCTCTGCCGCCCAATCTAAAACACTGGCTGAACTCGAATTAGTCAAAGACCATTTTCTCTAAAAACCGGAGAGAGTCAAATACTTCTAAAAAAGGCAATTGTCATCTAATGATTTATCGTTTTGTCAAAAAAAATCTAATGATTTATCGAGGCAATGAGGAAGTCATTAACTAACAATCAATCATTATTTTTTTTTTTTGAACCAACAATCAATCATTATTAATAATTATTATCACTGGGAATTACTTGCTTGTTTGTAAGTTGAAGCCCTCAAGCCACCAGACAAGGGTAGTTTCGTCAATCGTCAATACACTTGGCTCCAAAAGGTTTTACGTTGTAGCTGAAACTGAACTTTCTTCTCTTCAAAATCGGCTGGCAAAGAATAACGCGCAATTTAAAATTTAAATTAAAATTATCTGTAACAAAAACCGAACAACAATTTGAAATGGTCAGGAACAGTTTAAAACTTTATACATGGTCCTAAAAAATAAAAAATAAAAAATAAAAAATAAAAAATAGAAAAAAAAATCTCCCTCGCATTTCTTTATTCGTCTTTATTTTCCAATTGATGCTATTATTATTGTGTCAAGCAAGAACAGAAAGCTACTTCGTTCATCTCCTTCATACCATACATACGTGGCGTTGAACCAAACACGCCCTCTGTGAGGCTAAGGCTCTTCCGCGAACACATTCTTCTAGTTTAGATTATTCTTCTCTTCTCTTCTGTTCCGAGTTTTGACTCACTCAATGCTCAACCATTTCTTCAATTTGAAATCAAGTTCCGCTAGATCTTATAGCTTAATTTTTCTTCTCTGCTAGTCAATTTCTGCTTCTTTCTGAGGTTAGTGGATCGATTGACTTTACCAAAGTAGCAATAATTTTGCGACTCTATGCTTCTTTTCGTGCTTGATTTTCGCTTTTTAGTGTTTTGAGTTTTCTCTAGCTTTGCTTGCTTGTTGACGTATAAACATGGAATATTTGAAGATAATAACAATGATTTTGTATTTTGAACCGTTACTTTACTTTGATTCTCCGTTTCTTAGCGAGCCGTTTCAACTTATTTTGTATTTGAATTTGAATTTTTTTTTTCCTTCAACTTATTGTCGCTGGTTTCTTTCTTGGAGTGTTTGACGAATTTGAAATTTTAAAATTTTTAATGTGTATAATATTTTATTTTCTTGGACACCGATATTCTTCAAGTAGAACGATAGATCTTTGTTTATTGGTGTGAATGTTGCATCGTTTTCAAATGAAAAAGTTTTAAGGTGAACTGTATTTTCAACATTCAAGGAAGTTCATTTATCTGATTGGGACGGTTTCTTTAGGCTTACAATTCCATTAATTGAAAAGGTCTATGTTGCATGGGTCCTTTAGATTAGGGTAAGTGGGGGTGTTGCTTTGTTAGGTTCGTGATTTTGAATTTTAAAGATTGGATTGAAGTTCAACGTGTCAATGATTACTTTAAGCATAGAGCACTAGAGAAGAGGCTAGATTCTGTATTTTGAGCTATGGTCCCCTCCATTATGTTATCCTGTTTCACTGGGGGTCTTGTTTTAATGTTTGGAAGGCCCATGTGTTTGAAAAGTTAACTTTTTTGGAAAAATAATTTAGATATCACTTTTCTTGTCATTGCAACTTACGTTTGCTGTGTTGGTAATCAATCAGTGTTGGTTGTGGCAGAATTCTTTAAAGGAAGATGTCTCAGACAACTAGTGTTCCACTTGCTTTCCAGTCCATAAAATCACTGCCTACTAATAATCCAAACCCTGGTCTTGGAGAAAAGAATGGAAACGCCAAATTGAGAAGCACTGATTTGAATGGACCAAATGGCCCTGAAAACGGTGCACTGGTAGTGGATGTTTCTAAGGAAGCTCGCAATTCTGCTGGTGACATGGATCTTTTTGGTGAGGAATCGCCGTATGGTGGAAACGGCGAATCATTTGAAGACAGGCCATTTAATACTAATGAAGACTCGGTATCTGTTTCATTGCCCCTTCCATCAGTTTCAACGTCCTCTAGGGAAAGCAGATGGAGTGATACATCTCATTATGCTTCAAAGAAGGTAAGAAATGAATTCTCAGTAGTTACAATTTAAAATTTCATATTCTGTAGTTTCTAATTTTGATTTGAGTGTCAGATTTGGAACATGCTCAGAATTACCTCCAATATTGAAGTTATGTGTTGGATAATGCAGCTTTCCTACAATGGCTAAATAATATCAATAAAAATACTTCCTATGAAAATCACCACAAACCAAAATAGAAGTATGATTTATTTGATTTTCTTTGTCTTGTATCAGCTTGTTTCTTAGGTAAGACACTTGTTTTTAAACTATCTGTCAGTTTTGCAATGTCCATAATATATCCTCTTGCTTATTTTATGGATATTTTCACTCCTTGATATGCAACGGGATTGAAGCTTTGTGGGATGTTGAGTATTAGAAGGCGCTGGTGGAAGCCAGTGTATTTGATGTATTACTATTCGCATTAGTAGTAGTATTTACTATTTAGTTAAAAATGCTATAGAAAAGTTAAACCAAAGAAAACAATATTAGTTTGTAAGTCGCTCACTTAAAATTTTCTACAACTTCCAAAACTATTAATCTGATAAATGTCTTTTTTTCCATCTCTTCATATACGCCTCGGTCAACTAAATGAACTGAACTGACATCATTATACTCTTGTCCAAGATTGTTATTGCCACTGGCTTCTATACCAACTTGATATTAGGAATGGGTTCCGTTCCGTCATAGTGATCATACAAAAGTTTATATGGAGTAACCTCTTGAATTTGTTGCTTAGGGGGGATCGTTAGGCCTCGTATGACTGTCTCTTCAAATCCTTATATGGTTTCAAACAATTTTCTAGGGCATGGTTTGGAATTAGCTAACCACTCCGTATTGTGTCACCATTTCGTTCCAGGGTGCATTTACTAAATTGTGTGTATTGACAACATTGTCATTACAGGTAATAATCACCACAGAATCACTCAAGTGAAGTAGTATCTTTGTCATCATTTTCAAACAAAATATCTTGACAGACTTTGTTAATTCTTGGGATAGAGTGGCGCACTTGGCATTGTAATTTCTCGGAGAAAGCATACAATGTCAGCACTCCTATGGAACCTAATGCCAAACTTCTTCCCAGTTAGGAGGAGTCATTTTCAGACCCAACAAGATACAAAAGGCTAGTTGAAAAATTGAATTATCTCACTATAAATTTTCAAAATATTTTCTTTCAAGAAGTGTGGTAAGTTACTTTGTAAACTCTCCTGGACCTGGTGAAGAACATTGGGACGTGGCAATTCACATTTTGAAATATATTAAGGGAGCTTCATGAATAGATCTCTTGTGTGGAGTCAAACCAAAGGTCATACATGATTTTGAGATATTTTGATGCTAGTTAGACAAATTCTCCTTATGGGAGATCCATTTCTAGGTACTTTTTTTGGTGATAATTTGATTTCCTGTAAAAGCAAGAAACAAAACAGTGTGACAAGAATCAAGATCAAGTGTAGAAGCATAATATTTATCTATGGCTTTAGCCACATGTGAACTTGTTTGTCTCGTCCAGTTACTTTAACAATCGAAGTTTGGGGATGTTACATATGTAAGACTCATTTGTGATAATCAAACTGTGTAGCATATTGCCTTGAATCCAGCAGTACTGAATGAGAAGACCAAATGCATTGAGATAGATTGCTGTTTCATTAGGGAGAATATCTTATTTGGAGACACTACCCTTGTGTGTGTGTGTGTGTGTGTGTGTGTGTGTGTGTGTGTATATATATATATTTTGATATATGTAATTTTGGCACACAAATTCCATCATATGTCTGTCATCTCCTTTCCTTCTCGACAAAGAATTCTCATTGTTAATAGACAATAGATAGTTTAAAATTTGTTATTTACCGTTTCAGAAGCTTCAGTCTTGGCTTCAACTTTCTAATGGGGATTGGGAACTGGTGAAGATAATATCAACTTCTGGAACTGAATCTGTTGTTTCACTGCCTGATGGGAAGGTAAGATAAGTTATACTATTTCACAATATTGGTATGCATTTCTTTTCTGGTCTGTTTAACTGACCCCCCCACCCCACCCCCCTTGATAATAGCCTTTAAAGGTGGAAGATGAAAATTTGGTACCAGCAAATCCTGACATTCTTGATGGAGTGGATGACCTCATGCAACTTAGTTATTTGAATGAACCGTCGGTTTTATACAATCTGCAATTTAGATACAATCAAAATTTGATCTATGTAAGTCTTTCTTCGTCTTAAATTTTTCTCTTAAATTTTGTTTCCCAGTCACAAAATCTTTATGTACGTAACTGTGTGCAATTCAGACAAAAGCAGGGCCTGTTTTGGTGGCCGTAAATCCCTTTAAGAAAGTTCCTCTGTATGGTAATGGTTATATTGAAGCCTACAAATGTAAATCAATTGAAAGCCCTCATGTATATGCAATTACAGACTCAGCCATCAGAGAAATGATACGGGGTAACTTTTTCCTTTCTTCTATTTACATCTATATGGATGAATTTTTAGAAGTTACAACTACTTCCATAACTTCTTACTCTGACTCTTGCTTTGCTTCCAGATGAAGTTAATCAATCCATAATTATTAGGTCAGTACTTTTGATTGAGTTCTCCTTTTTGAGCAACCACTCGAGTAGTTAAACATTCCTATTCCCCGAACTTCAAATATTTTTACCATTTACAATTGATTCATTCTTCTGTTGGTTTCCTAAAACATTTGGGACAAGGTTCTCAATTTTGAATATTAGATTATGTTGATGGACATAAAAGCTTCTTCATGCTGCCTGATATTTTTGTCGATAATATCAAGCTCAACTTGGTTTTCCTTGACCTTGTGTGCTCCATAATTGCATTTCAATGGGGATCTATATTAATTCTTGTTATCTACATATTCAGTGGTGAGAGTGGAGCAGGGAAAACTGAGACAGCAAAAATAGCAATGCAGTACTTGGCTGCCCTTGGTGGTGGAAGTGGAATAGAGAATGAGATATTAAAGACTAATCCAATACTAGAAGCCTTTGGTAATGGAAAAACATTGAGAAATGACAACTCAAGTCGTTTTGTAAGATTTCCTATGTTTTGCATTGATTCTTTTAGTTGACCTGTTCTTGAGGGTTTCGATTTTATTCTCTCTTGATGCTGAGTTCTCATGATTTAATTGAACAACATCACAGGGAAAGCTCATTGAGATTCACTTCAGCGAAACTGGAAAAATATCTGGTGCTAATATTCAAACATGTAAGTTTACTGTGGAATTATGGTTTACACTAAATGTCTTTGCTTCCACCATAAGTTTCCAACTAATTATGTTTGATGTTTGCATCTATATGTTGAATCTATGTGGTGCTCCTGGATGGCCATACCTTAAACAGTTTTATTGGAAAAGGTAAATCATTCTTCTGCTGCATAAACTTTACATTCAAATTCATGTTTGTGTAATATCAATTGATAAAACATTTACTTGGCATGTGAACAGTCCAGAGTAGTTCAATGCAATGAAGGGGAAAGGTCGTATCATATATTTTATCAGCTATGTGCTGGAGCACCACCACCTCTCAGGGGTAATTGGATATTTTTATCTTCTATTTCTGCTAATGTATTTGCTAGATATGGTAGAAGGTGGATTTTTGCTCTAATTTTATTTGACGATATCCTTGAAGAATATTGAACTTCTTTATTATAAAAAGGGATCATTCTATTTTATTGATATATAAGCTTTCTATACTAGAATGCCCCCCACGTTACATTATCAGTTCTTTATTTTTTGTATTTGGCTTCTTTGTTTCATTTTCCATTTGATGTTTGATTTTAAACTCAGAGAAGCTAAATTTACGGAGTGTGGAGGACTATAAATATCTGAGGCAGAGCAATTGCTATTCAATTAGCGGTGTTGATGATGCAGAAGAATTTCGCATGGTCATGGTATACTCAACTTTTCATCATTGATTGCTTAATATATGTGTCCATATAGGTTTATATTATATGACTTCTATAATTTCTGCTTTGAGTGATGATTGGAGTTTGAAATTATAGCTTGACATGCACATGAACATTTCCATACCGTTGCCTATTTTCAGGATGCTCTGGATGTTGTCCACATTAGCAAAGGAGACCAGGAGAATGTATTTGCAATGCTTGCTGCAGTATTATGGTTAGGAAACATATCGTTTTCTTCGATCGATAATGAAAATCATGTTCAAGCTGTTGAGGACGAGGGTAAGAATTTTTCAGAATATCTACTGATGGAATCTATGGCATTGAATTTCCAATGAAACTCCCTTGTTATAGGATATCTCTGTCTAATGCTAGACTTTGGGTTTGGGATGTATTTGAAAAATGTTTGGCTTCATTCAGCGAATCCTAGAATGGAGATGTAATTAGCAATTTACATTTATTTTTTGAAAAAACTCTGTAATTTAGAGAAGAGGAGAATGTAACGTGGGTTTGGGTTTTGACGAAAAAATTGCAGTTGAAGGCTTCCTCTTTAATTTTCTTTGATATTGTTTTTGATTGATTTGCAGCCCTTAGGATTTAAGAACCATGTCGTAACTTAAACTTCTTTGCATTTTATGGTAATGATAACTGTTATTTACATATGGTGCTTAGATGGTTCCCTTTTGGGCATATTTTAGGTGCTTTCGTCTATTATAAGTGAATTACACCTCAATTAAAAATTAATCTTGTTCCCTGACTTCTTCTTAAAGGGCTGTTCAGCGCTGCCAAGTTGATTGGCTGTGACATTGAAGATCTGAAGTTGACTTTATCTACTCGCAAAATGAAAGTTGGTAATGATATTATTGTCCAGAAGTTGACGCTTTCTCAGGTAAAATGACTCTTGTGTTTAAAATTGCCTTTGTTTTTAAACAAATTGCGCTTGTTTTTGGCCATGAATGGAATGGGTGCAAATTCCCAGGAGGAAAGATATTTTTTATATGAATATGTATTGAATTTCTTAATTTCTTAATTAGCATGCGCCAGCAGGTTTATTTAGCTATTAGAAGGTAATAAAATTAAAAAGAAAAGTTGATTGGTGACGAACATTGCCGTATCCAGTTTTCCTTGTTAGTAATCCCATTCAGTATATGAAATTAATGATACCCGCGTACATCAGTACCAGTTCATTACGCTTGTCCTAAATGTACTCTTCTTTTCCCGTAGGCTATTGATGCAAGAGATGCTTTGGCAAAGTCAATATATGCATGTTTGTTTGATTGGTTGGTTGAGCAAATAAACAAATCACTTGCTGTTGGCAAAAGACGCACTGGCAGATCTATCAGTATTCTAGATATTTATGGCTTTGAGTCATTCAATGTATGTTATATTAAACCACAGCCCTCCTTTTCTTTATATCTGTCTTATAGTCTGTTTAAATTTTGAAATTTTATCTGTGTTGAATTCTGTGCATTTTATCCACACAGAGGAACAGTTTTGAGCAGTTCTGCATAAATTATGCAAACGAAAGATTACAGCAACACTTCAATCGCCATTTATTCAAGTTGGAACAGGAGGTATGCACCACATAGAAATGGACTGGTTAAACAAGATCACAAGGAATGATGATATTAATAGGCGTATAGTATTTTTAACTCGAACATGGAAGTTCTTAATAAAAATTTGAATAATAAACCGACAATGTTTTCATTGTGGATTGGGAACTCTTTATGACTATTCCTGTTGAGATATTTGAATTTATATCATGATATTATCTTGTTTGTGTAAATATTTTGCATTAACAAATAGGTAGATTAGAACAGATTTGGTATGAATAAACACATTGAGGGTTAATCTCTCAAATCATTCAGAACAATGCAAGTCTTGCGTTGGTTTATAAAGCTTTTCAGTCTGTAAAACTAAAACATCATGAAATTTCATAATGAACCCTGGTTTTTTAACTCCTTCAACCCTTAGCTCAAACCAGTTAACCTACCCAACCCCCCATACTGGTCCTGCTTTTGTTTTTGTTTTTTAAGATTGGAAGTATTGTGTGGCTCCGTATAAAATTTAAAAAAAATGTTTTTTTCCAACCTATGAAAGCTAAACATTATGTATTATGTATAAAACTAAAAGACTCGCATGGTTACAATTTTCTTTCAGGAATATATCCAGGACGGCATTGATTGGGCTAAAGTTGACTTCGAAGACAACCAAGATTGCCTTAATCTTTTTGAAAAGGTATCGAGCTCCCTTGTCCCCTTTTCTGAGTAATCTTAAATATTTTATTAAATGAATATGCTGGTAAAAGCAGTGGGAAAAAATTAGCTAATCTGCATCTTCAGTGAGAGCTGTGAGACATATGTAGTGCTTATATATGCAATGCAATGTAAAAGAAACAGAACAAAGAAATTTCCTTAGGAACACTATTCAGTGGGACATATAGAGCCCGATTGAATATTAGGCATTTGGGCCTTTGGGTTGGTATCCATAATTATACTATGCATGAATGGCATGTCATATTATGTGTGACGTCATCACTTGCTTTCATATAACTAAGATATAAGGATGCTGCTTTGTTTATTGTATTTATTATTAACCTGCCATATAACTTGCTATACTTCCTTTTGTCAAAAAAAAAAACTTGCTATACTTCCATTAGTTATTTTTCTGCTGCTAAACTAAATATTTTGGGATGTGATTTTGTCTTAATTAATGTCCTATTGAACTTTTGTTGGAAGCTGCTGCTTTTTATTTTTTTTGCTTTTTTGGGTGACATCCCAAATCCTATTAGACTGTGCAAAACTATTGGGTTTTGGGACTGAGTTATTTATATTCAGAGTTGGCTAAGCAGTTCTTTATTTTTGTATACGATGACCCAACTCTACTTATAAATATAATCTGTATGAATATATCATTAATTTATGATGTTTTGCCGATAATATTAGTTTCCTTTTCCCTGAATCAAGGTACCGATATTATAATGAATTCTAAAGGAAGGAAACTTGTTGTGGCCAATATTTTTCCTTTCTTTGCTGTGGAAAAATGCCATATCCGATTAAAAATTTAAAATTCTGTTTTCATAGACCTCACCTTTGAAATTTGTGCAGAAACCACTGGGGCTACTCTCTCTGTTAGATGAAGAGTCCACTTTCCCAAATGGCACGGATTTAACACTTGCTAACAAGCTTAAGCAGCATTTGAATACTAATTCATGCTTCAAAGGAGAACGCAATAAAGCCTTTACTGTGTGTCATTATGCAGGGGAGGTATTAATCTGGTTAAACTCATAACGTTATATTATTTCTCTCTTTTTATCCATAGTGCTTGTAAATTGCCTTAAGATATGGAAGTTCTAAGATTTACGTTACAACAGCTTTCAAGTTGACTTTTTGGTGCGAGCTTTTAAATGTGATAGAATTAAATTTTTCTGATACTAAAACCCTAAGGGTATGTTTGGATACACCCAACTTAACGGAATGGAATGGAATGGAGTGGAACGGAATGGAGTGGAGCGGAGAGCAGAATGGAATAAAATGTCCATTCCATTGTTTGGGTATTTTAAGATGGAATGGAACAAAGTTATCACTCCATTGTTTGGATAATTAACGAATGGAATGAATTATAACATTTGTATTCCTCTTTTACCCTTATTTTGAAAAACATTATTCAAAATTTAACTCTTGCTATTTGGCTATAAATATATTTTAGTTGATTAATATGAGTATATATTTTTTTATTCAATAAGAAAATAACATTCATCAAAAAAATGTATTCTCAGAATATTCCTCAAAAGTACTATTAAGTAACTTCATTAACAATAAAAAACCTGATGAGTATATTAAGTAACTTCATTAACAATAAAAACCAACAAAGTACAAAAGGTGTTCTGCAGTATCCAGGTATCGAACCTGCATCAGCAGCAGTTACACAACCTGATGATGAATTTATTTGGAATGGTTTCATCAAGCAATAAAAAATAGCATAATTTCATTAAACCTGATGAAGGATTTATTTGGAATTGTTTTATCAAGCAATAAAAATAGCATAAGCGTCCTTTTCTTTTCTATTGAAGAGGAATATGGCCAGTAGCGTTGTAGCAGAAAAAGGAAGAGGAAGAGCATAGACAGTGTTGAGTTGCATACTGTGATATAGATGATGAAAAAGGGAGGAGTGGAGAAGAAATGAACCGTCAAACGAAAAAGGAACTGTACATGAAGTAATTTAACAGGGGTAAATACGTAATAGTCTAATTAAAGTGAGTGGTTCCATGATTTTCCATCCCATACCCCCCAAATTGGGAGGGAATGAAATTGAGGGAAAGTGATGGAATAGGATGGAATGCATTCCATTGGTTTCCATTCTATGTTTTAAATACCCAAACAATGGAGTCTTGTCTCATTCCATTCCATTCCACTCCATTCCATCCCATACCACCAATCCAAACATACCATAAATTCCATTATATTTGAATCCACAACTAACCATAACTTTTTTTAACCATAGCCTAGAACATGTGATTTTGATTGTACTTTCGTAGTTAATATTTTAGGACTTCCAAATACTATCGTTTTTCTTAAAAGCAAAGTGTAACCTATTGATTTAAATTTGCTCATCCTTCCTGACAGTTTGATATTCTCACTTGTTCTTCCCCTCAGGTCACTTATGATACAACTGGATTCTTGGAGAAGAACAGGGACCTATTGCACTTGGATTCCATCCAACTTCTATCCTCAAGCAAATGTCATCTTCCTCGGATATTTGCATCCCAAATGCTTACTCAATCTGAGAAGCCTGTAGTTGGTCCCTTACACAAGCTAGGTGGAGCAGACTCCCAAAAGCTAAGTGTTGCCACAAAATTCAAGGTACACAACCTCAATTATAATTTTCTCCAAAATTTATTATGAACTGGTCTGACGCTTGGATAACTAATGGTCCTTCCAGCCTTCCACTCAGATTCAATAATATACATGTTTAATTTTGTTTTCTAGTATGCTATTGAGTCATTAACACTGACAATATTCATCTTGATTAACCATGCAAATATTGCAACTTCTGCTTGAAAAATAAAGATGGCCGTCTGAATATCAATGTTCCTAATGATAATTGTGACATGGTCTATCAGCCAAGATGCTTCAATTTAATTCTTTTAATTGTTACATACTCGAAGCTATATTTTTAAAATTTTAAAATAATAATAAAGGAACAATATTTTGGAGATAAATTATTTAAAATTACGAATGAGATATGTATAAATCGCCAAAATGAAACTTTTAAGCTGTAGACTGGAGACATTGTAAACTAATTTATGTGAATCAAGAAACCTTTGTGTTTATTAATTTGATAGAAAAGGCAATTTGGTGCTATTAAGTTCCCACTATGATGTAGGTCTATCATACAACGTCTTGCCTTGCGTGTTTTCTAACCTTTTAAACTTCTAGATAACACACACTCATGCACACACACATAAAAGAAGCCACATGGTACTTTAAGTTGAGGGAGGGTCAACTTCAAAGTATAGGGGTTTATGATTAATGCATTTCACATTTTCAATGAAAGAGCAATGCTTATGAATTGGTTCAGGTGAGCATAAGTAGGATGACACAGGAATATTGATTTTGGTTTGTAGAAGTGAAAAATGATAATAGATGAGCATTGAGCATAAACAATGCATTATACCATGCATTTTTCAATACATTATTTTCTCTCCTTCCCACACATACTCTATTCACTTTCACTCCTACCAATTGCACCTAAATGTATGGTTCAACTGAAGTATTTTTTCCCTTTAGGTGGTGACTTGAAATGTTTATTTTGGTTCAACTGTCTTTAACTCTTTATAAGTTCCTTCTGTTGGCACCCAGGGACAATTGTTCCAATTGATGCAACGTTTAGAGAGTACCACACCTCACTTTATTCGCTGCATTAAGCCAAATAACCTCCAATCACCTGGATCATATGAGCAAGGCCTAGTGTTGCAACAGTTGAGATGTTGTGGAGTCCTGGAAGTTGTTCGAATATCAAGGTCGGGCTTTCCAACTAGAATGTCTCACCAAAAATTTGCCAAAAGGTATAGCAACATAAAAAGAAACTGTTGTGATTTATATCTTTTTAGTTCCCCCTCCACAAAGAAACACAGCCTGGAGTTTTTTGCATGTTTCTGACCTTTCTATTTTTGTCTTGGGAATGGTGAATCAGATATGGCTTTCTTCTCCTTGAAAGTGTTGCATCTCAGGATCCACTTAGTGTTTCTGTTGCTATTCTTCACCAGTTTAACATTTTGCCTGAGATGTATCAAGTTGGCTACACAAAATTATTCTTCAGAACAGGGCAGGTAAATAGATGTCCATTTGATGTTTATCACAACTTATTTCTTTCATTTAATTCAAATTTCTGTGTTGGACTGGTGATGAATGCGGTGGTACTAGCAGTTTTCAACTTAAAACTGAATGAAATCAATTATCTTAGATCTAAAATATCCGATTATCTAGATATTGTATTCAGCAATTTCAACTCTTTCACAAGTATGATGCAGTGAAGAACGTGTTATATGGAAGTGTAACGAAAAATGATAAGATTGATATTATTTGTGGTTGGGGTTGGAATTTGAGAGTTCGTTTTAACTTAACAGTCAACGGAATGGGATTTAGTGAATAAGGCTTATCATAATTTAGAGTTTCTAACACTTTCTTTATCTGTTGGTTCTGATATCATTCCTATTTCTGGTTTTCCACTATTTGCTCTTTTATTTTTTTTCTTGATTTTCCGTCAGTTTCTTGTCACTGTGAACTCTTGCAATAGTTTTAATCATCAGAGAAAAACTTTATCTGCTCCTTATTTTGTGTCTTTGGATTGAAAGGATCCTAGATTTGTTTTGGCATCACTTTACCTTCTACTTTGGATGATAAACTGTTGGTCTATGTCCTTTTGGCGTTAAAAATGCTTTTGCATTATGTCTTTTAAGTTTTAACTGTATATAGTTTAATCACCAAAAACCCAACCTTGAACTTTATTTACTCCTCTCTTTTGCATTCTGTCTTCATTATGCTGCGTTGACCATGATTGTAGATTGGAGTGCTTGAAGATACTAGAAACCGTACACTCCGAGGTATTTTACGTCTGCAAAGTTGCTTCAGGGGATATCAAGCTCGTTGTCATCGTAGGGAGCTTTTAAGAGGAATCACTACTCTTCAGTCAGGTATTTCCTATTTTCTCCACCTAATTCTTTTTCCTGTCATATTCCTTGGGAAGTGTAACAGACTGGAAACAATTTTTTTACCCGTTCATGCAGTTATTAGGGGAGAGAAAAGTAGAAAGGGATTTGCAGCTTCGCTTAAGAGACATAGAGCTGCTGTTATTATACAGATGCGGATGAAAACAGTATTTGCAAAAAACAGAATGAAGACTACTATTGATGCTGCAGTTGTGATACAATCATGTAAGAACTTAGTTCTCTAATTGCAAAGATTTATATTAGTTTCATAAAGACTAGTGACAAAAAATTGTTGGTCCTCTCTTGACCAGATATAATGAAAATCCTCCTTTTAATTGTGCAAATCAACAACGGGACATCAGTTAGCTTAGCCATTTCACTGAATGTTTCTAATAAGTTGATTTCGTAATTTGTTTTGCTACAATTTGCAGTTATTCGTGGGTGGTTAGCCAGAAGATTCTCAGGAGATATAGGATTATTAAAATCCGTAGGCATGAAGGTATTCTCTTCTTTATTTTAGAAACTATATTTCAACATGATTGTTGTCATGGATTGCTAGTAAAAATACACCTTCTCTTGATACTTACAATCATCAACTATAAAACAGGCTAATGAGTCAAATGAGGTTCTGGTGAAGTCGTCTTTCCTAGCTGAATTACAACGCCGGGTACTTAAGGCCGAAGCTGCCTTGAGAGAGAAAGAAGAGGAAAATGACATCCTTCACCAACGTCTTCATCAGTATGAAAGCAGATGGTCTGAATATGAATTGAAAATGAAATCCATGGAAGAAGTATGGCAGAAACAAATGAGATCCCTACAATCTAGCCTCTCCATTGCAAAGAAGAGCCTTGTTATGGATGATTCTGAAAGAACTTCAGATGCATCTGTTAATGCAAGTGATGAGAAGGATTACAGCTGGGATGTAGGAATTAATCACAGGCGCCAAGAGAGCAATGGAACAAGATCCATGAGTGCTGGTTTGAGCGTTATAAGTCGGTTGGCTGAAGAATTCGAGCAAAGGAGTCAAGTATTTGGTGATGATGCCAAGTTCTTGGTTGAGGTAAAATCTGGTCAAGTTGAAGCAAGCTTGAACCCAGACCGAGAGCTTAGAAGGTTAAAACAGATGTTTGAAGCTTGGAAAAAAGATTATGGCGCAAGACTGCGTGAAACAAAGATTGTTTTGAATAAACTTGGAAGTGAAGATGGTTCAATTGAGAAAGCAAAGAAAAAGTGGTGGGGAAGAAGGAATAGTACAAGGATAAATTGATTTAGTTTCTCCTTTTGCGGTTTGGCTTTGGCCTATGCACTTTATGGCATTGCCAACTATGTATCAGAAAATGAGGAAAATACAAAAGGAATAGAAGTAGGAAGAGTCCAAGGATGAATGAATTATTGTAATTTGTAATTAGGTTAGCTGCTGCTAGCCATTTTTATCTATCACGAGCTGTGTGGGGGGTTAGATGCTTCCTACAAGGCATGCTGATTATGGTCTAAAATGTCCATTTAATTTTATTATTTATGGCTTAACAGCATAGTATTGTATTATCAGTCTGTCTTGTATTATGTCTCATTGTTTACTATTTTTTTCTGAAGTTATTTTATTATTGAAATAGCTTGTAGCCATTCAATTATTCACATATTACATTCGTAAGCTCATTCAAGTAACATATTTATTTAGTTATTGTTGCGCCCGAAAAAGTCCCCGAGGGGTTTTTCTTCGTTTACAACTTTTTAAAACAATGAAGTCGCCACCAATATTTTTTATAAGGAAAATATTGAAGAAAAACCTTTTGGAAGCGGATGGTCTTTTGGAACCTAAAGATTTGGGTTGAAATTCGGTTAGGCATGGGAAGGTATTAGACTTCACACACCTCCTTTCTACCGAAAGGAAACCTTTAATTAAACGCGTGTGGTTAAGTGTTGATTTGAAAAATACTTAAATTTGCCTCTTAATTGAAAAGACTTAATGGAGTTTTTATTTGCGACTTGACGAGAGTTAGCGCTTTGGTTTTTTTGAAGGGAAAAATATTTTTGGTTTGTTGTGCTTGACGGAGGATCCGCTCCTACGTATCTCCGCGCGCGATGGAGAATTCAAAGCTACGTAGTAGTTAGGTTTTTGGTTTTATTTTGTATCCTGCTTTAATTGTGAAATTGAGCTTTCACGATGATCAATTGAGCGAAGCTCAGTCAGTGACCACCATTAGTACTCCATTGTTAATGATCATGCAGCGGAGAGCTTTCGCAAGACCACTAACAAAGTTTTTCGATTTATTTAAAGTCTTTAGAAAATTTAGGCGTTCATGATGATCAATTGAAGAAAGCGCTCCAAGTGACCACCACTAGTTCGCCATTGTTAATGATTATGCAAGCGGAGGCTTCGCAAAACCATTAACAAAGTTTTTGATTTATTGAAAGTTTTTTAGAAAATTTTAGGCATTCATGATGATCAATTGAAGCAAAGGCCCAAGTGATCACCACTGGTTTCTCATTGTTAATGATTATGCAAGCGGAGAGCTTCATGAAACCAAAACCATTAACAAAGTTTTTTGATTTATTGAAAGTTTTTAGAAAAATTAGGCATTCATGATGATCAATCGATTGAAAAAGGCTCCAAGTGATCACCACTAGCTCCTCATTGTTAATGATTATGCAAGCAGAGGCTTCGCAAAACCATTAACAAAGTTTTTTGATTTGTTGAGAAATTATTTGAGTTGAAAAAGAATTAAAACGAGAAAAAGGTGAAAATTGCAAAATGGGGGGTGTTACTAGTTACGGGGGTTGTGTAACTAAGCAGGGGGTGTAATCAGCAAAGTCCAATTCGCATAGGAGGCCCGGTGATGCGGCCCGGACTTAAGTGGGAGGGTGCAAATAAGTAATAGGTGAGGGGTATGCCTAGTAATTCAGTTTGTGATATTTAATATATGATAATCTGATTTTAAAAAAAAGAAAAATAAAAAAAAATAAAAAAATAAACTAAACTAAAAACGTGAGAGCTGAAAACGTGGGGGTATTTAATACCCAAACCACAATTCACGCAGAAAACCCTATAATCCCTCCCATTCACTCTTGCGCCGCTGACCTCTCTTCAAGAGAGAGAAAAAAATTTGGCAACCTTCATGGGAGAGAGAGAGATGTGAAACGAAGCTGAAGACGAAAGGGGAAGGAAGAAGACGCGACGGGAGGGGAGGAGTGGAGCTCGCCGGCGTTCACGAAGGTCCCATGGGAACGAACGCAGGCGACGGCGGCGCTATTCGCCGGAGGCACATCCAGATTCGGTTTTTATTCATTCTGTTTTTTTTTTTTAGTTTTCTCTCATCCTCTCCTCCGATCTATTTACTGGTTCGATTTGGGGGTGATTTGCGCAGCGGGTTATGGTGGCTGGAGGGTGATTTCGCGAGGGAGGCCGGAGCTTCGCCGGAGAAGACGAAGTCTCCGGCGACGTATTGAAGGTCAGCTTTTTTTTATTTATTTTTTGTTTCGGTACCCTGTTGTTCTGCCTCCTCTCTACTCATATCACTTCTCTGGTTTGTTGCTGATGTGTTTCTTTGTCTTGACTGTTCTAACTCCGTTTTTTGATTTTATGCTCAGATTGCAAATTAGTTTGAAAAAGACCTGATTCTTATTTTTATTTAACTTCAAAAAGGATTCTGATACACTACCATGTCTCTGTTTGTCATTTGTTAATGGTTCTGTGTTTGAGCTTTTTTGATTTGGTTGTTTTTCTCAGTTTAACACGTTTAGAGCACTCAAATAAAAAACGAAACATACATATTTGCAATTTATTTACAGATCTGAGGAACAGGAAAAAAAAAAAAGATCACCAACCTGGACTTCGATTTTTTTCTCTTGACTGCTACTGTTAATCTAACTGTGGCTCTATCGTTGCTGTTTTGTTCTTTTCTCTTGACTGCTCAGATCTAAACAAATCTGTTTAGGTGATTAGGGTTTCAGTGCAAAACCCTAATCTTTTTTGGTGATTGTTTTATCTTGAAATTCGTATGCAAATCTCTTCTTTACATTGTTGGATCGCTTTTTATATTAAAATATTAGGTTTCTGCATTAATTGTTTTGACTGGGTTTTGACTCTTTTCAGGTCTGGATCCAAGCCAAAGAGACTTGAGAGAGCAACACTGGAACCTCAGATCTGCTTCTTCTTTCTTTTTTTTTTTTTTTTTGTATTTTCGAATTTATTTATTTTTTGTATATTTTGTATTATTATTTTTTGTATTTTTTGGACATTTGGACAATTGAACACTTATGGTTTGTAATAAAAATTAAATAGTATTTTTTTTGACATTTTTGGACTATTAAACACTTTTAAATTGTAAATAAAACTAAATAGGACTTTTGGCATTTTTAGACTATACATATATACTCAAAATAGATTAACTGCAGAAGATTAGATTAATAAGAAAAAGAGTCGGATCAAACGCAAAAAGACGAACGGGTCCGACTAGACAAATACGCTAAAACGAGACTCAAATAGAAGAAATGAGCTCATTAACTAAAAACACTACTTATGTACGACTAAACCTAAATACGAAGGTTAAATTGAAGAACGCACGATTTAAACAGCGTGCTTGCTTAATTTAAACAGTGGTATTTTGATTTAGTTGAGTTTCATGATTGAAATTGGCTTAAGTTAAGGGACGGACAAAATTAGGGTATTACAGCTGCCCCTCTTTATTTCACATTTCGCCAAAAAATATGAATTGGCCTTTTCATATTTGTTGGTGAAGTGGAAATAAAGATATAGAAATAATACTAATTTTGTCCGTTTCAGAAAAACTCAAATCTTTTTGTTATTTTCCTTTTGAGAGAGGGGGGTTAACACTTGTCGTATTAACGGGAAAGCAATAAATTGGGAAAAGCGGTAAATTGGGAAGAGCGGTAAATTGGAAATTCGGAGGTTGCCTAAAACCTTTTAACGGACTCTTGTCGAGTCCGAGCTCTGGGGGTGGCCTTTTCGAGCGCCGATCAACATCAAGTCCGAATCGATTTGATCAATGGATTTACGTTGTGCCTTAGGTGACACATTTAATCCGAAGGACTTAACGGTCGATGGATCCATCGGCGTGCTGCATACGATGTTGTGATCTCGTGGAAGGAGTTCACTAACTCGTGGGAGTTTACTAACTCTGGTTGACGAAGTTTACGAACTCTGGATTGATGGAGTTTACGAACTCTGGGGGTGGCCTTTTCGAGCGGCCGATCAACATCGGTCCGAATCGATTTGATCAATGGATTTACGCTGTGCCTTAGGGTGACCACGGTAATCCGGACTTAACGGTCGATGGATCCATCGCGTGCTCGTACACGATGTTGTGATCTGTGGAAGGAGTTCACTAACTCTGTGGGAGTTCACTAACTCTGTGGGAGTTCACTAACTCTGGGTTGATGGAGTTTACGAACTCTGGTTTGATGGAGTTTACGAACTCTGGGTTGATGGAGTTTACGAACTCTGGTTTGATGGAGTTTACGAACTCTGGGTTGATGGAGTTTACGAACTCTGGTTTGATGGAGTTTACGAACTCTGTATTGATGGTGACTTTCTAAAAATGAGATTTTGGGACTTCCTGGTCCGAAGTAACTTTTCTCTTGAATGGTGCATGAAATGCATGCACTTGGGTATTTGGGTGCACATGGATGCAATGATTGATTTTGGTGGGATGTTTCTTCTGTTTGATTTTTCATCCTCTTTTTTCTTTTGTTATTCTTTCGCTCTTCTGAGATGCGAATTTGAAAGTGTAATATACTGTTTGATGCCATGAAGTGATGAATGGTATGGATGATATGAGAATGATGAATGATATGAAGATGTTGTGTTCTTTTGTATTCCGTCTTCTGTGATTTTTCTTCTCTTTTTTTCTTTTCTTCTTTTTTTTTTATTCTGTTTTTTTCTCTAAGCAGCTTTCTTTTTTCTGCTTATTTGTTTTTTCCTTTGGCACTTTTTGCTGGTTAAATCCATCCACGGACGGAAGTGCTCCATGACGATAATCACGCGAGGATTGCGCCTTTGATTCGTTATGGCTGTTGGTCTCCTCTTTTTTCGCTTGGGAAATCGTTTCCTCCTGTATTTTTCAAAGATTTCATAATGATCCTGTAATGCTCTTGAATATGCACATGTTTTGCAAATCAATTTCATCAATCATAAAAATTATCATTTTGAAAGAGACTGAATAGATGAAAGCAAAGACACGAAAAGCACATATATGGAAGAAAAGTTGGACTTTTATTGATATGGAAATTGGACGCGCAGAAAAGTCACGCCAATTGAAAGTGCATTATAATCTTTCTTTTAAATCGAGAAAATACAAGAGAAAGGCAGATCTTGTGATTTCATCTCTCAAGTAACTGGTGCTGCCGTCGTCCGTACTCATAACTCGATCACCCTCTTATCCAAACCTTTGGGAGTGTTGATTACCTTTCCTTTCTCAAGCCCAAGTTTTCGACCACTAATTTTTGCTGGATCGCCGCTTTGCGGGTTTTCGATCCACCGGTCGCTCTGATTTTGCCTAGGTCGCCCTTTGTGGGTTTTCAACCTAGCGAGCCGATTTTTCTGGCTTATCTTTCTCTTTTTTTGTTTATTTTTCTAGGCATAATACTTCTTGACCACATCCGAGTTCACTTGGATTTGGAATCTCATCTCCGTCCCATGTTTGCGAGATTAGAGCTCCTCTTGAGAATGCCTTCTTCACCACATAAGGTCCTTCATATTTGGGAGCCCATTTTCCCCAGGGTCCGTCTGTGTGACGGCAAGATCTCGCTTGAGTACAAGTTCTCCTCCCGGAATTCACGAGGACGGACTCTTTTGTCAAAAGCCCTTATCATCCTCTGTTGGTACAATTGTCCATGACACATCGCGGCTACCCGTTTCTCGTCGATGAAGTTCAACTGGTCAAGACGAGACTGAACCCACTATGCTTCATCAAGTTTTGTCTCCATTAACACCCGCAGAGATGGTATTTCAACTTCAATGGGGAGGAATGCCTCCGACCAGTAAACCGATGAGTAGGAGTTGCCCTGATCGGCGACGCGCACCGAGGTACGATAGCCATGCAAAGCGAAAGGAAGCATTTCGTGCGAGTCTTTGTAGGTTACCACCATTTTCTGCACTATCTTCTTGATGTTTTTGTTGGCTGCCTCAACTGCCTCGTTCATCTTGGGACGGTACGGGGATGAATTGTGATCTTTGAATCTTGAACTCAAAGACATAGGTCCTTCATCATTCTCATTGCTCAAGTTGTTGCCATTATCAACGATGATTTTGTTGGGAAGACCGTAACGGCAGATCGATCTTTCTTGACAAACTTGGCAACCACCGAATCGGTTATACTTGAATATGAGGCGCCTTCAACCCACTTGTGATCTCTAGAACTTTGCCCGATGTAACTTGATTGAATCTTGGCGTGCCCGACCTTTTGATTTTTCTTTCTCCTTTTTTCTGATTTTTTTTTTTTTTTTTTTTTGACAAACATATTTAAGTAAATAAACTTATTTGTCCTAAAGCTAAAACTCTGAGAAAACAAAAGCAATCGATCATTGATCGGAATGGGTTTTGGAGATTGTGTATTTTTGTGGAGGAAGGATGATTGGGTTTAATGAAGTGCTTGAAGCTAATGGTAGGATGATTTTTATTCGGCGTTGGCTGACGTTTGATGATGGTTATTTGGTTTGATGAGGTGTTTGGAAGTTTTATTCTGGCTAAGGGGTTGGTGGAGGCGGGATGCCGAGGTCAAAGGGAAGTATTTGCGATTTATTGAGACAAGGATCTATTGTGTTTTGTGGTAACGTGTATCAGCTCACCACTTACATTTCTTTTGTATTTTTGGGATTTTCATTTTTAAATCCCTTTTTCCTTTTTTTTTTTTTCTTTGATTTTTTCTTTGATTTTGGGTGAGCTTGATAAAAAGTGATGCATCTTTTTTGATATTTGAGGTGATCCTTGTCTAGGGTGATTTTTGGATTTTTTGGCTTACAGATGGGTATACATGCTTTTTTTGAGAATATGGGAAGATGGTCGAACTTTATTTCAAATCACGATTGCTCGTTTTCTCAAAAAATTAACTCAAGGACAATGATTTATTTACTCCTATATATTTGCCCTCTTCCCTTTTTTTTTTATTTTTTTGTTTTTTTGTTCCTTTTTTTTTTTTTTTTTTTTGGAGAAAATCATCTTTGGGACTAGCACGATTCAGATCTCTGTGGTCGACGCACATTCGACTTTCCCATCCTTCTTGGGAACCGGGACAATATTGGCGATTCTTCGTGGGTACTTGGCCACCGCTAGGAATCTGCCGTGCATCAAACTGCTTCTTTACCTCATCCCGGATTTTCAGTGACATCTCTGGCTTCATTCTTCTTAATTTCTGCTTGACTGGTGGGCACTCTGGCTTGACCGGCAACTTGTGTTCAACAATATCTGTGCTCAACCCTGGCATGTCCTGATAAGTCCATGCGAATACGTCAGCGTAGTCAAGCAGAAGCTGAATCAACTTTTTGCGCTCTTTATCCTCCATTGCAGTACCAACCTTGACTCCTCTTTTATCTTCTTCTCAGCACTCCCGTGTTGACGATCTCAATCGACTCCCCATGAGGTTGAATGATCTTTTCTTCTTGCTCTATTAACCTCATTAATTCCGGAGGAGTTTCCTAGTTTTCATCAACATCCCTTTCAGTTTGGTTAATTGGATGATCAAAGTCGTAATAGGGATTGTTGGCACTGTTATTTTCAGAGACAATTACTGTGGTTCTGCCTTTTGCCGAAGCGAAAAAGCAGAATGAAAAGCGAAACGAACAAGCAAACAATAATAAAACAGGAAAGAGGACACATGAAATATGGAGAAATGATTTTTATTGATGGAGATTCAAAAACAACGTTTTTATTGATGATAATGATTCTGAAAACAAAAACATGCGTGCCCCTAACAACTGGTCCTTATGGCCTTGGGCAGAGCCACAGGGTTGCATTACAACTAATTACTTTAAATTAAAAGTCACAGGAGAATCAACAGCCTTCCAATTCTTTAATTCTTCACCGACGAACCAGACTCGCCCCACCCTGGGACTCGAACTATCCATGATGGCGTGAATTGGTTGTGTTGCTCATCTTCCTCATCCCATCCTCGTAGGTCGGATGTCTTTCATTCGGTTTGAGCACTCGCAGGAGCATCATATCGACTAAGTAATCAAACTTTCCATTGGGCTCCCTGGGTATCCCAACATCCCTCTTTATAGGCACTAGTGTTACGCCTTCATTGATTTCTTCCTCTAGCATCCGATCATCGACTTCTTGTTTCAAGAGGTAATTCGAGGAAACCATTCACACCGTAATGAGGATTATTCATCGTCACTACGGTACCGGGTTCACGTGTGGGTCACGTGAGTGAATTGTATTCCCGTGTTTGGTCCTCGAACTTGGGGATGAACCGTCATTGGCGATTGAAACCCGCGGAGTTCCCGGAGCGATGAGCAGGGATTGGGATCTGGATCTGGGCTTGAGGCGTCCCCGCTCCAACTTCATTCGCAACTACGTCGGTGGTGGCCTCGCGGTTCTTGGAGGATCTCCTCCGGGATTTATGTCGATGGCAGGAGGCGTGTAGCCTGAGTGGGAGACCAAAGGGAGGCCATTGCACCGCTGTTGAAGGGCTTGAGGATCCCCGACCCAGAGGAGAGAGGGTATTGTCTACCCCAAAGAGCAGAGCTTCACTGCACCAACATTTCTTAAGGCACTCAAAGACTCTTATGACCTCTGCCATTTGAGCTTTCATGATTTCCATCTCGGCAAGGACTTGATTCCCTTGATTCTCGACTCTTGCCGACCGACCATTAGGATTTGGATCTCCGGAATTCCGCGTTCGATGTGGCGGTGGATTGCCCCGATCGTCGTCGCCTTGATTGTTGTCCATGTTCCTTGCTTGCGCATCGCGTCAAATAGCGATGTTTAACCACTTTGCACTGGTTTTACTGATGACTAACACGCCATGAACACAAGAATGACTAAATGAATGCAATGCAATGCGATATGTATGATTATAACTTTAATGCATGAAGAGTGCAAATGACAAATTTTTTCAAGATTTTGTTAGATGCAAATGCAATGGTGCAAAATGATGTGAATGCGAAATGATGTGGATGCGAAATGATGTGGATGCGAAATGACATGAAAAAATAGTAATAAAAAGAGGTTTAATTGGTGGTACTTTGAACATTTCCGAAGATACACGCTGCATGCCACCTCATGTGAGTGTTTATGAAAGAGAATTTACAACTTTTGAAATAAAGTTTGAGAAAAGGGATGCTTAAGTCGAATGCAACAAACAAAGGCGTGCCCCGTGTCCTACGAATGGTGGGAATCCTAGGGTCTAAGGTCGACGAAAAGGGTAATCCTCCCATGTAAGTTCTAATCACTTCCTCAATGGCAACCAAGAGCTAAAGTCTTCCTCATGATAACACCCACAATCGTGAGAAAGCTACCGAGTGTGAGGCATCATGACAAAGCGTACTCTTGGGCGGAACTTTCATGAGAGCCATACAGACAAAGGTCTACGAATGGCGCCACTAGTCGTTCCCACTCTCCTAGGTTTTTGTTCGGACCTTGGGTTTTAGGCCCCACTCAACGCTCACAAGTATAGGGTGTGCGTGTGTCTTTGAGGCACAATACCTAGAAATAGCTACCCTTTCCCACCCGCAAATGAAAATTGAGCAGTCGCACAAAAGCAAAAAATAACATGTTGTCTACCCTAGGGTTTAACATCAAATAAGTCACCTAGAGTTTCAACAAAGAACCAATTGCATTGCTTACCTCAAGAAAGGGAGCCAAGAAGGGGAACATGATAAGAATGGGAGAATGCATGTAAGAAAGAAGCATATAAGCAAAGAGGATAAGAGAGGAAAACAATCATAGAAGAGGAAGAAAACGACATATGGATGCAACAATGCTTGTATGAGAAAGAAATAGAATAGAGGCAAAAACAAAATATTCAAATCAAACACACAAATCACATATTTAATTAATTAGGCTCAACCTCTCTTTGAAAATTTTCTTTTTTAGTCCCAAAGAAGTCGCCACTGCTATTGCTAGAAAAGTCCCCGAGGGTTTTTCTTCGTTTACAACTTTTAAAACAATGAAGTCGCCACCAATATTTTTATAAGGAAAATATTGAAGAAAAACCTTTTGGAAGGCGGATGGTCTTTTGGAAAACCTAAGATTTGGGTTCGGGGTTCGGTTAGGCATGGGGAAGGTATTAGCACCCCACACCTCCTTTCTACTGAAAGGGAACCTTTAATTAAACGTGTGGTTCTAAGTGTTGATTTGAAAAATACTTAAATTTGCCTCTTAATTGAAAAGACTTAATGGAGTTTTTATTTGCGGCACTTGACGAGAGTTAGCCGCTTTGGTTTTTTTGAAGGGAAAAATATTTTTGGTTTGTTGTGCTTGACGGAGGGGATCCGCTCCTACGTATCTCCAGGTGCGATGGAGAATTCAAAGCTACGTAGTTCTAGGTTTTTTGGTTTTATTTTGTATCCTGTTTAATTGTGAAATTGAGCTTTCATGATGATCAATTGAGCGAAGGCTCCAAGTGACCACCATTAGTACTCCATTGTTAATGATCATGCAAGCAGAGGCTTCGCAAGACCACTAACAAAGTTTTTCGATTTATTTAAAGTCTTTAGAAAATTTAGGCGTTCATGATGATCAATTGAGCAAAGGCTCCAAGTGACCACCACTAGTTCCTCATTGTTAATGATTATGCAAGCAGAGGCTTCGCAAAACCATTAACAAAGTTTTTTGATTTATTGAAAGTTTTTTTAGAAAATTTTAGGCATTCATGATGATCAATTGAGCAAAGGCTCCAAGTGATCACCACTAGTTCCTCATTGTTAATGATTATGCAAGCGGAGGCTTCGCAAAACCATTAACAAAGTTTTTTGATTTATTGAAAGTTTTTAGAAAAATTAGGCTTTCATGATGATCAATTGAGCAAAGGCTCCAAGTGATCACCACTAGCTCCTCATTGTTAATGATTATGCAAGCAGAGGCTTCGCAAAACCATTAACAAAGTTTTTTGATTTGTTGAGAAATTATTTGAGTTGAAAAAGAATTAAAACGAGAAAAAGGTGAAAATTGCAAAATGGGGGTGTTACTAGTTACGGGGTTGTATAACTAGCGGGGGTGTAATCAATAAGTCCAATTCGCATAGGAGGGCCAAAGATGCGGCCCGGACTTAAGTGGGGAGGGTGCAGCGAAGTAATAGGTGAGGGGTATGCCTAGTAATTCAGTTTGTGATATTTAATAGGCTAAAAGGTACTTTTAGTCCTGCAAATGTCAAGAAAATCCAGTTTAGTCCTATGATCCAAATTTTTAAAATAGTCCTCGCAATTAGTAAACGTTACTACTTTAATCCTCATTTTGTTACTTTACTCTTAAAAAGGAGGGACTAAACTAGATTTTCTTGACATTTGCGGGGACTAAAAATACCTTTTAAATGGAATTGCGAGGACTAAAGTAGTAAATGTGCAGGACTAAAGTAGTAACGTTTACTAATTGCGGGACTATTTTAAAAACTTTGGAATTGCAGAGGACTAAACTGGATTTTCTTGACATTTGCAGGACTAAAAGTACCTTTTAGCCTATTTAATATATGATAATCGATTTTAAAAAAGAAAAAAAAAAAAAAATAAAAAAATAAACTAAACTAAAACGTGAGAGTTTGAAAACGTGGGGTATTTAATACCCAAACCACAATTCACGCAGAAAACCCTATAATCCCTCCCATTCACTCTTGCCTTGCTACACGACTTCTCTTCAAGAGAGAAAAAATTTGGCAACCTTCATGGGAGAGAGAGATGTGAAACGGTCAAGACGAAAGCGAAGGGAAGGAAGAAGACGCGACGGGAGGGGAGGAGTGGAGCTCGCCGCGTTCACGAAGGTCCCAGTGGGGAACGAAGGCTGCGACGGCGCTTATTCACGGAGAGCACATCCGGTCGGTTTTTATTCATTCTGCTTTTTTTTTTAGTTTTCTCTCATCCTCTCCTCCGATCTATTTACTTGGTTCGATTTGGGGTGATTTGCGCAATGGTTTATGGTGGTGGAGGGTGATTTCGCGAGGAGGCGGAGCTTCGCACGGAGAAGACGAAGTCTCCGCGACGTATTGAAGGTCGACTTTTTTTATTTATTTTTGTTTTGCACCTGTTGTTCGCCTCCTCTCTACTCATATCACTTCTCTCAGTTTGTTCTTTGATGTGTTTCTTTGTCTTGACTGTTCTAACTCCGTTTTTTGATTTTATGCTCAGATTGCAAATTAGTTTGAAAAAGACCTGATTCTTATTTTTATTTAACTTCAAAAAGGATTCTGATACACTACCATGTCTCTGTTTGTCATTTGTTAATGGTTACGTGTTTGAGCTTTTTGATTTGGTTGTTTTTCTCAGTTTAACACGTTTAGAGCACTCAAATAAAAAACGAAACATACATATTTGCAATTTATTTACAGATCTGAGGAGCAGAAAAAAAAAAGATCACCAACCTGGACTTCGATTTTTTCTCTTGACTGCTACTGTTAATCTAACTGTGGCTCTATCGTTGCTGTTTTGTTCTTTTCTCTTGATCGCTCGAGATCTAAACAAATTGCTTTAGGTGATTAGGGTTTTGATTGCAAAACCCTAATCTTTTTTGGTGATTGTTTTATCTTGAAATTCGTGTACCGTACTGCTGCTGTTGACTGCCTTTTTATATTAAAATATTAGGTTTCTGCATTAATTGTTTTGACTGGGTTTTGACTCTTTTGTGTCCAAAGACTTGGAGAGCATTTCTTTGGAACCCAGATCTCTCTTCTTCTTCTTTTTTTTTTGTTATTTTTTGTATTTTCGAATTTATTTATTTTTGTATATTTTGTATTATTATTTTTGTATTTTTGGACATTTGGACAATTGACATACAGTTTGTAATAAAAATTAAATAGTATTTTTTTGACATTTTGGACTATTAAACACTTTTAAATTGTAAATAAAACTAAATAGGACTTTTGGCATTTTTAGACTATACATATATACTCAAAATAGATTAACTGCGAGAAGATTAGATTAATAAGAAAAAGAGTCGGATCAAACGCAAAGACGAGAACGGGTCCGACTAGACAAATACGCTAAAACGAGACTCAAATAGAAGAAATGAGCTCATTAACTAAAAACACTACTTATGTACGACTAAACCTAAATACGAAGGTTAAATTGAAGAACGCATACGATTTAAACAAATAAGGCTTGCTTAATTTTAAACAAAGGGTATTTTGATTTAGTTGAGTTTCATGATTGAAATTGGCTTAAGTTAAGGGACGGACAAAATTAGGGTATTACAGTTATTTACACAATACATAAAGATAAAACTGGGTTGTGTGGATGTATTGATTTTAATGAAAGACTAGTATTTTACCCGTGTATACACACGGGTGATACTGTATTTATTATAATTATCTATGAAATTACTAACACGTTAAAAATTGCAAAATATAATAAAAGAAAAAGGAAAAACTCCATAATTGATGATATTTCAAATTTATTAAAATAGTTGTGTTGCAAAAAGTTTTAAAAAAAAGTCGGTATCATCTTATAATATTAATAATAGAGTAAAAATGAGGAAAAAAGAAAATGAGATGTGATAATGGTTGTATCTTTCTTTAATAGTGGCGCTCCCATTGCTGCTTTCGTTGGCGCTCTCGTTGGCGGGACTGTTGGCGCTCTCGTTGATGCTCTCGTTGGAGCTCCCGTTGGCGCTTCTGTTAGCGCTTCGATTCGATTGGCGCTCCCGTTGATGCTGTCGTTGTTGCTCCGGTGCGGCTCACGAAAAAAGTGGATGGATTAAATTATTGATTTTTTTAGGAAAAATATCTTTGGAATTTTTGCTGGCGGTATCGCTTAATTTGACTATCGGTAGTGACTAAATTAATTAAGTTTAGTAGTTTAGAGTAGATTAAAGTAAATAATAAATTTTACATGATTTAACATTAATTATATTATGTTTATTTAATTACTGATTTTTTAGAAGAAATAAATTTAAAAATAAAGTTATTTTAAAAAAATTGACTGCGCTCGTTAGTGCGGCATGCAGCATGCAACTTTTGTTGTGTTTTGGTGCTCCCGTTGGCGCACCTATTGGTGCTTTCGCTGACATTGTCGTTGCTAATCCCGTGTGACTCCCGAAAAAAGTGGATGAAATTTAATTATTGATTTTTTTAGAAAAATAATTTTGGAATTTTTGCAAGCGGTATCATTTTTTTGACAAATATCAGTAGTTAAATTAATTGGGTTTATTAGTTTGAGTAGATTATAGTAAATAGTAATATCTACATAATTTAATATTAGTTTAATTAATTTTATGTAATTACTGTTTTTATTAAAAAATGTATTTTTTTAAAAAAAAAATTGGTAGTGAGTTGTTTGATTATGTTGATAGTAATGAAAAGTGAAAAGAGTGAAAGAGATGAAAGAGAAGAGTAGGTTTTAAAGTGAAATAAAAAATTAAAAGAAAGAGTGTCATCCACTAATGATAAAAGTGAGTTAGAGAAAAAAGTGAAAAGAATAATATAGTAATTTTAGTGGTGGGATGATAGTATATATTTACAATAGATTCACGTGAGTCATTATTATTATCAAAGAAATCTTCGAGTAACATCTTTATTTAGTTAAAGGGTACGGTCAAAAAGAAGGTATTGATTTTAACGAAATATTCTCTTCGGTTGTTAGACTCACTACTACCAGAGTAGTTTGGCTATGTGTGCTGCTTTTTATTTACATCTTGAACAATTAAATGCATTATTTAATTTATTTTTATTTAACTAGTAACTACTTTTATTGGGGTGAAAATTTAACTAGTAACTAATAAACTAATAAAGTTGTAAGAACCTGTTTCCTCATTTTCAAATTCTCATGTAGAATTCACTAGAAAAATACTAATGAGACACTTCACAAATCACACTCTTTGCAAGAACAGTCTTATTCACATTTACTAGTCCTCGCTGCTATTACGATCGATATTCCCTCCTGTATCTATTATATTATTTTAAATAAATGAGTTTTTTTTTTTCAAAAAATAAATGAGTTAAATTGTGTGGTTGTAAAAAAAAAACACTAGTAAAGGGGGTTGAGTTCGGGTTGTCACGTGACCCGACCCGACCCATTTAGCCCAATTTATTATCCTTTACCTTAAACCATCATCAACCGGAAGGTCCAGAAAATTTGACGATGCGGTGGTGCAAACAATGTTGAGTGGTGGTACTGTTAACCGTATTTCGCATCATTTCCGAGAATCCGACTTCCATTTCCACTTTAACGGTTCTGTAGCCTTCAATTTCACTTATTTTTGTCTTCACAATTTCCACCTTTCTTTCCCACGCCCACTGAAGAAACCTCCTTGTTGGGGAAATATCGCTATCACTGGAAGAAGACCACCTTCAAAGAACTTCTGCTCCAACTCTCCTCGAGAAATTCCCCTCCTTTTCGATTCTTTCAGGTTCATTTCTTAATTTTATCAATTAGGTTTTTCTTTCTTAGTTTCTCTACTTAATAGTCATTTTGAGGTGAATTTTCAAAATTATTATGGAAGAAATGGCTAACTAACAAGTGTCACTTTGATTCCTTTTCTTTTTCTCTAGCCAACAAGAAGATGAGCGTGAAATTCTCTCTGATGGAATATCTGCAGTTGCAGGTTTTTATCCTCTTTCACCTTATGCCTCTTTTACTATAGTTTATTACATGTCCACGTATGTAAGTGCCAGTTTGAATTTCTGTTATATCCACATAGTTTGGAGGGAAATAACATGCTTTTCTAAACAAGAAAGAAAAGTGATTCTGAATGATGACATTGCTGAACTGGTTCTATGATCTATTTTGTATATAATAATATTTAGATTCTGTAGGTTGTTATGGTCAAGCACATGGTCATTTTTTTTTACTCTTTTTGTTATCCAGATTGCTTGCTTTATTTTTAAATAAATTAGTAAATTGCATGCTTAAGTGGTGCAGGGAACTAGTAATTAAGGAAGAAAATGTGTAAAATGGAGTTTTCACTTTGCTAGTTGGAATTGTAGGTTGTATACTATAGCTGATAGCTGATGCTAGCTTGATTAATACCAGGTGGAATTGTAGCATTAGGAAAGTTTGATGCGCTGCACATAGGCCATCGAGAACTTGCAATTCAAGCATCAAGGGCTGGACCTCCATTTCTCTTATCATTTGTTGGCATGGCAAAAGTACTTGGTTGGGAACAAAGGTATTGCATAGTATGTGTTTGTATCAAGTCAACTAAAAGTTTTATTTTATCTGTTTATATGGGTGGAAAATGTGCTTGGCTCGTGCATCCATCCACGTAATACAATCTTAAACTTGGGCTAATCAGAAAACTGTTTTGTACAAAATTAATGAGTATAAGAAAAGTCTCTATAGAGACTTAGGCTATGTTTGGGAGGTTGGAGTGAAGGAGAAGGGAGGGGAAGAGTTATTATGACTACTAGTTTATTAGTAATTAGTAATATAGACAAAAATTACCCTCCAAGGCCCTCTAAAGTCCTTTCCCAGTTCCCCCAAATTAGAGGGTTTTAGTCAAATGGGTAAAAATAAACCCCCATGCAAGGTGGGGGGCTATCCTCCCTTCCCCCTCCTTTTTTTTTTTGAAAAACCCTTTCTCTTCCCTTTCCACTCAAACCTCTCCCCTTCCAACTCCGAAACATAGCCTAAAATTTATAGATTAGCCTTACCCCTGGCGCGTAAGCTGGTACCGGTGTCAGGTAATGGGGATAGTGCACATGGCATTCTGAGCACAGGCCAATATTTCTGAGTTTGCTGTTTGGATATGATTCGTGAAATGTAATATAGCATAGATCACAGACAGACATTATTAAAATGATTAGTGACTCTTCCTTTTTAATTTAAGGCTTCAGATCAGAAACCCTTCCTTTATTACCCTGTTTGAATAACCCATGGTAGGAAAATAATGACAAAATATAAACTCAGATGAAACCAACTATTGTGTTCACAACAACCATGGCCTTCTCATGGATCCTTAGAAGATTCACTTTTCTCTTCCTTCACGGGAATTAAATCTGAAACACGTATCTGTACCCCCATTGACCATCGTATGCTTGCCACTGAATGCCTTCGTCAATTTACCACCGCATTGCATTTATTTTCCATCAGGCAGAGTAACTCTGGAATCAGTGTTGTATTTGCAATCCATTTTAAGGAAGATAATTATGTTTATAAGTATTGTAAAACATTGTCCAAAAGTTTGGTCTCAATTTTTAGGTTCTTTTGGGTCATTATATATGAAAGATACATCAGTTGACTATTTTGTGGTTGACAAAACAACTTTTGGCATTCTTTTAGCAAATGTACAAACTCCTAACTCATTTTTGGATTCTGAGTTACTGAAGGTTGGCGCTTCATAATCGTCATCATATTACCTTGGTGGGAAATAACATATATTTTGGCAAATGTTTCCCAAACAGGGCTCCCTTAGTTGCTAAATGTGACCGAAAGCGTGTTCTTTCATCTTGGATTCCTTATTGTTGTAACATGGCCCCAGAAGAGTTTCAGGTTGAGTTTTCAAGCGTGCGGCATCTCAGTCCACGGCAATTTGTTGAAAAGTTATCAAAAGAGCTGAAAGTGCATGGAGTTGTTGCTGGTAAATAAGTACCACCATAATCTACTGTTATTTGCTTAACTTATACCTAACCCATTCACATTAACATAATTTTTCCTACTGTATTTGCTATTTTTCCTGAATAGGAACATTAGCATGATTTATTCTGTTACCAACATTTACCCTCACAAACTGAAATAGATGTCTATAACTTCTTGCAGGTGAGAACTACCGATTTGGATATAAAGCAGCTGGTGATGCATTGGAGTTAGTAAAGCTGTGTGAGGAGTATGGATTAGAAGCTTACATAATAAAATCTGTTATGGACAAGAGTCGTTGCTCTGCAAATATAAATTCCAGTTCTAACTCCAAAGAGAGGGGACAGGTGTCGTCTACTCGCGTTCGTGAAGCCCTTGCTGTAGGAGACATGAGGTACGTCACAGAGCTTTTGGGTCGGCAACATCGTCTCGTATTAATGGCCACTGACCAGGATAGGTTCAGTATTGACCAATATAAGGTGTCTGCTCCTAAATCCTGCTTATTGAATCTAGCACCGAAGGAAGGATTATATGAGAAGTGTTCACTTTTACTTGGTCAAGAAAATGTTATGCAGTGTAGGGTAATTATTGACAGCAAGTTTGTCCATATAGAAACAGACTACGGAGGTCAGAGTGATATTTTTGGTATTCAAAATTTGCAGTTCTTGCATATTGAATTTGGTGATTCTAGCATTTGATTCAGTTTAGATAATTATTGTTTCTATTTAAATTTATAGCCTATTGAATTACAGATGATTCTCATCTGTCTTAAAGCTGATAATGATATAAGTAAATTATAGACATACCCTTTATCCCTTCAGACCAAGTGATGAAATTTGGTTAAATCGATTGATTATTCCACAATCATGTCTGAATCTATTAACTTGTGTTTGCATAAGGCTGGTTTCAGAATCTGGAAACAATAAGCTCAAGTTTTGCCAAGTTTATCAAATCTTTGATCTCATAGTCCAAATTCATGCAAGCTCATGCTACTCTTCACGCTATTGAAATCCAAAAGATGCAAATTTAGGCTGGGAGAAAAACTATTTTTAAAATTAATGTAAGAAAGCAAATGTAAAGCATAAAGCAAAATAGTAAAACTCCACTTTTGATTAAATTTTTTTAAACTTGCAGGTTAGTCTCTAAAATTGTAAAGGTGCATGTATCCATGAAAATATATGATTTTCATTATTTTAATCTTTTCTAAAATTGTATTTGTTTTCGATTCCTAGTTTTCACAAAAATAATGTGTTTTTGGTCCTTCAGAAAGGATTAACAAACACAATTTTGTATTACTTAAAGATTACATACGAATAAAATTTAAATTCAAAAATAATTACAAAAGATTTAATTTTTTGAGACAAAACCATCTTTTTTTTGAAGCAAGAAAAACCATCACTAAACAACATTTTATTAGTTACATTAATTTGTATTGATTAAAAAAGTTACACTAGTTTTTATAATTATTTTTTTGACAATAGTTTCTATAATTTTTTAAAAAACTGAAAATTGAAAATGTCTACAATATAGTAATCTATTTATAAGTCATCACTAAAACAACATTTTAATAGTTTTCTTGATTTTATGTTACAGTTTTATAATGTTTTAGGGTCTTTATTATAGATGGTGATAAGATCAATTCTGAAGAATTGATTTAAAAAAATGTGTTTAAAATAATTAAATTGTGTTTTATAATCATATTTTAAAAGTGAATTTATAAGAATTAATTTCATTTAGATGATGAAACTAGAATAACATCAATTTTAGACACTCTAGAATTGATTTTATTGTGCATAATCAATTTTACAATTACCACTACTACCTCAAAAACATAATAATAATAAGGTTTTTGGGTCTTTTTTTTCTCTATTAGACGGAAAAAAAAAACCTAAATTTTCTCCCAAATTTTATTTTGTGGGGCTGTCACTAAAAACAAACACAGTTACTGGAGCTTCAACTCCATGCGTAGGGATTCTCATGGTTTTTCCCAAATTATTTTTGTTAATATAAAATACAAGAAACATCCTGAATATCAAAATCCACTTTACCTATTTGACCTTATTCTGTTGCGCCCCCATAACGAACAACCTCAGGTAATTTTGCCTTCTGAGCAATCGCACTTTTATTTCACTGATGATTCAATTCTGCCTGATTTGTAGTTTGAAACTAAGTTTTTCAATTGCATGATTTTTTGGAGTAAAAAGATTTAAACTTGTTTATTGCTCATTCATTGCTGAGATATCATTTTGCCTGAACTCCTCCTCGTTGGGCTTCTACTCATTGCTGCTTCTCTAAACAGAAGCAGAAAATTTGCTTTTGTGGGGTTTCAATTTTTATATACAAGAGGACTCGTGAACTGAAACTGAATTGTATATTTATACAGTGATTGATCATATAACTGATTTGCAACATCAGCAAATCAGATCTAACAATCTCTAACTGAATCCTTGCTAGCTCTGAGTCCAGCATGCTAACTGTTTGATGAAAGGCACACTTGCTGTTCTCTAGCCAATTGCACCAAAGTGTTTACATTGCCACAAAAAAATTGCTTCTTTCTTATGTCAAAAGCTTCAACTATGAGAAGATTCATCCGTGGCTGTTCTGTGGCAATTACATTAAATTTTAAATGAGAAGATTCATTTGCTTTGCATGCCTATCAGCAAATACAGTTTAACTAAATTTTCTTTTTCTTGCAGCTATTGAATAACTAACACGACCACGACCTGCTCGAAATGTTTCTTAGAAGAATCGTGGCTGCATGTCCTCGATCAAAAAGGATGTTCTGCTCTTCTGATAGCCATGACTATGTTAGTGCTATTCAAGAACTCAATAAGGTAAGCTCCTTCTTTGCTTTGTTCTGCTACGGCGGTAAACACAGTATCTTTTCTGTTTTGGGCAAACAACAGTACATTTACTGATAAATACAGAGAAAAACTTATTGACTAAATAGTCTAGCATAATGCTAATTGATTGAATCCACTTGCTGGACATTTATATCATTGTTCATCTGACATAAATCCATTTGAATGCCTAATTGGTTTGCATCTGCTAGCTATGTATTTATATTGCATTTAGCCTATGAAGCACAGGCTCATACACAAACACCATACACGACACGGTCACAGACACTGAGACACCGCTAATGTCTAAAATGTAGGATACCGAGACACCACATATACTAGTAATTACTTAGATAACTAAATCAATGAACACAAACACTTTTTTTTTGGGTGAAAAATATATAAATTGAGAATTAGGATTTATTTATTCACATTTTAGAAAGAAAGTTGGTAAGCTTTATCAGGTTTTTTTAAGATAAAAGGTTTTACATCCTCAAAATATGTGTAATAATTTAAAAATTTCAATAAGTTGATTTTTTTTTTGAAGTTTATGATAAGAGTGTTTGAGAGGTGTCCAACGTGTATCATGTCAGTGTTCAACAAGTGTTGGTGTCTGACATAGACACAGACACGTGACCCGATATTCGGAAGAGAGGTGTCCATGCATCAGAGCATTTACTAGTGGTGAAGTGATTAAAGTAATCAAATTTCTGCATGATTTCTATTTTGCTGTTCAATATTTTCTATTATAAAGTTTTTGTAATGGCCAACATGTACCAAGAAATGTTAGTAGAAATCCATGTCAAATTGCATATTCCGTTTCAGGAAATGGAATCGGTATTTGGTGAACCTCCAACAGGTGGACTAGCTAGCTCTGCAAGCAATAATCATGCAAATAACGAACCCCAATTGTCATCTCGAAACATAGGCGAAACTTCTTTTGAGTTGACTCACACTGGTAATTCAGGGGAAGCTCAAATGGTAGATGTCTCTGCAAAAGAAAGTAGTAAGAGAACTGCCATTGCTGTTGGAAAAGTAATTCTTGGAAAGAAGGTATTTGATTTGGTGCTAGCAAATCAATTGGCAAAAGGAGACGTGCTTACTGTGGCGAAAATTGCCGGCATAACTGCAGCAAAGCAAACTAGCAACCTGATTCCATTGTGTCATAACATAGGACTTTCACATGTACAAGTTGATTTGAAATTGAATCATGAGGATTTCAGTGTAACAATAGAAGGGGAAGCTGCATCAACAGGTAAAACTGGAATTGAGATGGAAGCATTGACAGCAGTGTCTATTGCTGGTTTAACCGTGTATGATATGTGTAAGGCTGCTTCAAAAGATATAACAATTACAGATATAAGACTTAAGCATAAATCTGGTGGAAAAAGTGGAGATTACTCCTGGGGAAAATAATGGTCTTGAATTAATCCAGTTGATTACGAATACACCAACCCGGATCTAGCTTCTCTAAAGTGAGCAACTTGAGGAGTTTAAAGTAAGTAATCTCAACCGTTGATAAGAAAATTAATGATCAATATTACATGCACATGCATAACAAATCGGCATTAGTTTTCTCAATTTTTATCTAAAAAGTACTTGTTATATATACTCTCTACTCACTTCAGATTTTAGAGGGGTGCATGAATATTGTGGCGAGCGAGCTTTGATGATGCACACTTTTGTAGCCTACCTTTTACTTGTTCCATTATAGACATTGTCAAATTTCAAGTAAATCATGGCCACCTCGTAAATTGACTTTACCAACCAATCAAGCATAGATTACGAATCAAATACTTGAATGATGATGATATGGCATAACCTAAAAATGGTCACATATTGCACAAGAGTAATGGTTGATGGAGATATGAAGTCGTGTTAAACGAAAAAATAATGTTACACGCTTAGTTGTTGGAAATGCCAGTTGACTTGAACGCATTGGAAGCTTGACTTTACTTGTTACAAGGTCAGACATGGCAACCTTTTACTAGGACCAACGTCATCCACTTGTGCATGTTTATTAAAATTTACAATATTTATTAGAAATTTTAATATAAGTTTCTTACTGATTGTCTATTGTTAGTTTATGTCAAGTTTAGACTATATCTTTTAGATGATGTAGATGTTGAAATTTGAATTCATCGTTACCTTTTTTTTTCTCACAGATTTTTCTTGAATTTAATTTGAGTGGTAGGTACTACTTATTCTGGTCAACATCAGACACATCCGATTTCTGTTGATCCCATTTTACTACTATTTCATCCTTTACCAACCATTCACATTGATATACACAAATAAACTATTAAGAGTGTTCCAATTTAACAAAAAAAAAAAACTTAATTGTGAAAATTAAATTTTTTAATTGGGGAAGCTTCATATTTAAGTTCAAAACAAATCTAATTCAAATTTATAAATCTTCATGATAAAAATACTCTATTACTCATACTTGTATATTTTTAATATTATATATTTTTTGGTATAAACCGGTATCTACATATAACCATAGAGACTAATCTCTCGAATCGAGTTGGACTATATTTAGAAAACAATTTGAATGATTTTTCTTCATAAAATACCTTCCAAAGCGTAGGGTTAAAAGCGTCTTTGAGTGGGTTCCGCGTCTTCCCCGTCACGTCACCCCAATTTATCGGAACCGCTCAGTGGACCCCAATGTCTTCAAGCTACAACTCACGTGTCACAATCTGATTCGACCATTCTCCTTCATCACGAAAAAAAAAACAATAAAAATATAATTAATTAATTTAAAAATTCCAATTACCGTTCCTTCATTCACAGAAAAAGGGTTTAATAACCCGATTCCCACATTCATTATTCCCGTGACGAAAGTTTCTTTCTTTCTTTCTTCGTTGCTGGGCGTTCGTTCACTCACACGGTGCTCTTTTCAAACACCCAATCGGGCTGTCTTTGACGTTGACAGCCCGATTTCTTGGAGATAGATAAATAAACCATTTCAGTTTCAATTTCAGGTATAATCTCTGGGATAACAGAATATCCTTATTCTTTTCTTATCCCTTCGATTCCGCGTTTATCCTCATTTGATTCCAATTCCATTCTACACTACTACTACTCTTTTTCTATCTCCAAGTTTTGGGTTCTCTTTTTATTCACTACAAATCATTCTTCTTTCCAATAAAATTTCCATTTCCATTTCATTCTATTCAATTCTATTCAATGAGTTCGTATTCTGGAGCTATTCAGCGACCTCTCGTCGCCGCCGCTGCCGTCGCCGCCGCATCTTTCTCCACCGATAAATTACCATTCCAAGGATCATCATCATCATCATCTCGTGATTGTTCTACCTCTAATTTTGCACATTCTTCTGAACAATCATGGTTTTCTAATATTTCCGATTCAAAACTTTCTAACCTATCTTTTGTATCCAAAATTCGCGTGCCTGTACCTAATTTTCAATTCCGAGTACAAAATTTGGACCAAAATTTTGACTTTTCATCTTCGCTTGCTTCATCGTCACTTGTTCACAATTCCTATCGCTCTGCTGATTTGACTAGTTTGCGAAGACCAGCATCAGCAGTAACATCTTCCAATGGTGTTTCCAATTCCAATTCGAATTCGAGTTCTGAGGTTTCGTATAAATGGCATTTGCCTGAACCTAATGCAATTGGTGGTTCGTCAAAGACGGTGGTGGTATTGCTTGGATGGTTAGGTGCAAGACAGAAACATCTAAGGAAATATGCAGAATGGTATACTTCAAAGGGATTTCATGTAATTACTTTTACATTTCCAATGGGTGAGATATTGAGTTATCAACCTGGTGGAAAAGCGGAACAGAATGTTCACTTGCTTGTGAATCATTTGGCTGGTTGGTTGGAAGAGGAAGATGAAAATAATCTTGTCTTTCATACTTTTAGTAACACTGGATGGTTAACGTGAGTCTAATTTGTTATGCAAAAGTATAAAATTTGGCACTTTTTACTGTTATTGGTGTCATTTGTTTGTTAACTGAGTGAGTGTTTCGGTGTATATTGTTGCAGCTATGGGGTTATTTTGGAGGGTTTTCAAAAGGACGATCCATCTATGATTGAAAGGATTAGGGGCTGCATTGTAGATTCTGCTCCTGTTGCCGACCCTGATCCACAGGTAAAGAGGCTTAGTATTTGCAAGACTTGGTGAATATATCCATTTGTTTGTTGTGCATATATATATATGTGTCCTATGCTGCTTATTTTTTTTCTCTGCAGTGCTCATGCTTTTAATGCTAGCTGATTTTATCAATTTTGTTGCTGTCTTATGTATCCCCAATGTCAAAATGATCAAACAAATTTTCTTGTTGGTTTATAATAAATTGATGAATTGAGACCTTGGTATGAAAAATTGTAAACATTTGGTTGAGATTTTTGACTTTATAGTTTTCTTGGACATTTTTTCCTTGAAAGGGGTACTATTAAACAGAGAAAGTTATGCTAACTCCATAAATTTTGACGCCCCAAAGTTTCTGTTTTTTATTTTTTTGAGTTTGGATGATCTTTGCTTTTCTTTTCTCTTCTCATTCTGGTTTTGAAAATGTTAAAGTTTTATGCTAGATAGGTAGAGATGTTAATTATCTGATTATCTTTTCAGGTATTCGCCTCAGGTTTCTCTGCAGCATTTCTCAAGAAGAATAGTGTTGCTACAAAAGGACATGTATTCTCTGATCAATCTGGCATTAAAGTATCACTCGGCAGCAATGATGATTTTGGACTCAAACCTGCCCCAACAGAAGCAGCTTTGCTATTAATATTAAAGAAATTTTTTGAGGTCATTCTGCATCTTCCCGCAGTGAATAGGTAATGACTCTAAAATCAATCTTTTTCTACTTGATGTCTGTTACTAAAAAATGTGATATTTCATACTAAGTCTTTACTTATCTTTGATTCTTCTAGAAAACAAATTACTGTATTACTGTACTATGTATGATATAATCTATTCGATGTTGTTCACAGGATATGAACAATCATAAATAAATTTGGTACATAAAAGCGGAAAACAAATAACTAACCATTCTGCAGCAACTTCTCTCATAGAAATAGCTATCATCCTAACAATAATAATCTTGTTCAAATGCAGGAGGCTCTCTGATGTTTTGAGCATGTTATCTACAAAGCAACCAAGCTGTCCGCAGTTATACATGTATAGCTCTGCAGATAGAGTTATTCCGGCGGATTCCGTGGAATCATTTGTAGAGGCACAGCGTAAGGCTGGACATGATGTGAGGGCTTGCAATTTTGTGTCCTCACCCCATGTTGACCACTTCAGAAATGACCCGAAACTGTATACTTCTCAGCTCAGCCAATTTTTAGAGGAGTGTGTTCTTAGCCGTTGTAAATCTCACTAATTCCTTACATTCCTTGGCTTACCCATACAGCATATAGTTTATTCTTTTTTATTTTTGTAACCAACCATTCCATTTAATTGATGGTGGTTAGGGCTTATCAAAAGCCAACTCCCCAGGGGATCATATAATTGTTCAATGACAGCTGATAATCAATTCATTGATACGTGCAAATGAAAGGCAATGCCAATTTATCTTCGTTGTTTCTTTCATGTTGGAAGGGTGGATTAAGTACAGTGGTGCATTGGTTTGTTAGTTTGCGGCAAGTATTTTGATTATTAAAATGTTTCTAAATTATATGGATAATGTTCAAGCACATGAAAGTATGTATGGTGGTGACCGAGAATATAGTATTAAAGCTGTAAAGCACAAATAAGTTGTAAATTTGGACGACAGATTAGGTACATATTTAATTTAATAGATAAGAGGATTGAATAAAGAGAGATTTTGTTTTTATCTACATGAAAAAAGAGTGAATACCCATTTTGGTCTATGATAAAAATTTGACAAATTTTAATGGTTTTTTTTTCTCATTTGGAAGGGTGGATTAAGTTTTTTTCTCATTTAAATTCTTTATGTTTCAAATTTTTAGCACAGTTAGCCCTTTTTTGAACTTTTCGTCCAACCCAGTTAACATAAGTTAAGCTGGCTATTACCTTGTCACTTGGCCGTCTTTGTTGGCATAAACGTTAAAACGTATGTAACATGGTGGGATGACTTGGCAAATCACTTAAAAACATCATCCCCAAATTGCACTCTACCTCAAATTGAACCTGAGATAACTAAGTCGGTTGCTAACCCAAACAAAAACTTAATGGCCACTTATCGTAGCAATGCTTCCAATTCGTGTAGCTACTTGGGATCTTTCATCTCCACTTCTTGCAGTTGTAATTTGGAGATTCCACTAGACTGTTGATGTGGGTAAAAATTATTGTGCGAATGATGTCGAAAGATGGGCTAAACAAGGGAAATAAGTTCTGAGAGTGTAGGTATTTTTTGGTAAGATTTGTGGTTAATTAACCATTTATGCATATCTGAATTTCTGTTAAAACACCATATGTTCAATTGTGAAATATGTGCTTCTAAATTGAAGCCATGAATCCAATGTGTCTCTTAAAATGAGACTGACAGAACAAATAAAGGAGCCAATCGACAGTTGACCCTTAAAGGAGGGCTGAAAAGTGGAGACTACGCCTTTGGTTAACACCACGAATCGAATGAGAGTCGCAACTATTGAAGTTATGCTCTCTACTATTAAATCTTTTTGAAATTACTAATATTGTATACTCCCCATGTAACACAATATAAGTAAAAATGGGTTAACAAAAGTTGATGTATCTAATCCAAATTTTGAATCAGATACATCAATAGACCAACGAAGTATTACGTAAGGGCGGAAAGTTGATGTCAGTATCTAGTCCAACGAAGTCAGTACGGAAAGTCCATATTTTGTTAACAGATATGAAATCGTAGTCCATAGATGAGGAGGGAAAGACGGAAAGCCCAACCCGAAACAATTTGTGAACCACAGATAAATCAATAGACCAACGAAGTCGGTACAGGAGGAAAGACGGAAAGTTCAGATTTTCCCCGTATTTGAATGTCAACTGGCCTCAAGGTCAAAAGATATGAAACCGTAGTCCACAGAGGACGAGGAGGGAGCCAATTGAAGGATCAGAGAGGTCATAGAGGCTGATAGATGTTTCAACTAGAGAGAAAGAGAGAGGGTTCGATTACCGCTACATGGAAGCAAGAGTGGGGTTTTGAGAGCTAGATCTGGAATGTGGTGGTGTTTTGTGAGTCGGATCTAGTGGGTCAGGAGGACCAAAAGGAGAGCACGACACCGGATCAGGTGGCTGTGGGGGAGGACGTGAGGGTGGAATTCTGAATACCTGGAGAGTGGCGGAGAGGCGAGCGGCGGGGGTGATCGACAATGTGAGGCAAGTGATAGGAGAGTGAAACAGAGAGCTTGACAAACATCGAGGATCTCCTAAAGAAAAAACGCCGTATAAACTATTTGACGATTTTTTGTTTGGAAATTGAGTGGCATCATCCAAAAAAAAAGACTTAAACTCAATAAACTCAAGTGTTGACAAAAAAAAAAAGACTTAAACTCAATTAATTACGAAAAATGCCTGACTTAAATTTTTGTGAAAATTAGGGAAAAGTAGTGTACTATTATTATTATTCCTGAGTGACGCACTTCAATGACGAATCGAATTCGGGATATATTATACCCCTGAACCAAAACTCCGTCGTTTCGCAATGAATAACTAGCCCCAAATCGTGGGGTTAGGGTTTCTCGTGCACCAATGGCTTCGAATTCGATCGACGAGGATGGCGAATCGAGGTCGTGGCCATGCATCAACGAGGCATTGACGGACGACGAGCTACGTTCGATTTTGGCAAAGGTGGAGAGTGACAAGGACAAGGAGACCTTCGGTTTGGTATGCAAGAGATGGCTTCTGTTGCAGAGCACCGAAAGGAAGAAGCTCGCCGCACGTGCCGGTTCCCACATGCTCCAAAGAATGGCTGATAGGTTCATTCGGTTGGTCGAATTGGACCTCGCACAATCCGTTTCTCGTTCCTTCTATCCTGGAGTCACCGATTCGGATCTCGCTGTCATCGCCAATGGCTTCACATGCTTGAAAATCCTAAATTTGCACAATTGTAAAGGTGAACTGAAGCCTATTCTCCTTTATGTTCTTCTCTGAAGCCTCACTGTGATTATTGATCATACAGTTTAATAAAGTTGATAGCATTGGATTAGATTTTGAACTATTATTCTATAATTGTTTCGGGTTGGGATTTGAATTTCACTCAAATAAATGAAACTTGTTAGTATAAAATACATTTGGATTCATCGTTGAGGTGGTTGTTCTTCTGCAACTGCTTTAGTGGAGAGTGCAGACTTTTCCCCCATATTGTTGTCAATTTTATGTGGATATCGTTTTGTTTGATTGGTTGTCATGTTATCTAAGATGAGTGATGTTTGAGGAATGCCTGTCTTTGTTTGTTTTCTTCCTATGATTGCTTTAATTATGTAATTTGGGGAGTTCAAATTCAATTTGAGATTAACCAGCCATTTTTGTTGTGTGTATTATTATTAATTAATGATATACAGGAATTACGGATGTTGGAATGAAAGCAATTGGCGATGGTCTTTCGTTATTGCAGTCCTTGGATGTGTCCTACTGCAGAAAGCTGACTGATAAGGGATTGTCAGCTGTTGCCAAAGGCTGTTGTGACTTAAGGATATTGCATATGGCTGGCTGTAGATTTGTTACGGATGGCATACTCGAAGCTCTCTCCAAAAACTGTCGTAATTTACAAGAGTTGGGATTGCAAGGGTGCACAAATATCACTGACAATGGACTGATAAACCTTGCAAGTGGTTGTCAACGGATCAAGGTTTTAGACATCAATAAGTGCAGTAATGTCAGTGATGTTGGGGTTTCTAGTATTTGTAAGGCTTGTTCTTCTTCTCTCAAGACACTGAAATTGTTAGATTGCTACAAAATTGGGGATGAAACCATTTCTTCTTTGGCTAAATTCTGCGGTAATCTGGAGACTTTGATAATTGGTGGTTGCCGAGATGTCTCTGATGATGCAATAAAGTTGTTGGCTACTGCTCGTAGAAGCAACCTTAAAAACCTACGGATGGATTGGTGTCTAAACGTTTCTGATTCGTCATTGAGCTGTATTTTAAGTCAATGCAGAAACCTCGAGGCACTGGACATTGGTTGCTGTGAAGAGGTGACTGATGCTGCTTTCCATCTGATAAGCAGTGAGGAGCCTGGTTTGAGTTTGAAGATTTTGAAGGTTAGTAATTGTCCAAAGATTACAGTGGTTGGTATAGGCATTCTTGTGGGTAAATGCACTTACCTGGAATACTTGGATGTGAGGTCATGCCCACATATTACAAAGGCCGGCCTTGATGAAGCTGGTTTCCATTTTCCTGATTGCTGTAAGGTTAATTTTAATGGTAGCATCAGTGAGCCTGCTGTGCTTCTTTGATACTATAATTATTCTTAAAGATTGAGATGATTGATAGATCTCCCTATGTGTACTTTCTTGATAAGGCGTGCCGTCGGATATTTGATCAGAGTTTCGTCTGGTCCATTGATGTTGGTTTTCTTATGCACCCCCATGTATCATGTATGTCTCTGCACTTGCACTGACTGGTGTTGGATGTATTTTAGTTTGTTGATCTGTTCTGTTGTAAATTTTACAAGTACAATTGTTTTTGGCTGTTGTATAATTGTCTCTTCACATACTTGTATTTGATGCTTGATTCGTCCATATATGCGTGTGGCAATATCATTATGTATAAAAATAACATTACCTTCAAAAATATTTGTCGGGGGGAGAATTTTAGAAGGTTACATCAATATTTCATTATATATTTGAGATTTTAATAAACTTGAAAGATTAATATGATATATGATTTTACAATATTTTAATTACAGTTTTTTCTTTCTAGAAATATTTTTAGCTTCCATAATTTGAAAGAGGTAGTTATTTATGCACGTAGAAAAATAAAATTGAATTTAAATCTACAACCAAATTTCAAGGTAGATGTTCCGTAATTGCAACATGTAGCATACAAAATCTAGGGGTGTGATTGAGCGGTTGGGGCTTACCTCTCTTTAACTAAGTGTTGAGGGTTCGATCCTCGCATTGAGTATGAAGTAACTTTAAATTTTTGGGTTAGCTGTTTCATCATTCGGGTGCCTCTAATCCAGCGAGGGGATTAGTCACTACGTTCGACAGTGGATACAAGAAAACATAAACTGATAAACATAGTAGATGGCAGAAAAAATCAATTAATAAGGTGAGGATTAGAGAAAACTGATTTTCCTAACTAGTAAACAGTAATTGTCAACACAGCTTATCAACAAAAACAAACGAGACACACAACTATTCTTTTTGTTTATTGGTTATTGATTTATCCTGAAAATGAACCTTAAATAAGACCCACTAAATAATAATAATAAATGATTTTAAATTAAAACTGAGAAAGATGAGTCATCAAATTGAAGGATAGCGGTGGTGCAGTATAATTGTATCTCGCTTTACAATTCGAAACGCACAGAGCCACAACCTCTTTCTCCGCCGCACTATGTCTGAACCACCGTCTCAGCCACCAGTCCCGACCACTGAGGAGCCATCGCCCTACTGGTGCTACCACTGTGACAAACGCGTTTCCATCGAAACGCTCGCGAATCTCCCTGACGTCATCTGCGGCGAGTGCAAAAACGGCTTCGTGGAAACCATCCCCACACCTTCTCGTTCTCGCTCTCCTTCCTCTTCCTCCGACGACCCTAACTTCGGCTCACAGTTCCTCCAAGTTCTTCGCCTAATCGCTCAATCAGCGCGTGACGACGACGACGACGACGAAGCTTCTCCTCCTCCTCCTCCCAGTCGTTCACCGGAGAACGATTTCCTCAGGATCGAGCTCGGAGGCTGGGATAACAACGACGAAGACGACGATGATGAAGGCATCGAGTTTCACGAAGGAACCGTCAACGAAGAACACGAAGATCGATCCGTCAACGAGGATCCACTCGTTGACGATGAAGATCTAAGGCGAAGGAGACGCGAGCTACTTCGTCATCGAATTAGGGATTTAGCAACCCGAACCCGAAGCATGCGTAATCGGATCTTAGATTGGGCGGAAATTCTAATGGGCCTGGAAGACAATTCAATCGAGTTACGTCTCCAATCAGACCGTTACGTTGGGAATCCAGAGGATTACGTGGACGCAGCAGAGTACGAGACGTTACTGCAGACACTGGCGGAGACAGACGGAGGTGGAAGGAAAGGAGCTCCACCGGCGTCGAAATCGGCGGTGGAAGAGTTGCCGACGGTGAAATTAGTGTCGGAGAGTGAAACAGTGGCGTGTGCTATATGTAAGGAAATGATAGGTGTTGGAGAAATGGCGAAGAAATTGCCGTGTGAGCATAAGTATCATGGAGATTGCATTGTTCCTTGGTTGAGTAGTAGAAATTCTTGCCCTATTTGCAGGTATGAACTTCCAACTGATGATAAGGAGTATGAGAGAGAGAAACTGATAAACTCTTGTATTTCTAATTTGAATGGGGCTTCAAGTTCTTCATCTCGGGGATGATGATTCTGTTACTTGTCTCTGTAATATATGTTTCTTGCTTTCAATCTCTTGAACTTTCTTTTCCTTTTTGTTGTTGTTGTTGTTGTTGATGGTAGTAGAAGAATTCAATAGAAGCTTGGTCAATGTTGTTGTTATTTGTTTGAAGGTTTTATAATTAGTTGGGTCTGAGATACTTGTATATAGCTAGCATTTGGATCATCAAATTTGCTCTGTCTCTTGTGATTGATTGCTGGAATGTTTTGGTTTGTGGCATTTATCATTTGATTGGGGTCCATTCTGTTTTTCTGAATGATCTTTGTTATCTCCATAGATATAGGAGAGGGAAAAAGTGCAACAGAAAGCATACATAGGATAGCCTCATTGACTGAAAAATAGACCATATTCCCATAAGATAGTCTCAAGAAAGATATATGGAAAAAAAAAAGTCTTTTACTTTAGAAACTGGAGCTGAAAGATTATTGAAGTCCAATTAATTATATAGTGATTAGTAGTTTAGAACTGGTTTTATGTTTTGTAAGCATCTGATTTCATAATAAGAAGGTTGAAGAAGAATGTTAATTGGCAAAGGTACTTAATAATGCTTTGAGTGGCCTGGGAAGAGGAGAACAAGATGAAGCATGATATTAGTTTAGTTAGTTTGTGTTCTTCCTGTGAGATGGAAGCTTCAACAGAGTCTGACAACTTGATTACTAAACTTCTCTCAAGTTTGTCATCATGTAACTGTTACACATATTGTACAGCTTATCTCTATTCTGCAAAAATTTGTTGTCTAAACTAACATGTCCACTGATGAACCTTCCGTAAGGTGTAAACCAAGGCTATGATATTATTAATATAGCTCTGATTATATTTTCACAGGGTTTTAGTATTTTTTATATAAAACTTTAAAAAAGTCAGGAATATATCCTATGATTAAGCACTTCCTTAACATTCATACAAGCTAAATCTAAACCAAACGAACGTTGGTTGGTAGTAAAGTCTAATAACAATTAGATAAGCCATGCTCTGCAAGGAATCAAAGACATCATCAACCACACTCTATGCCTAACAAGATTGTCCAAATTTCTGTATGCATTAATAAAACAGAAACCTAAATTCGTAGGACAAGCCAATGAGAAAGTACCCAAGTATGCTGGTTTGTTGATTAAAGACAATTCAACTTAATGACAGAAAACTAATTGTGGTGGAACATTGTTCTAAAAAATTAGGACAACTTCTAGCGTGTACCACTATATTACGTGGTATGTTGTGGACCATGATTTATTTCTAGCCATTTTTTTTTTTTTTTTTTTGGAAACTAGCGATTTCTAGCCTTTTTTCTAAACTCTTTCATGTTGGCAAAAAAAAATTAAGATGGTCAATTGTGTTGATATAACCAAACTTCATTGAAACGAAGGATAACATAATATGCTTTGATTTTGTGGAAGACTTGTTTATCAAACGATCAATGGTTCAAGATAGCTTGTTTGGTTGCTTTTAATAATTGTAAAGCTTACAATAATTGAAAATGAAAATTAGAGGGTTGCCTTTATTCATTTACAATTTATATATGATTTTCTTCTTAAATTTTGTTAAGTGTATCATTCAGCTTTTAAGTTGGTAGGGTAGCTTTCTGATGCGAGACTGACTAATTTTTTCTTTAAGGTTGTTTAGTGTATTATTCAGCTTTATAAGTTGGCAGGTTAGCTTTCTGCTGTGTCTAAGCAAGAAATTAAGTGGTTGTAAAGAGACCATTTATTTCTATGATTAACAACGTTTATATAATTTGCCAAATCCTTAATAGACAAGAAAATGACTTTATTTCATGTTTTCTTATGGACATGTAATTTATGTATTTGATATAAGATTTTCACAATCTCAATGCTGATATAAAATCTGCCAAGTGAAGATCCAAATGCTATTTTCTTGAGAGAATGATAGTTAGATAGGTGTTGATGATCCACGGTTATCAAATCAGGATACGTATCGTGTATCGGAAGACCTATTTTCTGAATCGTGTATCGTATCATGTATCGTATTGTAAGATACATGATAAAAAATATATAACTTTTCTAAGTAAAACTAAGTAACATAACTAAAAACACATGCACATGAACATCAAAACAATTCAAGTCATAAATAAACATACCATGTGTTTGATTCAACCCCTATAATAACAAGGCAGAAAGTTTAAAAAAAGTCGCATTTTAGGAGAGAGTGTAGACCAAAAAACATAATGTGCTAGGTTTGTTTCTTAGTCAATCTAACTTGGGGTATTTAGAAGGATTGCTTTTGGCTTATTATATACCATTTAAGAAAAACTTTCAAATAAAACACCACTTGAGCAGACATTTTAGCACTGTGAATTCATATCGTAAGATTCAACAAAATTCATGAATTGTAAGATTCAACAGAGTGAATCGGGATACATCAGGTGCAAAAATGATACACATTAAGATATGTATAGTTTTTGTTTGATTTTGTATCGAATCGGGATATGAATCTTATGTATCGTAAGATACAGATAACAATGTGATGATCCATTTAAATGAAAACGAAAATCATGAGGGGACAACAACCTAAACTCATGAAGAAAACATTTAAAGAACAACTAGTTTTCTTTTTAATTAACAAATTGATGTAAAATATTTGTACACTTTTGGAACAACAGCAACTTCAATGAATAATTGATGAAGCTGAACAAATTATACTTGTACAACTATTCCCTCTAAGGCTGAGCTTGAGAGATAGCCTGCTGCAGACATCTTAAAGCTTTCCTATAATTTAAGAAACCCATAAACCAGAAGTCAAAACCATCCACTGTTACTATTTCTATGTACTTTTCTGAATGATTCTTCACATTTTGACTTTGGTTAACTTGCTCTATCTTTTCATGTGGAATAGATACCTGAAATAATGGTAAATACATTCAAGTTAGTTACATACATACATATTAGCACAAAGTGTGAAGAAAAGATAAAAGAAGAAATTGAGAAGATTTACATACCTTGTAATGAACTCTAATGAATTCTCCTTTTGGGGAAGAAATTTTAATGGATCTCTCACTACAAAAAGCAATTTTATCTGTTGATATGAAGAGAAGACCAGCTATAGGACCTGATGTGGTTGATAAGTAGCATTGTGATGCTTTCAAAAGCTTCTCACCATCTTTAACACTAAATAGTTGCTTGAACACTTTCTGTACTCCACCAACTTGAAGAATTCTTGCTCCCAATCTTAATTTCCCTTTTACTGTATCTGTTATCTTTGGCCCCAATCTCACTGCATAAGTTTCAAAACATCATCAGTTACAGCTTCATTCTTCTATTTTCCAATCATGGAAAAAAATTTCAAATTATACATCATCTATATATGTTTTGGAAAGTTATCTAAGCCTAGTACTTTTGAAAAAAACAACCAAATATTTGCAGTGTCTTAAAGTACGTACTACTATCTTCGGAACAATGTAGTTTTAGGTTAATTGAATAGTTGATGTATCTGGTCTATATCTAGAGGTAGTGTTTCGCATCGCAAGTGCTTGTTTTATGTTTTGCAACTAAGCAAAAGTGGAAAATAGAAGATCAGAGTTTCATGATTACATACCATGTTCTCGGACTCCATGTGCAAAACTTTCAGCCTTTCTACCAAATATGTTCATCCCAGTCAGAACTGAATTTGATTTACTTTGCTTTGATTTAGTGATAGACTTGCTATATTTGCCAGAAGAGTCAGGCAAATATCTCCTTGAGGTGATAGAAATTCCACTAAGTAGCTCATGAAGAAATGAGGTCTTCATTTTTTGTATCTTGAATTGAAGGATCTTGTTGTGCAATTAGTAGCTTGTTCAAGAGTTGTTATTTTGGTTGATGAATCCTTGTATTCTAAAAGGGTATATATATATATATATGGTTAAAGAAAATTAGGTGACTCTTGACTTTTTTTTACAAGATGAGTCAGCTAGGGATCATCATGAAGACTAAATGGAAAAAAAAAAGTTATTCAAAAGTTGGAGATTGCATGTTTGGTTGTCTACAGAAAAAAAAAGCATGTACACGTTTTCTTCTTTCTACAAGATAAGAAATGGAAGGATTTTTTTAAGTAATGCAACTTTTGTTATGCTCAAGTCTTCTTCTTCAGGATGCTGAGATACTGCTAAAGAAAATGGGAGGAAGCAAATAATATTTATTTTTTATTTGATTGGACAATACCATGTGGTTGATGACAAATTGCAGGATTTATTGCCATTTTATTTACAAATGCCAATAAGAAGTGGTCATTAAAGGTTTTCTGAGCTGGAATTGAACCTTTCTGATGCATGCATGGTTAGATATGCTGCAGTATTTTGAGGAATAGAAAAAAGATTATGCTTTTATGTTCTATATAGAAATCCATCAGACATGACATGGTAATGGAATATGAAACTGTTAAGATTGTTTTGGTCAGAAATGGAAAGCTAGCTAACAATATACTTGTTCATGTGCTAGAAGTAGTAAAGGGGTAGACTAGACATATATAGTTGAATGTTTTGTGGAAAACTAAACAGCCAAATCGCTCCCACGTGGAAAGCTCGTGTAAGAACACTAGAAGAAAAAGATGAAATAGCAATAGAGATTTAGAGACAGAAAAATGACAATATTCGTTTCTAAGCATTAGCGAAGATAAATTTATAGACTGATATTTTTTTTCCTCTCTTTGATTATTTTCTTCAAATTAGTATAGTCTATACTTACTTCTATTGGTGTATTAAATTCTATTGCTGAACATGGACATTTGTTAGTACTAGAGATATTCTTCAAAAACATACACTTTAGTTCAGTCACTCCGAAATAGTCTTATTCATATGCACAACTAGATCGTTCAATTGAGCTGTCCTTGCCAAAATTATGTGCATTGTGATTTCTTGTTTCATGCAAACTTCGATAGGAGGAATGAGAGAAGGAGACAAAAAATAAGGTTCTTGCTTTTCCCACACCCCCTCCTACTCCAAACACACCCCATAAGGGTGTGAAAAGAACAAAAGCAAGTAAAACTAAAACTCTTTTTTTTCACGAAATTTCACTGCTTCGAACACGGGCCTTCGAGCAGTTCGAATGACATCGTTCGTGTGTGTTAAATCTTGACTTCACACCCTCTTGTGCGTAATTTCACTGTTGCTCGAACGAGCGCCATTCGAACAGTTTCGCATGAGTGGTGTTCGAACACCCCTATTTTATTACAAAAATGGACTCTCACACCACATTCACCTTTTTTTACCTGTTCGGTTGACCTCAACCGAATAGATTCATTGACCATCCCCGAATAGGTGAAAACACGCACTCCACTTAAGGGTATTTTTGGAATATTTGGAGTTAAGGGGTGTGAAAGAGTAGGAGGGGGTGTGGGAAAAGCAACACCCAAAAATAATGAGTAAAAAAGAGTAAATCCACATTTTTGGGCCATTATTATGAACTAAACTGTTAGACGATAGTGAGCTTCTTAGATTACTCCCTTGGATCCAAATTAGGCCATTGCTTTTCCCACACCCCCTCCTACTCTTTCACACCCCTTAACAAATTTTATTCCAAAAATAACCTCGCGTGAAACGCTGAGTTCACGTGTTTAAAGACTGTTCGAACGACCTTGTTCGAACACGTTCGAATGACCTCGTTCGAACAGGTGAAATTACGCACAAGAGGGTGTGAAGTCAATATTTAACACACTCGAACGATGTCGTTCGAACGGGTTCGAACAAGGTCATGCGAACAGGTTCGCATGACCTCACTCGAACAAGTGAAAAACGCCCAAAGAGAGTGTGAAGTCAAGATTTAACACACACGAACGATGTCATTCGAACCTGTTCGAAGGCCCGTGTTCGAACAGGTGAAATTTCGTGAAAAAAAAGAGGTTTTGGCTGGCCTTTTGGTCTTTTCACACCCTTATGAGGTGTGTTTTGAGTAGGAGGGGGTGTGGGAAAAGCAAACACCCAAATTATAAGATAGACTTTATACTTTACTAGTGTGGTGATCCGTCCGATGGACGGGGCCAATACTTCAGGTTCTATAGAGAGAGAGCAATGATTTAGGTTATATTAAAGACAAAGTTTAAGTTATGTGACATGATTATTATGAAATTAAAATCAAAATTTCAAATGGCATACATGTAAAAATAGTTATAGACTATAAAGGTTGTAATAGTTTTGTTATTTTATGGAAAATTTTAGAACGGGGATAGAGGTTATTGAGATGTTGTTTAAGTCAGACTGTACAAAAAAATATGAGCATATATTGCAAAGATGAAAGTGTTTCGTAGTAGGACAATGGATTACAAATTGTCGAACAAAAAATAATTTGTGTTAAAGTTAGAGTAAATGGTTAACCCATATTAAACAATATTTCCGAACGCCAAAGTAACCTGAAGCACACTACCTAATGTCGTACTTTACGTTTTTTGACAGTAAATTATTTTTTGGTCTGACCAAACCAAGTACTTAGAAACAAACACCGTATATTTGTACAATCTAAATTTATTTATGAATCCTAAGTGAACCCAAAAAACACTACTTAGCGTCACACTTTACATATTTTGACTCAAAATTAATTTTAAATTTTGTTACAAAATTAACTTTTCTTAAATAAAATTCGTTATAAAGGAATAAACTCCACATATTTAAACAATTAATTTTTTCCAGACACTAAAGTACCCAAAAAGTATACTGCATAGTGTTACACTTTATATAATTTTGTTAAGAAATTAATATTTGATTCCGTTACTAAGACATAAACTTCGCATATTTAAACAATTAAATTTTTTCAGACACTAAAGTACCCAAAAGGTACACTGTATAGCGTTACAGTTTATATAATTTGTTACGAAATTAATGTTTGATTCCAAAAATTTGATTATAGAGGTACATTTTCTATTTAATCGTAAAGTACCACTAAAATATAAAATTTGAAAGAAGAGAGTGAGAGAAGGAGTGAGTGATGAGAAACAGAGAATAAAAATATGAAGGGGAAAAAAAGAAGAAAAAAACGGGGAGATAAAGCTTGGAGAAGGAAAAAAAAGGGGGTGGGGGGTAGGGGGAGGGGGTTTGGCGCCAAAGGGAGGGGAGGGGAGAATTTTGGAGGGAATTCTTGATGTAGGTCCCACATGGAGACTACATCAAGATGTATAGTTTTTGATAGAGAACTTTTGGTCTCATCTTTTTATAAGAAAAAGTTACCACTTTTAAGGTGTATTTATTGTAGATTACTTATTTACCCCATTAAAATGTTTATCTTTTTAATACTTTATTCAATCTCAATTATAAGAGAAATTAAAATATCATTAAGACTAATAAGCTCATTCATTAATTTAACTCTTTGACTACTTTTTTTTTATTTTTAGATGGAGTGTCAATTGCCACTAAAAAGTCAGGCACACTACTGTGAGGTCTAAAGTTCGAACCCAAGACATGATATCCAACCTAACAATTTCGACATTTGTCAGTTGAGTGAGGTCTTACAGATAACTTTTTCAATACTTTTCCATATATATTCTCATGCAAAATTGTTAAACATTAAATATACCACTAATATTTAAAAGACAAACAGTTAATTAAGGTGAAAAAGTAATCTAAAATAATTACATATTAAAGGTTGTAAATTTTTCTTATGAATAAAACTGAAATTATCCTTCCTTTTATAAGGCTACAGGGTCAAACCAAGGCAAAAAAATTTAGTCAAAAAACATACTTATTGCGTATTTTGTATACAGTATCATTTAACTTCCTCTATGATTGAGACACCTGTCACCAAATTAAGACCAACGTTCCTCTGTTGTAACACGTGTCAACAAATATTATTATAACCAATGACAATTTTGTAGTTTTGCTAAAAAATTAGGGCAAACATATAGCAAAAAAGACAAAAGTATGAATGCCATTTTTGTAGTTTTAACAACAAAAAAAGGGTAAACATTTTCGGTAAAAGACAAAAAAAAAGTAACGACACTTTTGTAGTTTTGATAAAAATAGAGGGCAATCATTTTTAGAAAAAGGCAAGATCTTTTTGAGAAAAAGTAATGACAATTTTGTAGTTTTGCTAAAAAATGAGGGTAAACATTTAGCTAAAAAGACAAAAATATGAATGACATTTTTGTAGTTTTGTCAACAAAATGAATCTAGTCTGTGGGTGTGCATTCGTGTTAAATCTCTTGAGGCCGAGTTTTGCCACCCATTGTGATCCTACCCAGCTCGAGAAATTTATTTCTGCAATTGCGCGCAGAGAATACCCAATGTCTCACAATTTTTTATGATGTTATATATAGAAAAACATTAAAATAAATAAATCATACTTTTTTTTACAATAAAATAAGTAAATCAAAGCATGAAATATTTAACAAGTTTTCTCTACTTATGTTTAAAAAAAAGTTTTGATTCTCTACGAATTAAATACTTTACAAAACGTATACAAATTAAACTCTAAAAAAAAAATTGATGGTTTATTAAAACAACAAAACCAGAATGTAAAAAAAAAAAAAAACAAAAAAGTCGTACGGATGATGATGTTGTTTGAAGTGTCTGAGGAGAAAGAATTGAACGACTGAACAACAGAGACGATCTGAAATGGCGAATATGGAGGAGACGACTCTGGATAACCTTCCTCACGCTTTACTCGCAACCATCATGACCAAACTCGACATCGCTTCCATCTGTTCTTTAGCCACTACCTCCTCCACCTTCCGATCCTGCGCTCAACACATCATCTCTTTCATCCCCAATTTCCACATCCTCGTAATTAATTCTCCTTCTTTTCTTTCCTTCAATTACATCAACTTTCTCTCTTTTTCTTCTTCTTTTAAATCTGTTTATTTTGTTGGTAACCGTTGATTTTAAGGAAAATTCCCAAGCTCAATCTCGCGTTTGTTTGTTTGTTTGTTTTTTTCAGGATATTGCACCTTCTAGGGAGTTGTTGAGACCGTTGTTGCCGCCAAATCCCTATCTTAAGAGTCTCAAAGTTGATTGTGCTCGTCTTCATGATTCTTCAATACCTTTCTTGCTCAAACCCTCTCTTCATGAGCTTTCTCTCCTCAATTGTGCTGATTTTACTGGCAAATTGCTCTCTGAGATTGGAACCAGATGCAAAGATCTAAGGTTTGATGTTCATTTTCATGTCGATGTTCATGTGGTAATCTCAAATAACATGCCCCTTTTATTGTGATTTACATGCTTCATTATGACAAACCTTTTTTTTTTTTTTTTTTGGGATTAATTCAATTATAGTCACATTTTGTGGCTGATTCATCTTGTTTATTCCTATCAGGTCTCTCTACTTGGGTTCTGTGGCAGAAAAAAGAGGGAGGCCTATTCATATTTCTGACCTGGAGGAGTTACTCAGTGGCTGCTCCCACTTGGAAGTAAGACATATAACTTGTATTCATGAAACTAAAGGCTTTTGATATTCTTCAACAGCATTAATAACTTGTCACAATTGATTTGATTTGTCTGCTGTCTGCCATTCTTTTTTGCATTAAACATGCTATGGTCTTAAGATAAATGTTTTGGTTGCATTGATTAATCTTCATTGATTTTGGTATTTAAGTTTTATCAACATTTATGAGCCCTTCTTGCTTGCTATGATAAGAATTCCTTTAGAGACATTGAGCTTTACTTGCATGGTAAAAGCCTCTACAATAGTAATTAATTGCTTGTTTAACTTAAATTATTATTGTGTTTTTTTTCTTTCAAGTTTATGCCTATTGGGATATCTATTGAGCATTAATAGTTCAAATGATTATTAATATTTACACAAGAAGGGAAATGTTGACACCTGGGCATCATTGTATTATCTGATTTCACATTCTCTATATCCAAATGAATGATTGAATAATTTGATTTATCACAACAATTTATTAATAATAGTGTCTTGTTTTTTTTTTTTTGTGGTCTTTCTTGAAGTTTTTCTTTTTGTGTGTATTTCGCATTTGTAAAATATGATGTTGTATTCATTAGCTAGTAATGCAACTAAATCTAATGTGTATCTTGGTTGATCTGGTAGGAACTAATTCTGATGTTTGATGTCTCTCTCTTTCTACGTCATAACTTCGCACGAGTTTGGGCTGTTGCATCGGAGAAGCTTACTTCTCTTGAAATTGGATACATTTCTTCTGTTACAGTGACTGAATTGTTCAGCTCTAATTTGGGATCCCATCAGTCTCTTAATCCCGTTCAACCATCCATACTTCCAACAATTCAAAAATTGTGCCTTTCAGTGGACTATATAACTGATGCTATGGTTGCCACAATATCCAAAGGTCTTATCTTTTTGACCCATTTGGATCTTCGGGATGCACCATTTATTGAACCAAGAATTACATTTGATCTAACAAATGCCGGTCTTCAGCAAATTAATCAACTTGGGCGATTGAAACATCTTTCATTGATCCGAAGCCAAGAGTTCCTAATCACCTACTTTCGAAGAGTAAATGATCTAGGATTACTTTTAATGGCGGACAAGTGTGCAAACATGGAGAGTATATGCCTTGGCGGATTTTGTCGTGTCACAGACACTGGCTTCAAAACTATTCTGCATTCTTGCTCTCGCTTATATAAGCTTAAGGTCACTCATGGAAATCAGTTAACTGATCTAGTTTTTCATGATATCTCCGCAACATCCCTCGCTTTAACACATGTGAGCTTAAGATGGTGCAATCTGTTAACTAATCATGCAGTTTTGAGTTTGGCATCAAACAAGGAACTTAAAGTTCTTGACTTGAGGGATTGTAGGAGCCTTGGGGATGAAGCTCTCCGGGCCATTGGCACTCTTCCGAGACTTAAAACGTTACTGATTGATGGCTCTGATATAACTGATGCAGGACTTTTGTATTTACGGCCAATTGTTATTAATTCTTTATATACATTGTCTCTTCGAGGGTGCAAGAGACTCACAGATAAATGCATCACAGTTTTATTTGATTGTTGTGGTAAGCTGGAAATGAGAGAGCTAGATCTATCTAATCTCCCTAACCTCTCAGATAATGGAGTTCTGCTGCTAGCAAAAAGCCGGATTCCCTTTTTGGAACTCCGAATGCGACAATGCCCTCTAATTGGTGATACCTCGATAATGGCATTAGCTTCAATGATGACTGATGAGGCTGGATGGCATGGAAGCAGTCTGCGTATATTGGATCTTTATAACTGTGGTGGCATTACGCAGCTTGCATTTCGCTGGTTAAAGAAACCGTATTTTCCAAGGCTTAAATCGTTGGGAGTGACTGGAAGTGTTAATAGAGATATGGTAGATGCTTTAGCTAGAAGTAGGCCTTTCTTGCACGTGGCATGCCATGGTGAGGAGCTTGGGGCTGACCCCTGTGATATGTCAGATGGTTTGTACACACATGACTATGATGAGGTGGATGAATTTGAGCAGTGGCTGCTTGAAGCTGATGTTGATATTGACGATGAAGAAATGGGCAATGTTGATATTGACGATGAAGAAATGGGAAATGTTGAAAATAATGAAGATCTTGCCATTTAGTTTGCTGTTGAAGTGTTGTATGTCTATTACTCCTAAGTCCTAATGTGTATTTATATATTGTCTGTCCATAACTTAGTTTGTTGTTGAAGTGTTGTATGTCTATTACTCGTAAGTCCTAATGTGTATTTATGTATTGTCTGTCCATAACTTATCCTCCAGCCAGGTGTTATTTTCCCACAGCTTTTAGTATCCAAGACTTCTGTATGAATCTTATGTATTGTCCTTAATAGATCATGAAATGACTCGTATGTCCCGCTTTCTTACAGAACATGTAATTTTTGCATTTGATATGAGATGAGATTTGCAGTTGTGATTACTGATTAGTAATTAGTAAGTGGAGTGAAAATTAACTACCGCTACATTGATATGAAATCTGTCTGAAGATCCAAATGCTATTTTCTTGAGAGAAATATAGTCCTGAGTTGAGTTGGATATATTTTTTATTGTCTATCATTCTTGACATAACTTCACTCTTGTAACTGTTAATGGAAAAATAAGTAAAAGATGAGACTGATCGTGTATGGATATATGTTTGATAAAATGAATAATAGTCAAATTAGTTACTTTCTGTCATCTGATATTGAATACTAATGCAAAATGTCCTCAATGTTTAATTCTGTGAAGCTTAAGTTTTAAGCTTCAAGGAACTACTTTGTATGTTGGACCATGGAACGACAAAATATTTAAGAAACAACTATTTTTCTTAATAAACAAACTAATGTAGAATATCTGTACAGTTTTGGAACATCTGCAACTTCACTGAATGAACAATTATTCCCTCTGAGCTTGAGAGATAGTCTGCTGCAGACATCTTAAAGCTTTCCTATAATTTATGAAACCCATAAACCAGAAGTCAAAACCATCCACTGTAACTATTTCTATGTGCTTTTCTGAATGATTCTTCACATTTTGACTCTGGTTCACTTGCTCTGTCTTTTCATGTGGAACAGATACCTGAAATGATAAACACATTCAAGTTACATACATATTATCAAAGTTTGAAGAAAAGATTTACATGGGCATTATTATTAATAAAAAAGTAAGATAATCACCTTGTAATGAACTCTAATGAATTCTCCTTTTAGGGAAGAGATCTTGATGGATCTCTCACTACAAAAAGCAATTTTATCAGTGGATATGAAGAGGAGACCAGCTATAGGACCTGATGTGGTTGATAAGTAGCACTGTGATACTTTCAAGAGCTTCTCCCCATCTTTGACACTAAAAAGTTGCATAAAGACCTTCTCTACTCCGCCAACCTGAAGAATTTTGGCTCCTAATCTTAATTTCCCTTTAACTGTATCTGTTATCTTTGGTCCAAGTCTCACTGCATGTTACATTAATAGTTTCAAGCCATCAGTTACAGATTCATTCAAATAAGCAAAAGTGAAAAATTGAAGATCAGTCTGTCAAGATTACGTACCATGCTCTCGGACTCCATGTGTAAAACTATCGGCCTTTCTCGCAAACATGTTCATCCTAGTCAGAACTGAATTTACTTTACCTGTAAATAGAAAAATAACCATGATCAATAAAATTGATTTTCCAAGAAGTACTTATCAAATACAGTTTTATAATGTTAGGGGTGTCCTATACCCTGTTTTGATTTTGTGATAGACTTGCTGTATTTGCCTGCAGAATCAGGCAAGTATCTCTTTGAGGTGATAGAAATTCCACTGAGTAGCTCATGAAGAAATGAGGTCTTCATTTATATATATGGTTGTGAATATTCAAGTGCAGTTGTTTGAAGAATGAATGATTTTGTATTTCGAAAGAGTTATATATATGGTTAAGAGGAAACAAGTTGACTACCTTGACTTTTTACAGGATGAGTCAGCTATGGATCAACATGAAGACTAAGTGGAAAGAAGTAATTGAAAAGCTGAAGATTGCATGTTCAGCTGCCTACAGAAAGAAAGACATCACATAGAGGTAGACATCTTCATAATCCTACAAGATATGGAATAGAAATGTTTTCTTAAGCAATGCAACTTTTTTGGATATTAACTATTAAGTCTCCCTCTGGATGTTGATACTGCTGAACTTAGGGGGAAAAAGTAGTAAACGTGACCCTTTATAACATGTTCTTGTTTGACTGGACAATGCCACGTGATGGATGACAAAACAGGATTTAGTGCCACTTTATTTTATAATGAAGTGCTAATAAGAGGTGTGGTTAAAGCTTTCTGAGCTGGAACTGAACCTTTCTGATGCCACACACACACCTCTGTAAGTTTTTTTTGGTATGAGGTTAAGTAAAGAACGAAAAAGTTTATTTGCTTACATCAACCACAATTACAATCTAAATGATTAGAAATACGAATTTGTTTAGGTCAGAAATGAATATCTGAGGCAGTGGCTGACTAGCCATATCAATACCACATCATCCCCATGCTCCCCCACGTGGAGAGCTCATGCTAGAACTTTCTTTCTTCTTCACTTTCTGTTTTGTATTTTTGAAAGGGAGAACCCTGTTATTTTATTGTTATATGATACTCCATGATTAACTTATTCATTTGAATAATTTGACTAATTTAGAGGACCAAAAACATTGAATTTTAAGATACGCCATGGCGCTCATGCTTGTGTTTTTTGAAAAAGAGAATCACCAAATATTTGCATGTGCATCCACATCATTCCACATTCATTATTTTCCAAATCTATATATCAGAAAGTGACAGAGCTATGGTATAGATAACTAAATAAGAAAAAGATAACTAGGCCATATGGAACATGAAATTTAGCGTGTTTGTTTAAGTTGGAAAATGGAAAGTGATCTGAGGCTGGTGAAAAAGTAGATTGCCAATTCATTACCACGTCGTCCCCTTGCCTTGCCACACATGTTGTTACTGATACTGTTTGTATGGTTAGAAGTTAGAACTTGAAAGGAGCTGATAACTACTTTTACACAACATGATGATATAAGGGATTGAGCCTAGGTAGGAGCTTTTTTTGAACAAATGGGTAGTGAAGCTTTATGTGAGTGTGGATGCATCATCAAAGCATTTTGAGCTGGTGGTGCATTTTTACTTTGTATTGTGAGCCTTCTTTAAATTTCTTTTGTGATGATAAGGTATGAAAAGGGTCTTACCTTAGAATTTGTAATGGACCTACTGAAATTGAAAAGGGTTAATTCTTGGGTATTAAAGTTAGGGTTTTGTTTCTGACCAAAAAAAAAAGTTAGGGTTTTGCTTTTCCCACACCCCCTCCTACTCAAAACACACCCCATATGGGTGTGAAAAGACCAAAAGGCCAGCCAAAACGTCTTTTTTTCAAAAAATTCACGTGTTCGAACACGGGCCTTCGAACAAGTTCAAACAAGGCCGTTCGCGTGTGTTAAATATTGACTTCACACCCTCTTGTGCGTAATTTCACTTGTTCGAACGGGATCACTCGAACATGTTCGCATAACCTTGTTTGAACCCGTTCGAACGACATCGTTCGCGTGAGTTAAATATTGACTTCACACCCTCTTGTGCGTAATTTCACCTGTTCGAACGCGTTCGAACAAGGTCGTTCGAACCGTTCACGCGAGGTTATTTTTGAAATAAAATTTGTTAAGGGGTGTGAAAGAGTAGGAGGGGGTGTGGGAAAAGCAAACCCCTTAAAGTTAAGGGCTGATGATAAGATAAAGGCCTTATCACTTTGACAAGTTGTTGTAGTAACAGAATGAAGTTCTTTTAATAATACAACTTGACTTTACACCTAATACCAAGACTGTATAATATACATGTATAAGAGAGTAAAATAGATTTCAAATTAGAACAAGAGGTGGGGAATGAGGATGATGTGGTAATGATTTGGCAATCTCTTTTTTTATGGAAGACTGTTCAATACAGCTCCCATGTCTCAGAAGAGAAAGTTAAAGTTTCATTTTCCAACATAAACACAAATTCATGTTCCATTGCCTTGTCTTCTTATTCTTATATATCTTCCCCTTCCTTATCCCTTATATAATGTTTTGGAATAACTTAATTTTGAAGAAGTTAAGTTGTAAGGACCAAAAACATTGCATTTAGTTAAGAGATGGCTCACATGTATTTATGCTTTTGGCCAAATCAATTCCACGTGCATCCACATCATTCCACATTGACTACTTTTCCTAAAAGTTTTACAATCCTAAAATAAGAGGTGATGAAATTGTGAAGGTGAACCACATTGCTTGCCACAATTCAGTTGTTCTAAAATAAGATTGTGTCTGTTTCAGTTGTTGTCGACGGTTATGGCTCCAGATAATTAAACTTAATTTTCATTAAGCAAATAGTATGTAAGTAACTGACCTAAGCAAAATAATTTAGACAAGTGTGGATGGCATCATAAAGTTAAAATGACAGCTCATAAAGCTCTGATAATGCATCCTCACATCACATAATTAAGCAGGTAAAGTTAACAAGTGTTTCATCCTATATTTTTTCTGCTTTAATTTCCTCATATTGTTGCATTTCTCCAATGGATTTGCCGACATGTACACCCTGGAATCTTGCTCCTGAAGATATATAATCCTCTCCAATCCTCTGAAAACAAACCTTTTCAAGATTTTTTTACTTGGATTGGATCCTTTGCATCATCTTTTTCTAAAAGCAACCAATTGCTACGTCGGTGTCTTTAGTCAACATCAACCAACATTGATGATTCAAGGTTGAGTCGTCATCCATTCTCATCCCCCCCAAAAGGTTAAGATTCAGTATAAATACCTCCCTCCTTGGAATACAATGTACAAATCAAACCAACTGAGCATAGCTTCCTTAGTATTCCATTAACTCAAACCAATCCATTGCTCTTCACCTATTGCTAGTTCTTTACACAAAACAGAAACCTCAATAATCATTCAACATGCAAACCTCATTTCTTCATGAGCTTGTTGTTGGTAATCCAAGCATGTCATCAACATGTAATCCGTTTCAAAAGTCAGCTCCCAGATACTTACTTGATCCAGCTGCCACTAGACAATGTCAATATCCAACCAATGTTTCAGGTAAAGTACTCAGTTTGACTAAGAACAAGCTTGGAAATGGAAGGAAGGCTGATATCCTCTCACAAGAACTTGTTGGTGATATAGCTCTTCCAGTGAAATCATTGAGGGGTCCAAATATATCTGAAACTATAAAGACGAGGTTGAGCTTAGGCGCTCGAATTCTTCGAGCTGGTGGAGTGGAGAAATTCTTTAGGCAGTATTTTAGAGTGACAGAGGAGGAGAGGCTGTTGAAAGCTTCTCAATGTTATCTCTCAACAACATCAGGCCCTCTAGCAGGTCTCCTTTTTATCTCCACTGAAAAGGTTTCCTTTTGCAGTCACAGATCAATCAAAGTCTTCAACCAGAAAGGCCTGATGTGTAGGATCCGCTACAAGGTTGTTATTCCACTGAAGAAGATCAAGTGTGTGAACCAAAGTCAACATGTTCACAAGCCAACACAGAAGTATATAAAGATAGATACAGTGGACAATTTTGATTTCTGGTTCATGGGTGTCTCAAAGTATCAACAAACTTTCAAATATCTTGAGCAAACAATTTCTCAAGCTTAGGTAGTCTTATTGTAATTTACTGCTTTGCTGACTCAGCAGAGTTAGTTTGATAGTAACAGTTGGTTTATTTAACAACTGTTTTAGCTAGTTAGTTAGGTTTGCATATAAACCAATTCTGGTGATTAATACTTAATGAGAATTTCATTTCCATCAACATCAAATCTGTTCTGTAACACAATCACGGAGCTCTGGTTTTCACCCAATAATGACCTGTCATATAAAGAAATGCAATTGCAAACTTTCTACAAGTTGGAGTTAGTAGTTAGTTTGGTCCCTCAAATTTAAGATAAGTCCATTTTAGTCCATGGCATTAACAATATTTCTAATTAGTCTCTGATATCTCCAAACGAATTCAGTTTAGCCCCTAAAATTTTTAATGTCACGTTTAGTCATTGACTTTTACAAATTACAAACGAATACAAAGTTGAAGAGTTAATTGATATTAAGTTGTGAAGGAAAGAGAAGAGATCACCGTGTCCGTGTTGCATTTACTTTGATACTACAATTATTAAGGAGGGTATTGCTTAATCAGAAGGCAATCCATCCACCCACAGACATCTCAGTCAGGCCTTTGAAGGCAGATTATGGATATGGTAGGAGACAAGATGGAAGGAAAAATCAATACAAAGGGTCAATAAATCTTTTACAAGTTTAGGTCTTGGGCTCAATTTATTAAGACTTCACTAAGTTACTACTTACTAATGATTAGTTAGATTAGCTGTAACCTATTCTTTCAGTTATAACTCTGTTACATATCTTGTTACGTATCTGTTAAGCATTTAGTTAAAGCAGAAAGGTGAAGGATGAAATACTTGTTAACTTTACCTGCTTATGTGATGTGAGGATGCATTACAAGAGCTTTAAGAGCTGTCATTTTAACTTTATGATGCCATGCCACACTTGTCTGAATTATTTAGCTTATTTCAATTACTTACATATTTGCTTAATGAAACTTAAGTTTTATTTATTTGGAGCCATCTTATAACTATCGACAACAACTGAAACAGAATGGAGTCTATTTCAATTACGACTAGAAGTATTGTACAGGGATTATCACATGACAATAAAATAGTAATAGGGTTCTCCCTTTCAAAAATACAAAACAGAAAGTGAAGAAGAAAGAACTTTTAGCATGAGCTCTCCACGTGGGGGAGCTCTCCAAGTATCATTTTCATAGTTGAAGTATTTTTTTTTTTTTATCCTTTACTTTATGCATTAGCCGTAGGAGCAGAGTACCCTCCTCGACGTAATTGCTTGAAGAAAAGAGGAATCAAAGTCTGTCCAAACCTCTGGTCGACACTACGGCTAGGACTTAAGAGTTTAACGACAACAGTCACACATATGTTATCGTCGTGATTTGTACACCAGACTAGTCCCTGAGTTATGGATGTTCTTTTAGGAACATTTAAGTTCAACAAAGAACATAAACTGTGATAGTGTATACCTCAAAGAGGGCAAAGGTGAGCACACCAAGTTTTGAAATCCCTGTTGTCAAGCATAAAGTTGAACAATTGAATACTGTGTGACTCTCTTGTTACTGGCCCCGAGTTGGGGGTCAGTGGTTTGTGCCAACAAGGTATCTAGCTCGAGTAGAGCATAACGAGGTGAGGACCTTGGGAAAACCAGAAAGCATTTCACCAAGCAACTAGGTGAGATGAACTTGTATGGAAGAGGATCGAACTTTCTATAGTTGTAGTGCCAAACTGGGTTGTCAACATTAGTAGTGCGACATCGACAATATCAGCATCAGTTCTGGCAAGATAAGTCAAGTTCAGTGAACCACTGTGCGAGTACATACGGGACTCGGCATGGCAAGGAGGTGATGTACTGTGTTGCAACCGAGGTTGATTCCTATCCGTGGAATCGACAATATGCGGTGAGGTGCAAGCCCGACGCTGTTGGTCCTGAGGTCCCAAATGGCGACGCCGAGACACTTAATTGTGATATCTCATTTAAGTGGAAGGCATGAAAGTACTGTCAAGGACATTGAGTTTAATACCAAACTATATGATATCTCTCATTCTTCTGTTACTACAACAACTTGTGAAAGTGATAGGGTCTTTATCTTATCATCAGCCCTTAGCTTTATTACCAAGAAGTAACCCTATTCAGTAGGTCCATCACAATTCTTCCTAATGTGGAATGATGTGGATGCACATGCAATATATTTGGTGATTCCCTTTTTCGAAAAAGCGCCATGCACTATCTTAAAATTCAATGATTTTGGTCCTCTCAATTAGTCAAAATTTTCAAATTAAGCTCTCACTCAGTCATTACAAAACAACATAAAGCAATGTGATGCATCTGCACATGAGCAGTTTTCGACTTGTGTCATAGACCATCAAATCTTAACTTTATTAATCAAATGGGATCTAAAACTAACATTCAAGTATGTACGTATCTGTGTTTAGCTTCCCTTTACTGCTTCTAGTCTAGCACATGAACATTATATCCATAGTCAGCAAATGCCTCATATATTCATTGTTTGCTTTTCATTTCTAATAATAAAGTAATAAGTAAACATGTAAACCATGACAATCAATTTAATGCAGTTAGCCAGTTAGGTTAGTATTTCAGTTGAGCCAGCTTGATTAAAAAGCAAAAATGGCATGAATAAAATCTAAAAGTTTATGAAAACTTTTAGATAGTAAATAAATCCATAAGTAATTGAGCCCGAGACTTGAACTTGTAAAAAACTTCTTGACCCTTTGTATTTATCACCAGAATAGGTTTATATGCAAACCTAACTAACTAGCTAAAACAGTTGTTGTTAAATAAACCAACTGTTAACAAACTACCTAACTAACTCTGCTGAGTCAGCAAATCACAATAAATCACAATAAGGTTACCACCAATCTAACTAATCATCAGTAACTAACTTTGTTCTGGTTACAAGCCTTGGCTCTTTATACTCAAATGGTGCTTGTCGACTTGTGGTATCTTGAGAAATTGCTTGCTCAAGATATCTGAAAGTTTTCTGATACTTGAAGAGACCCATAAACCAGAAATCAAAATTGTCCACTGTGTCTATCTTTATGTACTTCTGTGTTGGCTTGTGAACATGTTGACTTTGGTTAACACACTTGATCTTCTTCAATGGAATGACAACCTTATAGAGAATCCTGCACATTTGGCCTTTTTGATTGAAGACTTTGATTGATCTATGGCTGCAAAAGGCAATCTTTTCAGTAGAGATAAAAAGGAGACCTGCTAGAGGGCCTGATGAGGTTGATAGATAACAGTGGGAAGCCTTCAACAAGTTCTCTTTCTCTGTCACTCTAAAATACTGACTAAAGAATTTCTCCACTCCACCCGCTTGAAGAATGCGAGCCCCTAAGCTCAAACTCTTTTTTATGGTTTCAGATATATTTGGCCCCAATGATCTCACTGCTATATCACCATGTTTTTGTGAGAGACTATCAGCCTTCCTTTCAATTCCAATTTTGTTGTTAGTCAAATGGAGTCTACCTGAAACATTGGTTGGATATTCACATGGTCTAGTTGCGGCATCAAGTAAGTATCTGTTAGCTGACTTTTGAAACTGATTGCAGGATGTTGATGACATGTTTGGATGATGAAATGAGGTTTGCATATTATTGAAAGGAGTATCAATAGGTGAAGAGGAGTGGATATATTGAGCTACTAGATTACTAAGGAAGCTATATATGCTGACTTGGTTTGATATTGTCCCTTGTATTCCAAGGAGGGAGGTATTTATTTATTAGTGAATCACATGCCAAAGGAATAGTAGATGATAAAAGTGAAGGCATCATTGCTGTTTGTTTTTTGGTCAAAGTATATATCATAAAGTGAGCTTGCTGACAGGGCTATGGTGTGCTATATATGGTAAGGAAAGGCTAGATAAGAATAAGAAGTATTGAAGAGTCATCCATGAAAAGGGGATTGCCAAATCATTCCCACATCATTCTCCCATTACCCACCTGTTGTGCTAATTTGAGATCTATTTTACTCTCTTATATATTTTCTTTTATTCCTCCTATACATGTATATTATATATACATTCTACTAGGTGTTAGTTGTCAAGCCAAGTGGTTCGTATTATTAAAAGAACCCCATTCTGTTACTACAACTAACTACTTATCAAAGTGGTAAGGTAAGACCCTTATCTTATCATCTACCCTTAACTTTAAGACCCAAGAATTCCTTGCCAGTTTCAGTAGGTCCATAAGTCCATTACTCATTCTTCCTAAGGTAAGGTCCTTTTCTTACCTCATCATCAAAAGAGAATTTAAAGAAGGCTAACACCACAAAGTAAAAATGCCCACCAGCTCAAAATGCTTTGATGATGCATCCATCCACACACTCACATAAGCTAGCTAGTAGGGACTAGGGACTTTAATTGTTCAAAAAGAGTTCCTACCTAGTCAGTGTAAATGTAGTTATCATCAAACTTGGCAATATTAGTAACACTATGTGTGGCAAGGCAGTGGTATGATGTGGTAATGACTTGGCAATCTACTTTTTCACCAAACTTGAAATTACATAACGTTTATAGTCATCATGAGGCCTGAGATCACTTTCCACTTTCCAACATAAACAAACACACTTAATTTCATGTTCCATATGGCCTAGTTACTTATATACTCCTTTGCCATACCATAGCCCTTTCAGCATGTCACTTTCTGATATATATTTTTGGAAAATAATGAATGTGGAATGATGTGGATGCACATGCAAAATATTTGGTGATTCCGTTTGTCAAAAAACACAAGCATGATGAGTGCCATGCCGTATCTTAAAATCCAATGTTTTTGGTCCTAAATTAGTAAAATTATTCAAATGAAGCTAAATTAGTCATTACAAAACAGCATAAAGCAATGATGATGCATCTGCACATTAACAGTTTTCGACTTGTGTCATACCATCAAATAGGAGAGTGCATCTAGAGAATTTTTATTAAAAAGTGGAGTCTATCCTGAAGAATAAACAAACACACTTTCATGTTCCATATGGCCTAGTTATGTTTTTCTTATTTAGTCAGCAAATGCCTCATATAATCATTGTTTGCTTTTCATTTCTAATAATAAAGTAATAAGTAGTATACACGTATGTACTCGAGTATATATTTCAGCACATGTGGTAAAAATGTAAAGCATGACAGTCAATTGAATGCAGTTAGCCAATTAGGTTAGTTTTTACAAATCAGTGGTGGAGTTTCTACTAATGGGATAACTTTCCAAATCTAATGTCTTGAAGTAATTGTAGTGCATACTTCTGTTGTCATAATGGATCCTTTTGGGGAACTAGGATACTTCAAGACCAAGAAAAGTAGTGAATATTTCCAATGATTTTGAGTTATAACGCACTTCGAACTCAATCTGAACCTTTTTAATTTCGGTATTATCTTGTCCAGCCAAGATAATGTCGTCCACATAGACAAGTAAAATGGTTAGTTAAGCACTTCAAATGATTTGGCCAAAAGCACACAAACATGTGTGCCATCTCTTAATTAAATGTAATGTTTTTGGTCAAAGTGAGGTTGCTGACAGGGCTATGGTGTGCTATGGTAAGGGATAAGAATAAGAAGACAAGACAATGGAACATGAAATTGTGTTTATGTTGGAACATGGAAGTTTGACTTTCTGTCATGAGACATGGGAGCTGTATTGAAGAGCCTTCCATGAAATAGGAGATTGCCAAATCATTTCCATTCCCCACCTGTTGTGCAAATTTGAGATCTATTTTAATCTGTTATATTTTCTTTTATTTGTTGCATTTCTTCAATTCCTTCTATACATGATGTATATTATACATTCTACAAGGTGTTAGTTGCAAAGCCAAGTTGTTGTATTATTAAAAGATCCCAATTCTGTTACTGCAACAACTTGTCAAAGTGATAAGGCCTTTATCTTATCATCAGCCCTTAACTTTAATACCCAAGAATTAACCCTCTTCAGTAGGTCCATTACAAATTCTTCCTAAGGTAAGGCCCTTTTCTAACCTATTCATGACAAGAGAATTTAATGAAGGCTAACATCACAAAGTAAAAATGCCACTTCCTCAGACACTCACTGATTCCTTTCCATTTCTGACCTAAACAAATTCATATTTCTATTCATTTTTATTGTAATTCTGGTTGATGTATACAAATAAACTTTATCTAGCTAGCACCAAAAAAACTTACAGAGGTGTGTGTATAGCATCAGAAAGGTTAAATTCCAGCTAAGAAAGCTTTAACCACACCCTATCTATTATTAGCATTTTTATATAAAATAAAGCGGCACTAAATCCTGTTTTGTCATCCATCACGTGGCATTGTCCAGTCTAACAAAAACATGTTATAAAGCTAAATGGCTGCTTACTAGTAATTTTTTCCCCCTAAGTTCAGCAGTATCAACATCCAGAGGGAAAATTGAACTTCCAAAAAAGTTGCATTGCTTAAACCGTGCAGCAGCTACCTTTACCAATCACTTGTAGATGTCTCTTCTCCTGAATCAAGAATGCACCATTAGTGAAGAATAAAGAATAAACTGAATTTTTCAAAAGAGGGCTGGCAGATATGAGGTTAAGGCAAAATTCAGGAATGAAAAGGACATTATTATGCACAACCAATTTGGGTGCCAAAGTGACTGAACCTATTGCAAAAACAGATATTCTACAATTATTTGGAAGAGTAACAAACAAATTGGAGAATTTAGAATACAATGCTTTATTTCTGTCCTAGTTGATCCCGATTCGACAATAAAAGTATATTGATTTTTCGCCAATAACCGAATAAAGAGCAAGAAATATGTGAAGTGCCTCTTGAATCTAGAATCCAAGTACTGGAGTTGAATTGAGGAATTAAATTTCTAGGAGAGAAACTCATAGCCATTTGATGCCATGAGGGCCTAAATCATAGCATGATGCCATGAGTTAGAGTTGTCACTGTTCAGCACATGCGAGACCAAAGTGATGTCTGGATTGTCTGAATGGTGAATGAACAAGGGCTTAGAGTGTTCATCCATTATGCAAGCAGCACGGTAGAACAATGAATAGAAATGAAGAGAGTTGACGAAATGAAGGAGATCGAACTTCTTACACAAGAAGCTGAAATTGTGGAAAAAAAATACCATACCAAACAGTGGAAACACAAATTGGGAGAAAGAGCTATGTGTCATTTCTAGACTGAACATTGTGAAAGAAAAAAGTGACTACAAAGATTACATAGAGTGCCTTATATATCCAACTACTCTAACCAATCATAACAGAATGGATAACAGATCCATAACAAGATACATAACAGAATTATAAGTGAAAGAATAGGTTACAGCCAATCTAACTAATCATCAGTAACAAACTAACTGAAGTCATACTAAATTGGTGTCTGTTGACTTGTGGTATTTGATCTAAGCTTGAGAAATTGCTTGCTCAAGATATTTGAAAGTTTGTCGATACTGCAAGACACCCATAAACCAGAAATCAAAATTGTCCACTGTGTCTATCTTTATGTACTTTTGAGTTGGCTTGTGAACATGCTGGCTTTGGTTTACACACTTGATCTTCTTCAGTGGAATAACAACCTTATATCGGATCCTACACATCAGGCCTTTCTGATTGAAGACTTTGATTGATCTGTGACTGCAAAAGGCAACCTTTTCAGTGGAGAGAAAAAGGAGACCTGCTAGAGGGCCTGATGTTGTTGAGAGATAACATTGAGAAGCTTTCAACAGCCTCTCCTCCTCTGTCACTCTAAAATACTGCCTAAAGAATTTCTCCACTCCACCAGCTCGAAGAATTCGAGCCCCTAAGCTCAACCTCGTCTTTATAGTTTCAGATATATTTGGGGCCCCAATGATTTCACTGGCAGAGCTATATCACACACATGTTCTTGTGAGAGACAATCAGCCTTCCTTCCAATTCCAACCTTGTTCTTAGTCAAATCAAGTACTTTACCCGAAACATTGGTTGGATATTGACATGGTCTAGTGGCAGCATCAAGTAAGTATCTAGGAGCTGACTTTGGAAACTGATTACAAGTTGATGACATGCTTGGATGACCAACAACCAGATCATGAAGAAATGAGGTTTGCATGTTGAATGATTATTAAGGTTTCTGTTATGTTGAAAGGACTAGCAATAGGTTAAAGGGAAATGTCTGATTTGGTTTGAGGCTATGTATGCTCACTTGGTTTGGTTTGGTTTGATCAGTCCCTTGTATTCCAAGGAGGGAGGTATTTATAGTAAAAATCTTGACCTTTTGGTGGGATGAGGATGACTCAGCCTTGAATCATCAACCAACCTTGGTGCTGAATTAGAGCAACTTTTAGGACAATTATTTAAGATAGTATATTGAGTGTGTTTGGTGGTTGCTTTTAGAAAAAGATGATGCAAAAGATCCAAGTCAAATTTTTTAAAACAAAATCTTGAAAAGGTTTGTTTTTAGAGGATTAGAGAGAGGATTATATATCTTCAGGAGCAAGATTCCAGGGTGTACATGTCGACCAATTCATGGGAGAACTGTATTTGGAAAGGGTTTTGAGGAAATTGAAGCAGAAAAAGTAAAGGATGAATTACTTGTTAACTTTACCTGCTTATGTGAGGATGCATTAGAAGTGCTTTATTATGAGCTATCCTTTTAAGTTTTAACTTTATGATGTGATAGGCCGCAAGTGCACAGTTCTATCGCGTAATAAAAAGTATCGATCCCACAGAGACTTTTATGATTACCAATTTTTTTTCAGTGGTGATTAGCTAAAAGGAATGATTTTAGTAGAAGGAGTGATTGTTTGATTTAAAATAAAGAAATAAAAATAATCTCGGGTTATAGTTTCATCACAACAATGAGGAACCAAAAATAATTCTTTAGACCATTCACCAAATTATATAGTAATGTATTTCAAAGACAAGGCAGCGAATATAACTAATGTCTCCTTTCAGAGTACAAGAGCGTGTTTTGAACTAACAATCAAGCCTATTATCATGGTTGATTGTCACCAAAACCCATTAAACATAACACCTTTATAATGTCTCAAGAGTTTCAAAACTATTCTCATGTTTTGATTCCCTTGTCTAATTTCATAGTTCCAACATCACTACTTCACCTTTCGGTTCTTCGTTTGATGTTTAAAATAAGATTTGAAGGACAATAAAATTAGATTGAAATATAAAACAATTTGGAGTGGAGAATAGTCTTGGGAATTACTAGGGACCTATCATTGGATTACTCCCAATAACCCATGGACCAAGTTTCTACTCACTCATAATTGAAAAGTAAATTGCAAGAATAATAATTGACATAATGTAAATGACAAGAATGTAAATGACCGAAGATAAAAGTGCAGAAAATAAGAACAGAAAACTAAAGTGCAGAAAAATTAAAGAACAAGAAATAAAAGATGAAGAGAAAATTGCTTAAACTTAGATTAAACTTTAGAGTAATTTTGCAAGTGACAATGTTAGATTACAATTGATATGAGGTCCTATTTATAGCCTAAGATCAGTGGAAAATGAGTTCAATTCGCATTACTAGTCATTAACACCATTAAGAGAGGAATTGGAAGAGTTTTGAAACTGTTTCTGAATTCTGAACAGGTTGCACGGGTCGTGCTAAAATGGCACGGGTCGTGCCATGTGAAAAACTTGAATTCCTGAAACATTTAAGGTCTGCACGGGTCGTGCTAAGTTTCGCAGCTCTGCTGGTTGAAATTCCTTGGCCTTTTAGCTTGGCACGGGTCATGCTAAGTTCAACAGCTCTTGGAACTATTTTTTCTCCATGTTTTGCACCCTTTTTAATTCTCTTTTGATCTTTGACCCTTTTTCATGCAAAATTCCTTCCTTTCTTCAGTGTAATCCCTGAAAATAAAAACTAACATCTTGTAGTAAAATAGCTCAATAAAAGAACTAAATTCCCACAATTCTTTATTCAATTTAAACACTAAAGATACTCTAAATTTGGACTTATCATAATGTCGCACTTTTCTAAATTATTTTGCTTATTTCAGATAGTTAACTATATATTAGATTAATGAAACTTATGTTTTGTTATCTGTATCCATCTTATAACCGGGGATCATTCAATTTTTGGGGGCTGAACAACTGAGTGATTTCAAGTTTTCAACTGAAACTAGTATATTTAGATAGCCTAACTGATACAGACACGGTTTTATTTCAGAACTGAATTGTGGCAAGCAATTTGGACCATTTTTCCCAATTTCATCACCTCTTACACATCTTTTGTTTATCTGCTTCCTATATTCTTCATGGTCCATGGTCCATAGCAAAAGTAGTCAATGTGGGAATGATGTGGATATACGTGAAAATGATTTGGCCAAAAGCATAATAACATGTGCGCCATCTCTTAACTAAATATAATGTTTTTGGTCCTCTCAATTTAAATTCTTCAAATTAAGCTGAGTCAGCCATTTCAAAACATCATAAAGCAATGATATCTAGGAATATCTATATATATGCGCCCACTTCCATTTCTAGTTCTACTATGGACAAAAAGATGGACAATAATTTTATTTTACTAACCATATTTGGAAAAATACAAGTGATAAGAGAACAAACCATTAATTAGCTTATGACTTTATTGTTTATTAGTTAATCACATGCCAAAGAAATAGAAAATGAAAACCAAGCCATATCATAAAGTGAACTTGCTGACAGGGCTATGGTGTGCTATGGTAAGGAATAAGAAGACAAGGCTATGCATGGAACATGAAATTGTGTTTATGTTGGAACATGAAACTTTGACTTTCTGTTATGAGAGACATGGGAGCTGCATTCAAGAGTCTTCCACCAAAAAAAGAGTTAGTTGTAAAGCCAAGTTGTATTATTAAAAGAACTCCATTCTCAAAATGCCCACCAGCTCAAAATGCTCTGATGATGCATCCACACTCATATAAGCAAGCCACTTTTCATTGTTTTTTGTAAGCTTCACTGCCCATTTGTTCAAAGAAAAGTTTTTACCTAGTCTCAATCGCTTATATCAGTGTAAAAGTAGTTATCAGCTCCTTCCAAGTTCTGACCAAAAACTCTCAAATCATTATGTAAGTAATTAAAGAGCATACTTTTGTTGGCAACATTTGTGGCAACTAGCTATTTCAAGAACGGGACGATGTGGTAATGACTCAATCTGAACTTTTTTAACTTCGGTATTATCTTGCCCAGCCAAGATAATGTCATCCACATAGACAAGTAGAATGGTTAGGTCGGCACATGCCCCTTTGGAAAAGAAGGAATTATTAGCACTTGATTTCACAAAGCCAAGCTTCAAACTGTTGAAACACACAGATTGGGAGAAAGAGCAATGTGCTGACATTTCTAGAATGAACTAAATTTTGAAAATGAAAAGTGGGTACAAATATTACATAGAGTGCCTAATATATGTAACTACTCTAACCAATCCTAACTGAATGTATAAAAGATCCGTAACAAGATATGTTACAGAATTTTAACTGAAAGAATAGGTTACAACTAATCTAACTAATCATCAGTAAATAACTTAGTTAAGTCGTAGTAAATTGAGCCCTGAGACCTAAACTTGTAAAAGATTTCTTGACCCTTTGTATTGATTTTTCCTTCCATCTTGTCTCCTACCATATCCATAATCTGCCTTCAAAGGCCTGACTGAGATGTCTGTGGGTGGATGGATTGCCTTCTGATAAAGCAATACCCTCCTTAATAATTTTAGTATCAAAGTAAATGCAACACGGACACGGTGATCTCTTCTCTTTCCTTCACAACTTAATTTCAATTAAGTCTCCAACTTTGTATTCTTTGGTATTAAGTTGTAATTTGTAAAAGTCAGTGACTAAACGTGACATTAAAAATTTTAGGGGCTAAACTGAATTCGTTTGGAGATATCAGAGACTAATTAGAAATATTGTTAATGTCATGGACTAAAATGGACTTATCTTAAATTTGAGGGACCAAACTGACTACTAACTCCAACTTGTAGAAAGTTTGCAATTGCATTTCTTTATATGACAGGTCATTATTGGGTGAAAAACCAGAGCTCCGTGATTGTGTTACAGAACAGATTTGATGTTGATGGAAATTAAATTCTCATTAAGTATTAATCACCAGAATTGGTTTATATGCAAACCTAACTAACTAGCTAAAACAGTTGTTAAATAAACCAACTGTTAACAAAACTATCAAACTAACTCTGCTGAGTCAGCAAAGCAGTAAATTACAATAAGACTACCTAAGCTTGAGAAATTGTTTGCTCAAGATATTTGAAAGTTTGTTGATACTTTGAGACACCCATGAACCAGAAATCAAAATTGTCCACTGTATCTATCTTTATATACTTCTGTGTTGGCTTGTGAACATGTTGACTTTGGTTCACACACTTGATCTTCTTCAGTGGAATAACAACCTTGTAGCGGATCCTACACATCAGGCCTTTCTGGTTGAAGACTTTGATTGATCTGTGACTGCAAAAGGAAACCTTTTCAGTGGAGATAAAAAGGAGACCTGCGAGAGGGCCTGATGTTGTTGAGAGATAACATTGAGAAGCTTTCAACAGCCTCTCCTCCTCTGTCACTCTAAAATACTGCCTAAAGAATTTCTCCACTCCACCAGCTCGAAGAATTCGAGCGCCTAAGCTCAACCTCGTCTTTATAGTTTCAGATATATTTGGACCCCTCAATGATTTCACTGGCAGAGCTATATCACCAACAAGTTCTTGTGAGAGGATATCAGCCTTCCTTCCATTTCCAAGCTTGTTCTTAGTCAAACTGAGTACTTTACCTGAAACATTGGTTGGATATTGACATTGTCTAGTGGCAGCTGGATCAAGTAAGTATCTGGGAGCTGACTTTTGAAACGGATTACATGTTGATGACATGCTTGGATTACCAATAACAAGCTCATGAAGAAATGAGGTTTGCATGTTGAATGATTATTGAGGTTTCTGTTTTGTGTAAAGAACTAGCAATAGGTGAAGAGCAATGGATTGGTTTGAGTTAATGGAATACTAAGGAAGCTATGCTCAGTTGGTTTGATTTGTACATTGTATTCCAAGGAGGGATGTATTTATAGTGAATCTTAACCTTTTGGGGGGATGAGAATGGATGACGACTCAACCTTGAATCATCAATGTTGGTTGATGTTGACTAAAGACACCGACGTAGCAACTTGTAAGACATTTATTTTAGATTATATTTTGAGTGACTTCATGGATTGTTTGGTTGCTTTTAGAAAAAGATGATGCAAAGGATCCAATCCAAGTAAAAAAATCTTGAAAAGGTTTGTTTTCAGAGGATTGGAGAGGATTATATATCTTCAGGAGCAAGATTCCAGGGTGTACATGTCGGCAAATCCATTGGAGAAATGCAACAATATGAGGAAATTAAAGCAGAAAAAATATAGGATGAAACACTTGTTAACTTTACCTGCTTAATTATGTGATGTGAGGATGCATTATCAGAGCTTTATGAGCTGTCATTTTAACTTTATGATGCCATGCCACACTTGTCTAAATTATTTTGCTTAGTTCAGTTACTTACATACTATTTGCTTAATGAAAATTAAGTTTAATTATCTGGAGCCATAACCGTCGACAACAACTGAAACAGACACAATCTTATTTTAGAACAACTGAATTGTGGCAAGCAATGTGGTTCACCTTCACAATTTCATCACCTCTTATTTTAGGATTGTAAAACTTTTAGGAAAAGTAGTCAATGTGGAATGATGTGGATGCACGTGGAATTGATTTGGCCAAAAGCATAAATACATGTGAGAGCCATCTCTTAACTAAATGCAATGTTTTTGGTCCTTACAACTTAACTTCTTCAAAATTAAGTTATTCCAAAACATAATATAAGAGATAAGGAAGGGGAAGATATATAAGAATAAGAAGACAAGGCAATGGAACATGATATTGTGTTTATGTTGGAACATGAAACTTTGACTTTCTGTTCTGAGACATGGGAGCTGTATTGAACAGTCTTCAATGAAAAAAGAGATTGCCAAATCATTCCCACATCATTCTCATTCCCCACCTCTTGTGCTAATTAAAGATCTGTTTTACTCTCTTATACATGTATATTATACAGTCTTGGTATTAGGTGTAAAGTCAAGTTGTATTATTAAAAGAACTCCATTCTGTTACTACAACTTGTCAAAGTGATAAGGCCTTTATCTTATCATCAGCCCTTAACTTTAAGGGCTTTGCTTTTCCCACACCCCCTCCTACTCTTTCACTCCCCTTAACAAATTTTATTCCAAAAATAACCTCGCGTGAACGGTTCGAACGACCTTGTTCGAACGCGTTCGAGTGACTCCGTTCGAACAGGTGAAATTACGCACAAGAGGGTGTGAAGTCAATATTTAACTCACGCGAACGATGTCGTTCGAACGGGTTCAAACAAGGTTATGCGAACATGTTCGAGTGATCCCGTCGAACGGTGAAATTACGCACGCGAGGCAGTGTGAAGTCAATATTTAACACACGCGAACGGCCTTGTTTGAACTCGTTCAAGGCCCGTGTTCAACACGTGAATTTTTTTGAAAAGAAAGACGCTTTTTGGCCTTTTGTCTTTTCACACCCATATGGGGTGTGTTTTGAGTAGGAGGGGGTGTGGGAAAAGCAAAACCCTAACTTTTTTTTTTGGTCAGAAACAAAACCCTAACTTTAATACCCAAGAATTAACCCTTTTCAATTTCAGTAGGTCCATTACAAATTCTAAGGTAAGACCCTTTTCATACCTTATCATCACAAAAGAAATTTAAAGAAGGCTCACAATACAAAGTAAAAATGCACCACCAGCTCAAAATGCTTTGATGATGCATCCACACTCACATAAAGCTTCACTACCCATTTGTTCAAAAAAAGCTCCTACCTAGGCTCAATCCCTTATATCATCATGTTGTGTAAAAGTAGTTATCAGCTCCTTTCAAGTTCTAACTTCTAACCATACAAACAGTATCAGTAACAACATGTGTGGCAAGGCAAGGGGACGACGTAGTAATGAATTGGCAATCTACTTTTTCACCAGCCTAAGATCACTTTTCATTTTCCAACTTAAACAAACACGCTAAATTTCATGTTCCATATGGCCTAGTTATCTTTTTCTTATTTAGTTATCTATACCATAGCTCTGTCACTTTCTGATATATAGATTTGGAAAATAATGAATGTGGAATGATGTGGATGCACATGCAAATATTTGGTGATTCTCTTTTTCAAAAAACACAAGCATGAGCGCCATGGCGTATCTTAAAATTCAATGTTTTTGGTCCTCTAAATTAGTCAAATTATTCAAATGAATAAGTTAATCATGGAGTATCATATAACAATAAAATAACAGGGTTCTCCCTTTCAAAAATACAAAACAGAAAGTGAAGAAGAAAGAAACTTCTAGCATGAACTCTCCACGTGGGGGAGCATGGGGATGATGTGGTATTGATTTGTCTAGTCAGCCACTGCCTCAGATATTCAATGATTCCCTTTCATTTCTGACTTAAACAAATTCATATTTCTATTCACTTAGATTGTAATTGTGGTTGATGTAAGCAAATAAAAACTTACAGAGGTGTGTGTGTGGCATCAGAAAGGTTCAGTTCCAGCTCAGAAAGCTTTAACCACACCTCTTATTAGCACTTCCTTATAAAATAAAGTGGCACTAAATCCTGTTTTGTCATCCATCACGTGGCATTGTCCAGTCAAACAAGAACATGTTATAAAGGGTCACGTTTACTACTTTTTCCCCCTAAGTTCAGCAGTATCAACATCCAAAGGGAGACTTAATAGTTAATATCCAAAAAAGTTGCATTGCTTAAGAAAACATTTATATTCCATATCTTGTAGGATTATGAAGATGTCTACCTCTATGTGATGTCTTTCTTTCTGTAGGCAGCTGAACATGCAATCTTCAGCTTTTCAATTACTTCTTTCCACTTAGTCTTCATGTTGATCCATAGCTGACTCATCCTGTAAAAAGTCAAGGTAGTCAACTTGTTTCCTCTTAACCATATATATAACTCTTTCGAAATACAAAATCATTCATTCTTCAAACAACTGCTATTGAATATTTGGAAAAAGGCAAGTGAAAAGAGAACAAAGCATTAATTAGCTGATGACTTCCGGTACCATATCAAACTGTTGATACACACAGATTAGGAGAAAGAGCAATGTGCTGAGACTTCTTATTTCTAGAATGAACTAAATTATGAAAGTGAAAAGTGAGTACAAAGATTACATAGAGCATCTAATATATCCATCACAGACACCGGACACGCGATACCATTTTTAATCTAAAAACAAGTAATTAAAGTGTCGGTGCCGGTGTCGGACAGCGGACATGTCTTTGACCAGAAGTGTCGGTGCTTCATAGATGTACACCCTGGAATCTTGCTCCTAAAGATATATAAAGATCTCTCGATTCCTCTAAAGTTGAGTTGGATCTTTCTGCATCATCTTTTACTAAAAGCAACCAAACAAACCATGATGTCAAAAATATTATCTTAAATAATTGTCCTACAAATTGCTCTACATCCAACATCATGATTGGTTGATGATTCAAGGCTGAGTCATCCTCATGATCTTCCCACCAAAAAGGTCAAGATTTATTCGCTATAAATACCTCCCTTCTTGGAATACAAGGGACTGATCAAACCAAACCAAGTGAGCAAACATAGCTTCTTTAGTAATCATTCCTCTTCACCTATTTCTAGTTCTTTAAACAAAACAGAAACCTCAGTAATCATTCAACATGAAAACCTCATTTCTTAATGAGCTGGTTGTTGGTAATCCAAGCATGTCATCAACATGTAATCAGTTTCAAAAATCAGCCAACAGATACTTAATTGATGCTGCCTCTCGACCATGTCAATATCCAACCAATGTTTCAGGTAAAGTACTCAGTTTGACTAAGAACAAGCTTGGATTTGAAAGGAATATTGATAGTCTGTCACAAGTGAGATCAAAGGGACCAAATATATCTGAAACTATAAAGACGAGGTTGAGCTTAGGCGCTCGTATTCTTCAGGCGGGTGGAGTGGAGAAATTCTTTAGGCAGTATTTTAGAGTGACAGAGGAGGAGAGGCTGTTGAAAGCTTCCCACTGTTATCTTTCGACTACGTCAGGCCCTCTAGCAGGTGTCCTTTTTATCTCCACAGAAAAGGTTGCCTTTTGCAGCCAGAGATCAATCAAAGTCTTCAATCAGAAAGGCCACATGTGTCGGATCCGCTATAAGGTTGTCATTCCATTGAAGAAGATTAAGTGTGTGAACCAAAGTCAACATGTTCATAAGCCAACACAGAAGTATATAAAGATAGACACAGTGGACAATTTTGATTTCTGGTTTATGAGTGTCTCGAAGTATCAGAAAACTTTCAAATATCTTGAGCAAGCAATTTCTCAATGCTATAACTGAATATATTGGGGTTTGTCTTGATAACTAAGGAAAGATTTCGTGGTATTGTCCATCGTGATGCACAAAACATATTGCTAGGATAAGTCAATTTTATTTTAATTTACTGCTTTGCTAACTCAGCAAGCAGAGTTAGTTAGATAGTTGTGAACAGTTGGTTTATTTATCAACAACTGTCTTAGCTAGCTAGTTAGGCTTTTGCATATAAACCAATGCTGGTGATAAATACAAAGGGTCAATAAATCTTTTACAAGTTCATGTTATGTGGATATAATGTTCATGTTATATGAGGCATTCACTGACTATGGATATAATGTTGATGTTATGTGGAAAAGAAGATAGCCAAATCAATACCACATCATCCTCGCGCGCCCCCGCGTGGAGATCTCTTGCTAGAAGTCCCTTCTTCTTCATTTTCCTGTTTTATTATTTCTAATGATACATTGATTAGATTACAAGAGTTAATATGGTAGTATGACACAAGCTGACAGTGACGCATGCCAAAACAATAATAGCTTATGTGAGTGAGTGTGTGGATGGATGCATCATTAAAGCAATTTGAGCTGGTGGGCATTTTTACTTTGTGATGATGATAAGGTAAGAAAATGGCATGGCATTACCTTAGAAAGAATTTGTAATGAACCTACTGAAGAGGGTTAATTATTGGGTATTAAAGTTAAGGGCTGATGATAAGATAAAGACCCTATCTATCACTTTCACAAGTTGTTGTAGTAACAGAAGAATGGGGGGTTCTTTTAATAATAATAATAATAATACAACAACTTGGCTTTACAACTGACGACACCTAGTAGAATCTATAATATACATGTATAGCCGTATAGGAGTAACTGGAATTCAAATTAATATACATGGAAGACTCTTCAATACAGCTCCCATGCATGTATCAAATAGAAAGTCAAACTTTCATGTTCCAATTCCAACATAAACACAATTTCATGTTCCATTGCATTGTCTTCCCTATGCCTTACCATAACACACCATAGCCAAGTCAGCAATCTCACTTTATGATGCAAGTAGGGGACATGCAGATATTCCAAGATATATATCATCGCTTTATGTTGTATAAGATGATGGCTCAAGATAAATAAAATCAAAGTTTCATTGATCAAATATATATAACCATCGACATAGACGTTGGACACGACACGAACACGGATACATAGACACTAGTTTTAATTTGAAAAATACAAGTAATTGAAGTATCATATGTTGGTGTCCGACAAGATACGTGTTGGACACCAGACATACACGTCTTCAAACGAACGGTGCTATATAACTACCTGAAATAAGCAAAGTAGTTTAGACAATTATGGCATCATAAAGCTAAAAGGACAGCTCATAAAGGTTTAGTAATGCATTCTCACATCAAATAAGCAGGTAAAGTTAACAAGTATTTCACCCTTTACTTTTTTTGCTTAAGTTTCCTCAAAACACAGTTCTCCCATGGATTGGCCGACATGTACACCCTGGAATCTTGCTTCTGAAGATTTATAAACTTCTCTCTAATCCTCTAAAAACAAATCCTTTCAAGAATTCTTCTAAAAAAAGTTGAGTTGGATCTTTCTGCATCATCTTTTTCTAAAAGCAACCAAACAAACAAACCATGATGTCAAAAATATTATCTTAAAAATAATTGTCCTACAACTTGCTACATTCAACATCATGGTTGGTTGATGAGTCAAGGTTGAGTCATCCATCCTCATCCCACCAAAAGGTTAAGATTTACTATAAATACCTCCCTCCTTGGAATACAAAGGACAAACCAAACCAACTGAGCATAGCTTCCTTAGTAATTCAGTAGCTCAGACCATTCCTCTTCACCTATTGCTAGTCCTTTCAATACTCATTCAACATGCAAACCTCATTAATTCATGAGCTGGTTGTTGGTAATCCAAGCATGTTATCAACATGTAATCAGTTTCAAAAGCCATCCAACAGATACTTACTTGATGCAGCCACTCGACCGTGTCAATATCCGACCATTGTCTCAGGTAAAGTACTCAATTTGACTAAGAACAAGCTTGGAATTGAAAGGAAGGCTGATAGTCTGTCCCAAGTGAGATCACAGGGACCAAATATATCAGAAACTATAAAGACGAGGTTGAGCTTAGGCGCTCGAATTCTTCAAGCCGGTGGAGTGGAGAAATTCTTTAGGCAGTATTTTAGAGTGACAGAGGAGGAGAGGCTGTTGAAAGCTTCCACTGTTATCTTTCGACTACGTTAGGCCCTCTAGCAGGTGTCCTTTTTATCTCCACAGAAAAGGTGCGCCTTTTGCAGCCAGAGATCAATCAAAGTCTTCAATCAGAAAGGCCACATGTGTCGGATCCGCTATAAGGTTGTCATTCCATTGAAGAAGATTAAGTGTGTGAACCAAAGTCAACATGTTCAGAAGCCAACACAGAAGTATATAAAGATAGACACAGTGGACAATTTCGATTTCTGGTTTATGAGTATCTCGAAGTATCACAAAACTTTCAAATATCTTGAGCAAGCAATTTCTGAAGCTTAGATCAATTCCCACAAGTCCATAGACACCATATGAACATAAAGAGGGCAGGACAAACACTGAGATACAATACAAGAAGAGATGATAAAATGACACACTATAACTGAAGATATTAGACTTTGTCTCTCTTATAAGGAAGGATTTCTTGGTATTGTCCATCTTGATGCACAAAACATATTGCTAGTATAAAAGTCAATTTATTGTAATTCACTGCTTTGCTGACTCAGCAGAGTTAGTTAGATAGTTTGTTAACAGTTGGTTTATTTAACAACAATTGTCTTAGCTAGCTAGTTAGTTTTGCATATAAACCTATTCTGGTAATTAATACAAATGAGAACTTCATTTCCATCAATATCAAATATGTTCTGTATATTTAGTCTCTGATAGTTCTTAATATTTTTAATGTCACGTTTAGTCCTCGACTATTACAACTTAACTGATACTAAGTTGTAAAAGTTTAGAGACTTAATTGAAATTAAGTTGTGTAAGGTAAGAGAAGAGATCATCGTATTTCACCTACTTTGACACTAAAATTATTAAGGAGCGGATTGCTTTATGAAGGGAGATTATGGTTATGAGTAGTAGGAGACATGATGGAAGGAAAAATAGATACAAAATGGTTATTCACGCCCTTTTAGCTTTTTAATAATCAAATTTGTGTGTAGTTATTGAAATGTGAATATGTTTTCATTATATAAAATTTTTAAAGAACTTTAAGATCAAATTCATACCATTTTGCCTTTTTAATCAAATTTGTGTGTAGTTATTAAAATGTGAAACCTATATATATATATATATATATATATATATATATATATATATATATATATATATATATATATATTTCACCATTAAATCTCCTATCCTACATAAAACCGTATATAAGTAGTAATTTTGAGAAAATGCTTGTCTAGTCTAGTAAAGAAAGAGGGTATAGCTAGCGATGGCGTGATATGAATGCGACTTGAGTTGAGTTGAAAAGAAGCAGCAACTAGAGATCTATCTATCTAATCTGATAACTCTCACAAAAATCTGAATAATAATTTGTGAAATGCAAGAATGGGTTTAGGGTCTGTACTGGTTTACACGATCGTAGCTATAGTAATCCTCTTTTTCCTCTCTTACCACTCTCCCACCTCCAACCACCACTCTTCTCACCGTCACCGCCGTCTCAAACTCCGTTCCAACTTCTCTCTCTCTCCTCTTTCTCACCATCTCCACCACCAACCCGTTCCCTTCGACCCACTCCTCGCCGACCTAGAACGTCAACGCGAAGACAAACAATGGGAACAACAACACATTCATCACTCTCATCCTGAACTCATCGTCGATTCCGCTCCTGCTCATGAGTCTCAACCTGAATGGGAAGATTTCATGAATGCTGAAGACTTCATTAATGATGAGGATAAGTTCAATGTTACTAATAGGCTTCTTCTTCTTTTTCCTAAGATTGATGTTGATCCTTCTGATGGATTCGTTTCGCTTCATGAGTTGACTCAATGGAATCTTCAACAGTCTAAGAAAGAGGTTTTGCATCGTACTCAAAGGGAAATGGACCTTCATGATAAGAATCATGATGGTTTTCTTTCTTTTTCTGAGTATGATCCTCCTACTTGGGTTAAAACTGCAGGTTCTTTTTTTCTCATTTCTCATTTCTATTTCTAGATCTGTTTGTTTTCATTGCATTATTGTGTTTTTTGATAAGTGTTTCTGTTTCTGTTTTTGTTATTTGTGTTTGATAATCAGATAATGAGTCATTTGGTTATGATATGGGTTGGTGGAAAGAAGAGCATTTTAATGCATCTGATGCTGATGGAGATGCTCTTCTTAACGTCACTGAGTTCAATGAGTGAGTCACCTTCTACTCTAACTCTACTACTACCTGTCTTTTCTGGATTAGTAATGTAATGCACATCTAGTTTATGATGATGACTTAGATAATGATTTTTCATACTCTTTATAGCTTTCTCCACCCGGCTGATAGCTACAACCCAAAGCTTCAACAATGGTTGTGCAAGGAGGAAATCAGGTAACTCAAATCTCATGGAAACTTGTCACAGCTCAAATATTTGTAGTCTGTTTCCTGTATCACAGATTTATCATTTTCTTAAAATTTTTAGGTATCTAGTAGTGTATCTTAAGGCAATTTAACAAATAAAAATATTAACTTAAAAGCATATGTGCCGTTATAGTAAAATATTTAACTAAATAACTATACTATTTCGCATTTAGTTGGTTAGTCTTCATGCATTCACAATCTTAAATAAAAAAGATGTTAGGAACCTGATATGTAATTGCGAAAAATTGGGGGAAACTTTGAGGGTCTGCACCTACTCATGCCCAAAGGTCCCAATTATCTCTTAAAATGACAATATGATCTCTGTCTCGATCCCACTTGTTATTTACTGTATACATCGTAACCTATCTGCCTCATACTAACCTTTACCAACTAGCCACTGATTGGGCAACAAACTAATTGAGGTCAGGTAGTAAAATATAGTTGTTAGGAATCTGATATGTATTACAAAGAAATGGGCAAAAGTTTTCCCAAATCACAGATACAGTGCTGCAAAACTTTGAGGGTTTGCACTTCCCTATGCCCAAAGACCCCATCTTTCTCTCAAAATGACAAGATAATCTCTCTCTCAACCCCTCTCGTTGTTTATATACATCATAAGATTCATAACCCACCTCTTTAACTGCTTCATCCCAACTATGCCAGTATGCCCAAACTAAATACAAAATGGGTAAATAACAAATTGAGGTCGGGTAATTTCCTTTCCTCAAGGTGAAGGTTTGTGTAAAAAGCTCTGGAATTGCAGACTCCCAAGAGTTTTTAAAATCCTGTAACTGCTGCCATATGATCACTGCATTTTTGCTAGTAGATTCCCTACAAACTAAGACAAGAGTTGGAGGAAGGGAGGGGCGACAAACCTTTGCCATCCTTTTGCTGACAAACTATCCATGGCCTAATATATCCTGAATAATGCTCTATGTCATCTTTAATCTCTATATAATATTGTAACTTGTGCACTGAAGACTGGGTTTCTTGTTGTCACCCAAATATGTGTAACCCATTAGGATTAACATAGAATGTTTCAATTGTCTATTGGGACCCTTGTAAAGGGTCGATGCATGGTTGGTTTGTTCTTGAGAATGAATTTCTCCTTGCAGTCATTTGCTCCTCTAGAAGAAGTTCAATATTGTCATAAATTTTGTAGGAACTTGTGCAAAATATGGAGAGTATTTATTGTTAATTATATTTTGCTGCTGTGGATAGAAAATATAAGGTTTATATACAATTAGTTTCTTTGGATCACTTCCTTGATACATCCTTTTATTTCTTTATAGAGAAAGAGACTCGGACAAAGATGGTAAGATCAACTTTAAAGAATTTTTCCATGGGCTCTTTGATTTGGTAAGAGACTATGATGAAGAAAGTCACAACCATACCCATCATTCTGATGATTCAATGGATGCTCCTGCTAGAAATTTGTTTGCTCAACTTGATAAAGATGGTGACGGGTATTTACCTTCTTTTTAATCAACATTCTACTTTCTTTGAATAACTAGCAGTATACCCGTGCATACGCACGGGTGTTGTTGTGTTATTTTTTAACTAGATAAACAAAAAGTTTCAAATAATAATTGAGTTAGTTCGAACATTACCCCGTAAATATTTACCAGTAATATGTAATATTTTCTGTAGATATTAGAAAACAAAATTATATTAAAAGTTCAAATTTTCTACATCGTAATTGTTCTCAACTATTCCCTTGAGTAGGGTTTAGCAAGAACACGATGAGTAGAGAGTATAGGGTGAAAATAGTCAGAATAACATCAGGTCCCTTTCATTGGCCTCTAGGGCTTATATTTATATTACAGGGCGTAATTAATGCTCATAAGTATTATACATAAATGCAGCGAGATCTTAGGCGAGATTCTCGGGCTTTCCTAATATATCTTGCTGGATTCTCGCTCATGGCCGAGCCCGAGGAGGCGCCTGCTTCTTTGGGCGAGGGGTCCTCGTCTGTGTGGCCGACAGTCTCTACTCTTGAGGCGAGGTGTGGTCTTCGTGTTCTAGCCTTCGTCTTCTAGGCCCAGTCGAGTCGGTTAGGAAGTGATGTGCATCCGAGCCTTCTTGGGTGGTCGGCTGGGAACAGTAATATTCTCATAAAGACTAAATAAAACTTATCGATAGAGAAAATGGAATATTAAAAAGAATGAGACATGTAGATGAAATTAAAGTAGATGTATTGTGAAGTTTCATAATTTTAGAATATTTTTTCGAATGACATTTTGAATCATTAGATAATTACCAATCATGTAGTAATAATGCAACCCCATGGCAAATAACACGGAATTTATTTATCAATTATAAAATTATACCAACATGTAACATTTTTCCGTTGTAACTCTAAAGTAGAGTAATAAAATTAGAAATTTGAAGAGGGAGAGGGGGAATAGAGGGGAGAGAGATAGAGAAAAAATTGAGAAAGATAAGAGTGAGAGAGGAAATAGAAAAAATGTGTTTTAAATGTGAGATAAAAAAGTTAAGAGATGATGTGAGAAAGTTAGACCCATAAAATATAAAAAGTGAGATTAAATAATTAGTAATTGACATATTTGTCCTAAAAAATTGGTTTTATATAAGGGTAATTTGGTATTTTTGGTAGTGGTTTTAATTAAAGATATAGTTGATGATAGTTGATAGTTGATTGATTATTAAGGTTAAATAGGAGAAAGAAAAATAGAGATATTAGTAGTGGGTATTTTGATTAAAAAGATTATAGATTAATTTTTTTTGATCAGTAAAGATTATAGATTGATTAGTGTTATGGTTCATATATAGTTAATAGTTGAAGATGAAAGAGAAATGTGAGTTTTAAATATGAAATTAAAAGGTTAAGAGATGATGCGAGAAAGTGGGACTCATAAAAAATAAAAAGTGAAATAGAATAATTTAAAATGACATATTTGTCCTCAAAAAGTGAGTTTCAAATAAGGGTAGATTGGTAATTTTGGTAGTGGTTGTTTTGTATAAAGTTATAGTTGATTATTACGGTAGTTTCTTTATAGTACACTGCAGTGTAGTTAGTATCGCACGAATCGTACGATTCGAATCGCGATACGAGTCAAAAGTTGAGGAGAACGATGCATATCGCATGGTGACTCGTTTCTGTCACCGAATCGCTCCCTGAATCGCATGTATCGCGCAGGAATCGTAGGAATCGCGATTCAAGAAGGAATCGCACGATTCTGCAACAAATTGCAGGTGGGTCGGGTCACGCCAACCGTTTTCGAAAAACACAGGAAATTAGGGTTCGTCGCGAGGAAGAAGATGATCTGTTCGTTTGGTTACGTGAAACGCAGCGTTTGGTAGTGAAACGGTGCGTTTGGTTAAATGAAGGGGCGCTTCTTTTTTAATTCTGAATTTAAAATGGGGGCATTTTCGACATTTCCTATTTTACAACACTAATACCCCCAATTTCCTCTCCACGTTTCCTCATTCTCAGCATCGTTCCGTCTCATTCTCAGCATCATTAGCGCGACTTCCATGCTTCTTTCTTTCACACCATTTCCTTCTTTCAACGTCTCAAGCTTCTTTCTTTCAACTTCCATGCTTCTTTCTTTCACACCACAAAGGAACTGTAGCTTCCCCTATAAATCTATCAACTATGAAAAACCTTATAATCATAAACGACCCAACTTATAGAGATTCTGTGGAACAATTTGTTCACAACTTTTCCCCATTTGGTTTAAACCCATCGTCCATTTCTCTTTCTTATGGGTTCATGTTTTTTTTTTCCTAATGCTCTACTTGGATTTACTCATAAGTAGATGATGTTTTTTTGGAGGAGTTGAATGAAACACTTGTTATGTTTATTTATGACTTGAATTATTTTGAAGTTCATGTTTTTTTCTAACCCTACTTGGATTTACTCAAAAATGTTCTATATTTTGGTTGTTCATGTATCTTACGATACACGATACGATACACACGATTCAAAAAATGGGTCTAACGATACACGATATGTATCCCGATTTGATAACACTGGTACACTGTCATTCATTTTTGGATTATCATCTCTATCTGTGCAGGTATCTGTCAGATGTTGAACTCCTGCCTATAATTGGGAAACTCCATCCATCTGAGCATTATTATGCACAGCAACAAGCACAATATATCATTTCACAGGTATTGACTGTTACAGTAATTACACTCTTCTTGTTGTTAAAGGTGTCATTTCTTTCTGGTGAAGTTATCTGAACATGTGAATGACCGTAGTCATCAAATCACAATTCTAATGGTGAATCATCGAGCCAAGTTTTTGAATTGTAAATTGTACTGTATCGTAAGATTCAGTAACACAATAAAAAGTATTGGAATATATAATATAAATTATATATAGTGCTTGATGTAATAACTAAACCAGAATATGTCACATGTCTAAATGAAAACAGAGCAAAAGGTCTGTAAGAGTGAACAAGTAACCGTGTGAAGTCCCTATGTGATTTCTAAAGAATGAATACATAGCAATGAAATGATTAAACAAGGGCCATTCAGTAGTGCTACTTCTTAGTTTCTTTTCATTCAACAATTTAAGCTTATTTGACTTCCTAATTTTTTTTTTACTAGAATTGGTGAAATATAAGCAAGACTGAAAAGTATCAACAAATTATTGAATCATACAATTGTGATTCAAATTACATTGATCCACGGATCTATCACACAATGTAAAATCATTTATGATTCATCACTCAATATGAATAATGGCTTGCTAGGTTTATGTGAATGACTATTCATTATTTTGGTATTGGCTTTACATGGGTTACGTCTGCAAAATGTTCTTGAGTAAATAGATGGGAGCCCAGGTATTAGATTATAGAAAATGTAGGAATAGTTCTAGATTCAGAAGCAGCTTCACAAGCATCCCATGTGATGGGAACCTGTTAGGATAGAGGGGTATTTGCTTGGGAGGATAAAAGGAAGACAAATAAAATAATTACTTTCGAAGGTTAGAGTGGTTTGTTAGACTTAGAGGCGATTAGTTAGATTAGATAAATAAACAGGGTTAGGTTAGTTAGACTTGAGTTAGCTTTTTTGAAGAGAGGGCGTCGACTCTGCTTTGAAAGCCCTAGCCGTAGCCCTCTGTGAAAGAGACACCTTTGGAAGGAGAAATCCTTCTTTTCATATATCAGTAACAGTTCCCTTTGATTCTTTTTTTATTCTATTCTAACCAAACTCTCTTTCGGTAACGTAATGCTCTGCGCACCACTCAGTATTGCTTGGTGAGACCTGGTTTTGAAATGGAGGATGAGGACACCACTCAATTAACATATTGGGAGACGGCTTAATTACATTTGACCAAGCAGCTTATGGAAATCAATGAAAGGAGTAGGTTGGGAGTTTGGTTATTATGACAGAGGAGAGGCCCATTCTTTAAATAGAAAGGTGGATCTATCTACCTTTGGTGGGACCTACCATTGGGATGGTTCAGTTGGCTGGAAAAACTCTTTTGAGGTGAATAAGATGAGGCCTTCAGAGATGCAAGAAGAACCACATACAGGGATGAAATCAAAATGTGACCCATTGGTAGAGATGCTTAAGGCTGGGGTTATTGCAGTGGTAGGGTGCATTTCTAACTAACAATGTAAATTATGAAGCTATGTAGTCAATCTCACTTAGCGGTGTTAAACGCCCAACCCCAAAACCGTTGAAGCAGATAGCAGACTGCAGACTAGTAAACAGTATACATAAATCTCAACAGATTTCATAAATACTCAAAATAGAAAAATACACAAAATTAAGGGCGTAGTCATAGTTCATGCATAGGAGTACTTAATAGAGTCACTAACATAATAAGATTCAACTAGTAACCCAAAGTCCCATTGTCCCAAGCAGAAACAGTAACCTGAAGTCCCATAACAACAGAAAATCGAGAGATGAGAGAAACAGAGAATCTAGAGATGAGAGAAATAGAGACCGTCGCTGGAAAACGCCAAAAGGAAGGAAGTGAGGTCTGAGGCTTTGAAATCACAGAGAAAAAAAGATGTGAGGCTTTGGGGTGAAATCGCAGAGAGAGAGAGAGAGTACCCTAAAATGAAATGATGAAAATGACAAAAAAACAATGGAACAGTTATAGGTTGGGGTGGTAAAGGGACGTTTCCCACCAAGCCTCCTGTAGCGGCAGTGAACTTGCGAAACTGGTGTGATTCTGCCATGAAATGTGGCCACTTGCCACTATTGCTGCGAGAGGATTCTGCATCGCTTATGTGTTCTGCGCACCTAGGGCCATTTCCGCCCTTCTATTTCACAGTTTACTACATAGTTATGTAACATTAGCCAGACTTTCTGTTTTTGGAGGGTTTATATTGTCCTGCTTGACTTACATGTTAGGTGTTTCTAACTATATGCTAGAATTGAATTAGTGGTTCCTGATGACTGCCACAATGCACACTCCAATGTCTGTTGTGTTAACATCTCATGAAACGTGGTAATGATGTTATGAGAAGCGGATATTGACAACGATAGCTCAACAAGGACTCCTACGTCTGTTGATAACATGATGCATTTTTTATTGATAAATGTTAGTGGTTAATTGTTAGGGGAAGAGGAAATGTTAGTTTCCCGAGTTTTAATCCTGGACTTTGTTCTTATACTTCTTCGGTGGCACTTAGCTCGCAAACTGAGCTACCTACTTGAGACGATCAACATCATGAATTAATTTCATCAATAGCCATTTTATATTGTTATGACAGGCAGACATTGACAAAGATGGGCGCCTCACATTGAATGAGATGATTGAGAATCCATATGTATTTTATAGTGCTATTTTCAACGATGATGAAGATGAATATGATGATTACCATGATGAATTCCGGTAAACTCATGTTAGGTAAGGTCTTTTTCTTTGTCTATCTTAACCTTCTTTTAGTGAAGATTTTCGTCATTAAGTTTTATGATCATTGATTGCAGGATACTCAGATGCTTGGAGCTATTTTAGTGACAATGAGTGGCTGTTTCAAGTTTATTAGAATTTTGATGGTTTGGCCCTTAGTATCAATCATGTTGGGGGTTTTGTGCCATGGCAACATTTATTGCTTGTTTCCATTCAGATTATCTGCGAGTTCTCATTTGCTGATAGGATCCTCACTTTCTTCACGTTGAGTCACACCTGGATCAGCTGGAGGATAATAGAATGTATACCCCATTGTAAAATTAGAATGATATACAGAATTCTGGTAAGGTCTCCTTTCATTATATTGCTAGGATTGCTAACTTGTGTGCAGATCATCTTGCTTAGCAAGGGCATAAAGCCCCTTATTTTGTCGATGTAATTGATAGTTTTTCAAACCTTCTTAGTACTTGGTAGGCTTCTAATAGAGGATAATTGTATCTCCATTTCGAGGATTTAATCCAAATATTTTATCCATAAAAAAAAAAATACCCAAAACAGATTGGGCAAGTGTGATCCTTTGAACCATAGAAAGGAAATGGCCCTTCATTGTCCACAATGCTTCGAAAAGTGAGTTATTCTAGCATTTATATGATGAAAAGATGCTAGACAAAACACATCTAACCTCAAGAATTTTCACAGGATAAGAGCAAAAAATAGAATATCGTCCACAAACAAACGCTAACTCTGGTCCATTTCTTCCTGCTTTAATCGGTGTCCACTAATTCTTGCATACAAAATGAGCAATCAAATGTGACACTTTATCCCTATGCTAATTAGAAAATTCAATTTTTTTATCAAAAAAAAAAAAAGAAAATTCAATTTTACGTAATGATTTCGTTTCTGATCAGCTTGCTCTCTTAATGACATTATTCCTAAATTATCCTTAATTAATTTTGTTTTTTTTAATAACCATTTTATTTTGATGGAACAACCTCACGAGGGGTGATTTAGAAAGAACAATTACATTTTTTATTATTTTGAGAAAATTAAATGAGACTAACTACTTTTTTTAAGAAATAAAAAGTAGTTTTTTTTTATATATGTCGCTTATAGTACAAATTTAAATCTCTAATAGTGAAAACAACTTCTTTAAGTAAACTATAATTTGTAAAGAATCAAAAGAATTTATGGAAGAGTTTATTTAGGTTTATTTCATTATACAAGTAATTATATTAATGTTTAGGTTCAGTTATATAAGTAGCTTATTATTCCGTAATGAAATTTTATTTTTTGTAAGCAAAAGAAAAACTTATCATGACATGTTTATGTGTTGTTTCAGTTTATTTCAATGGGTGTTTGTTTTCGTACCCCCCTCATTCCCTCCCACACCCCCATAATACCAAAAATGCCAATAATACCCCTGCGTTTTTTAAAAAAAAAAATTAAATTAAATTTTCGGAATTACCTCAAAAAGGTAATTAGGTTCAAAAATAAAAAATTTGAATTACTCTCTAAAAAGGTAATTCCGAAATTTGTAATTTTTTTTTAAAAAAAAAGTTTGTATTTTGGTCTTAAGATTTAAACGCGTTTTATTGGAAATATGATACGAACGATTTACGATTTAATAACAATACGTCAAAATATATAAAATGACCAACATAAAATAGAGTACAAATACAACTATGGGTCCAAAATGTCTAAAAATGATCAAAAAATAAGCACGCGTGAAGTAGGTGAATGGGCGACATCTAGGCATCCCGCCAATCCAGACGCCTTGCGATCACGTATATATACGATTTGTTTTAATTTTTATTACTAAAAGGCTACTAAAAATAGTCAAAACTACTCTAAAAAAATATAAAAACACCACTAAAAATCTAACAAAACCAAAATAAGGCTATACAAATTTTTAAGATTTTTTGAGACTATGAAAAATTAAAAAAATCGTAAAAATAATAAACGATGGAATTTGGGATTTTGAAATTTCATTGTCCCGTAAGAAGTCCTTCTAGGAGTCTTGATTCTTGATTTATTTCGCTTCTAATGGTTTGTGGTTTCATTACGATCCGAGTATGTTGTCAAAAACCGATTTTTAAATTTAAATTATTCGTTCGAAAAAAATTAAATTTTTGAATTACCTCGAAATAGGTAATTCCGTTCACAAATTTATGAACCTAAATTACCTCATTTCTGAGGTAATTCAAAATCTTTCTAATTACAGGGTAAATCCGAAATTCCATTATTTTTGAGGTAATTCCAAAATTTTAGAGGTAATTCAAAAATTAATTTAATTTTTTTTTAACAAAACCATGTAATTTTTGTAAATTTTCAGGGGTATTTTTGTCCATTTGGGACATTATGGGGGTGTGGGAGGGAATGAGGGGGGTACCGAAAATAAAGGCCTATTTCAATAAGTTTTTTAGAATAATTTATTTATCATCTAATGAACAATGTTTTGTGTGTTGACTGGAAAATGCATATGTGGGGGAAAAGTGAACAGATCTGAAACTATTACATGAACAATAGCTTAAAATTCCCAATCTTTTTTGAAAGAACTAAATGTCCCTTGGTACAAAAGCAAAAGGCGTTTTGCTCTCTAAAAATAACTAGTCAAGTGTCCGTCCTACGGACGGAGGGCAATTAACATATGTTTTCATCGATAAATATATTTTTAATTAAAAAAAAACTTATAAAAACTTATAAAAAAAATTGATAAACTTTTTCTTATATATTTTTAATAAATCAAAAACTTATAAAAATGATTGACCCATACAAATATTTAATATAAGAAAATTCCCAAATTCAAAGCACTGTTTCTGAACCGTCCACGTTAGGAAAAAGCTGATATAATTGGGCCATAGGTTAGGTCATAATTTGAAAAAAAATCACGTTTGAGTTGTGATTGTGATCTTATCGCCGCCAATGTAATAAAACAACTAAAAATGTCCACGTTAGTCTAGCTAATTTTAACAATAAACAAATAAAGCAATGAAATGAACCAACATCAGATGTGGCACAAGTGGTATTGTTTGTGTCTCTTAATCATTTGGTCTCGGGTTCAATTCCTGACCGATGCACAGGGAAAACATTTATTAGAAGAGGTCAACTCCTTAAATTAATCTTTGATACCCCGATCCGTCGTGGAGAATACCGACTACCAAGTTTACCAAAAAAAAATAAAGCAGTGAAATGAGCTACAACATATATGATGTGATAACCTATCAGAAGGTGAACCATGTCACTGACTTTATATTAATTATATATAATATAAGCTTTTGGTCACCAATATGATGACAACTAGTTTTTAACCAACCTGTTTTTCTCCACTCAATATTGACTCTAAGCACCTGTGAAAACATCACTAGAACTATCTGTATCCATCTGTTTTAAAAATTTTGATCACTATCTTACTGTTTTTAATATTCCTTCTTGTCACCTTGTGCAATGTTTTTAAGCTAATGTAACATACATATATGATATATATATACCCTCTCTGCTATCATACACTTAGAAATTAATGTAATGAAAGTTTCAATGGCTGAACCTGAAACCATTAAGAGAAGTTCAAGGCATTGGAAATCCTTTTACAATTTTGTTGATAAAGTGAAAAGATTTCCATGTTTGGTGAGAAGAACAACATGGAAAGTTGGCAAAGAAGATCCAAGAAGGGTGGTTCATTCTTTGAAAGTTGGTTTATCTTTAACACTAGTTTCTTTGCTCTATCTAATGGAACCATTGTTCAATGGAATTGGCAAAAATGCTATGTGGGCTGTCATGACTGTTGTTGTAGTCATGGAATTTACTGTAGGTATGTATAATTTCTCATTCACATTTTATTATATATATATATATATATATATATATATATATATATATATATATATATATATATGTGTGTGTGTCTGATCATATAGTTATGTTATGATTATTCCAGGTGCAACCTTAAGCAAGGGATTAAATAGAGGACTAGGAACTCTGTTAGCTGGATTATTGGCATTTTTGATTGAATATGTTGCAGATGTCCCTACTGAGATTTTTCGAGCAATTTTAGTTGGTGTTGCAGTTTTTCTCTTAGGTAAGAATTTCTTGCCTGATTAAGAATTTTTTTTGACTTAGTTTAATAATAATACAGTGCTAAGTTTATTGAAATTTCTGTACTGTGACAGGAGCTGCTGCAACTTATATAAGGTTCATACCTTATTTCAAAAAGAATTATGACTATGGTGTGGTGATATTTCTTGTGACCTTTAATTTGATAACTGTATCGAGTTATCGCGTTGATGATGTTTGGAGCATTGCGAAAGATCGGATCGCCACCATAACTATAGGCTGTGTTCTTTGTCTTGTGATGAGTTTGTTGGTATTTCCAAATTGGTCAGGAGAAGATCTTCATAACTCCACCATATCAAAACTTGAAAGCTTAGCCAACTCTATAGAAGGTAAGGTGAACTTTTTTCTTTTTGTCTTAGACAGAGTGGCAAGTGCTATCTAAAACTCACACACACAACTGCGATATCTCGGATTCGAACCCAGATTATGATATCCTGCCAGTTGAGCTAGGCCTTATGGATTGATTGAACTTTGATAAAGAGTACTACTACTATGGTTATATTGCATAATCTATAATATCATTGATGATCAAATTAATTATGCAGTTTCTGTGATGGGATATTTTTATGATTCTGAGAAACAAGCAAATGAAGATGAAATATCTGAGGATCTGATTTACAAGTGTTATGAGGCTGTTTTAGATTCTAAGGCTAAGGATGAAACATTGGTAAGTTAGTGCCCCTTTTTTGTTAAGTAAAGTATATCAGAAATTGGTTCTTCGTGACAGAACATAAGATCTTATGTGGAATTAAACAGGCATTACAAGCAAGCTGGGAGCCAAGATACTCAAGATGCTGCCACCGGATTCCGTGGCAGCAATACGCGAAAGTAGGAGGTGCTCTTCGCCGTTTTAGTTACACTGTTGTAGCATTACATGGATGTCTGCAGTCTGAAATTCAGGTACTAAATCAGTTATTTTGGAAATATTAACAACAGTTTTATAGAAATTATTGGGCGGTCTAGTGCACGAGGCTCCAATCAGGTAGCGAAGCGGATAAGTTGTTTATAGAAACTATTCTTGTAATGTAACACAAAAGGAGACTAATGTGTTTCTGCTTGCTAATGATTTAACTTGTAATAAAAATAGTTATAATGCCAACTCATCTTAATCAGAGAAAAATGCCTCCAATTGGACCACTTGCTTGTATAATGTTCATCATTGAGCTCTTAGATTATCTGTCAATCTGTCATGTTATTGTTATTAGCACATGGATCACCCTTAAAATAGCAATTATTGATCAAGATCTAAGATCTGAATGATCCATTTTTATTCTAAAAATTAGTTATAGATGAAACTTCATGAAATAGTACTAGATTAATCTATTGGATAGCATCTTCACAACTATTTGAATAAAATACAACATCCTTATTATGATGCTTCATAATATATGCCTTTAACTTTTGAGTTCAATTGGTATGCACCGACGCTGTAAAGATTATTTACACTGTCAGCCAAATAAGAAATCATGATTGGCGTAAATTTCAAGTTGAATAGGATAAAAGTCAAACATTGTTATGATGTGTCAAATTCTGATTAGCTGACGTTGTAAAATATCTATACACTGTCACTACATATAACTAAATCCTTAACTTTTTATCATTCAACATTTGTTTTTACAGACACCAAAGTCAATTCGTGACAAATACAAAGATTCATGCATCAAACTTGGACAAGAAGTATCAAAAGTACTTAGGAAACTAGCCAACAGCATAAAGAAAAAGCAGCAACTCTCCCTTGAAACACTCTCTAATAATCTCAATGAAGCTCTACAAGACCTTGACAATCGCTTAAAATCACAACCTCAACTTATACTAGGTTCAAGAAGAATCCCAACAACCCCAAAAACACCAAAAACTCCAGCAACAAGGTTTCAAGAAGAAGACACTAGAATGTCATTCTCAAGTGTTACAAGTGATTGTTGTTCCTCTTCTTCTCCGCTTGCGCGTAAATCCAAAGATCAATCACCAAAGGATGGACTATATAAGAAGGTTTTGAAGCATCAACTTAGTAAAACTATGACTATGATTACTAGTCTTGAATTCTCAGAAGCATTGCCATTTGCTGCTTTCACTTCTTTGCTTGTTGAGATGGTTGCAAAACTTGATTATGTTATCAATGAAGTTGAAGAATTGGGAAGAATGTCACACTTTAGAGAGTTTAAAGATGATGATGAGATTGTTGTCACTTGTGAGAAACCAAAAACGAATTTAGTTGAGAATAACTTACCTACTAATGGAACGGGAGAGTAGTTGTTACTAATGAATGATCAATACAGACACACAGACATCAGACACGATGCGAACATGCAAACATTGGTTTTAATTTGAAAAATATAAGTAATTAAAGTGTCGGTGTTGGAGTTTGACACAATATGTGTCAGACACCAGACATTTTTACATTATCCTATATATTTTGTACTTAGATCTGTTGCGAGCCTCGTGTATATAGGGAAGAGTAAGGTGTATGTGTGTACTACTGCATGCATCTGGGTATGTAATTTTTGCTATTGCATCTTGGTCTAATGGTCTTCAATCCTCAATGGTTATATATATATATCATGTTTAATTTGTGATTTGTGTGTCTAAATCATAGTATACTACTTCTATTTATTATAGCATGTTCAATAAATGCTACTTGACATGCCGGGCTAATTCCAATCCAAATCTATGATTTTTGTTAGGCTAAATAGTAAATACATAAATTTGATTTCTTATGCTAACAATTAATTAAAATATTTTGTTTGGATAATAAATTTGGAGAATTTGTAAAATTAAACAATTTCATGAGGTATTTTGTTAAAGCTAATTTTGTGGAATTTGAAATACAACCTAAAATCTAAGAATTTGAAATACCTCAAAATATGAATCCTAAGGTGGTCCTATAATTTTTCTAAAATTTATAAATTTGTACCTATATATTTCATTTTTTTTAGATAGGCAATTGTTAGTGGGGGTGGGGTGGGGGAAATGTTAATTCTGAGGACACGTAACTCGTGACTTAGCTTTGCAGACTCATTTCATTTGAGTACATTCTTTGAGATCTCTCTTGCTATTCATTGAGTTACCTACTCAGGATATATATTTCATTTAGTACATGAGCCCTAAAAGTTTTTAAAATTTGCAAATTTGGTCATTATAAATTTTCAAAATTTTCATATTGCCCAAATTTAAAAACCAGCACCTGTTAACAATTGAAACGAATAGAGTTATTCTAAAGGGTGTCGATTTAGATCGCGCGTAGAAGGCAAAGCAGAAGTGGTAAAGCGAAGGAAAAACATGGAAGAAGAAGGAGATGAAAAAGAAGTGGTAAAGCGAATGAAAATTATGGAAGGGGAAGAAGGATCTCAGCAGCCACAGCTTGTGCTCGCCGACAACGATAGTGGTAGAATTCTTTCCCTCTCTCTCTCTCTCTCTCTCTCTCTCTCTCTTAAAACCCTAATTTTCCTTTTGATCTATTTTTCACAGATCTGCTCCGTTTAATCGATACCCTAAATGCCGAAGCTGAAGAAGCATGGAGTCGATATGAATCCTGGCTTGCTGAACATCTCGAAGAACGCCTTAAGATACGGATTGAGAAAGTCGAAAAGTGAGTTTCGCTCTCTTCCTCCGCTAACCTAGAACACTTTTTTAGTTTTTTTTCCCTAATTTTTGGGGATGAGTACAGCAAACCCCAATTTGGAATTTTTGGATTTTGAAATGAAGTAGGTTAAAGGGATGAAAACTTGACGTTAATAGCATTATCATATAATAATAAGCCTAGCATATTACTGAAAACTGTGATCAAAGTTTCATTGATGGATCACTAACATTTAAACATGTATCATTCATGTCATGTGTGTTTTCCTCAATGTTGTCAAATATCGCCCATGGCGGATTTCATTTCTTGACCACCGCCATGCCTAATTTGTGAAGGATGGCGTTTTATGGCGGCTTTATGGCAGTTATGGCAGCCTAAAATGGCTGATTTTTCGCTTGCCGCCGTCCGCCATTGACAACACTGGTTATACTACTTTATTGTTATCATATTTTTTTCTCAATTTGTTTTGATTAACTTTGTGTGGTATTATTAATAACCGTAGAGGGATACTTTGAACAGCAAATTCTATTCTCATTGAATTGTAAAACTGAATTCTTGAGTTAACTGATAGGAAAGAGCTTTGCTCTTATTTATAGCTAACTGAATCCTAACAGCTCAGTGCTTTGGTTTGGGTATTTTTTAAGAAGCCAACCGAACCAAACCAAACAACATGTAGATTTAGCTTACAGTTTGGTTCACTTTTTGTCTCAAAACCGAATCAAACCGCGCCACGGACACCCCTAACTCAAGTTGATTGTGTTTATCCTATATTGTTGTGTTTGCATCTCAAATTAGTCTTGATGAAATGATTTGGATTGCATTAATTTAATAATTTTGTATCAAATGATTGCTTGTTTCTTACATGCTCTTCCATCGGATTGGTAATTGTGTTATTGGTTGGTTGCTATTAAGATTAATGTAGATCAGTTTTGTTATTGGTTGCTCATTATTTGTTTGGGTTGTTGTTACTAGGTGCCTTGGTGAAATTTCTTAAATTAAAATAACTCTAATATTGATGAGTTATTGCTACGTTCCTTCCATTAATTAGTGAGACATGATCTTTTTTCTCTCAAGTTATAATTCTCATGTTCATTTTCTCGCTCTTTGTTTTGGTTGTCATATCACATGTTTCTTTTTGGTGTATTTTTGTCACTTCAAATGTATTGAGTTCCTTATTGTAGCTTTTTATATTGCTCATTAGTTGTGTTTCTTTGGTTTGTACATCCTTTTAAATCTGATGTGTAGATGGCAGTTGGCCAAGCTTTAGGCATATGCAAAAACTAAAAAACATAAGTAAATTTGTAGCGAGTACGATTCCAAGTCTGCAGGTGCTTTGCCCAAATCCATTCCGATAAATTAAACAATTCAACAAACTATGAATGCAAATGCGTTACATTTGTCGAAATAAGTAGAAGTTGTGACATTTGAATATTGATCTATTTTTCTTTTATGGCAGAGCTATGGGTCGACCAATCTCAAGTTTACCTCTGAATAGCCCTCTGGAATGGGATTCTGTCAAAAGGAAGAATAGAGCAACTTAAAATATAAACTTAGGCAACACGCAGTGACGCAGGCTCACTTTTTTTGACAGAATAGCCCTTAAGCTGCTGCTGTGTCTGTCATCGGAGGACTCTCAGAACTCATCGTGAATCAAATGAAAGAAAGTAGAGAGGAGCATTACGACTTTTTGAAGATGTTCATTAGCTTCTTCACTATATTCTTCAAAAATAGCTAGATCTTTTCCCACAAGATAGTGATATCGTGCTTGCAGCTCACAAGGCAAATCAGGCTTGTAAAAAGTTTTTGAAAACCTCTGCATTCTTCCCTTAAGCTTGTCGACAAGTACCTTCAAATTTTGTGGTATTTTATCAACACTAAGAGTGTCAACTGGTGATGGGAGAAGATAATCTCTGGAGTGGTAAACGGTATCAGAATAGCCCTCATGTTCGTCAAGGAACTTCTCAGCTGCTGCTGTGTCTGTCATCGGAGGACTCTCAGAACTCATCGGATTCTGTCAAAATGAGAAGATGAGGGGTATCAGAATAGCCCTTAAGCTTGACGAACATGAGGGCTATTCTGATACCGTTTACCACTCTAGAGATTATCTTCTCCCATCACCAGTTGGCACTCTTAGTGTTGATAAAATACCACAAAATTTGAAGGTACTTGTCGACAAGCTTAAGGGAAGAATGCAGAGGTTTTCAAGAACTTTTTACAAGCCTGATTTGCCTTGTGAGCTGCAAGCACGATATCACTATCTTGTGGGAAAAGATCTAGCTATTTTTGAAGAATATAGTGAAGAAGCTAATGAACATCTTCAAAAAGCCGTAATGCTCCTCTCTACTTTCTTTCATTTGATTAATAAGTGGTTTTCATTTCTTTCTACTAAATGAACGGATGCTATTGCTAGGTAAAACTGAACCCTAATATTCCCAAAGCCTGGTTTTGCTTGAGCATCCTTGATTCTAAAAAAGAATGCTTAGTTGAAGCTAAACAAAACTTGGAAAAAGCAACAAATCTACTGGTAAACACCCTTTATTTTCTTTTTTCATTTTGCTCTTGTTGTACAAATTGATGATAGATATCGTTTGTTTATGCGGGCGGGGGCTAGTGACATGGATATTGCGTGCGAAAATTTCTTTCTCAAAACAAAGCTGGTCTTAGCAATGCTCAAAGGAAATCCCATTCCGGGTTTCGGAAATGGTAAACTCGCTTTTTTCATAAAATGAGTAATTTATTAATAATGATATATGATATAACGAGGTTGTACTCCTCGTACTTTTCAAAATTGTTCAATTTAGTCCCCCAACATTTACAAATGTGTGTCAAATTAGTCCTTCTTTCAACAACTACATTAGTTAACAGTGTCAATTTGGTCTCGTCTTATATAACTTAGTATCAATTTGGTCTCTATGCTGACACTGTTTACTAACCGTTGTTGGCGGAATGACTAAGTTGACATACATTTGTGAATGTTGGGGACTAAGTTGATACTTGTCAAAGACTAAATTAAACATTTTTGAAATGCAATGACTAAATTGGATATATCTATTATTGATATATATGATATATCTACTAAGCTCAATGATATATTTTGACAATTGTTTTTTAACTACTTTTGATAAGCATCAGTGTGTTTTAAGCGTTGGAAAGCAAAATAATAATAATAATAATAATAATAATAATAATAATAATAAAATAATAATAATAATAAAATTATGTGTGTATTTTTGTTAAAATTTAGTTTTAATTGCTTGGGAAAGAAATTGTAACATTAAGTATCTTTTTCAAAAGTGTAACTCAACAAAAAATCACTATTATTTTACATGATATATTTTAAAAAAGCAAAGTTTTTTGTACAATCTTAAAATCACTCTTTTGAAAACATAGACAAACATTCACTTAATTTATTTAAATAAAGATTATTTTTCAAATGGGTAAAGAAAACATACTCTAAAGTTCACGAAAACACTCCTTAGCATCTCGATCACTTTACGTATTTTCTTACTAAATAATTTTTTTACCAAACCAGTAATTGAAGTTTCACCAAAACATACTACTTAGCATCTCGATCACTTTACGTATTTTCTTACTATATATAGATAGATAGATAGATATTCATAATCCCATCACATGTGGTACTGCCATGAAATGTGTTGTAGAGAGCATAGAACAACTCAGTATGGAATGCATTCAAGATGCCAAAAAAAGCAATTGATGTGAGGACTCCTCCCGATGCTAATAAGAATGATGGGAAAGGATGGTGTAAGTATTCAATTAAAGTGGGTATTTTTTTTTAAATGTTGCTAAAGGGTGTTTATATATGAATTTTTTGTGAGTTAGAACTTTTGTTGCATGTTAATATGAGTTTGTGTATAATTTGTGTAAGGAAAATGAGTGTGATGAAATGATATGTAGTGATATATATGACCTTGATTCTGTTTATTGATGCCTCAAACATGATTGTGTATAATAGTTTTTGATTTGGTTGAGTGTACATTATTGAAATTAGATTAAAATTGGAAAGGGTTGGATGCTGTCCCTAAACCCGTATGCAGGTATGTTTAGTTAATAGGTCACTGTGATCTCCACAGAGCTCCTTCAATTTTCTCACTGGAATTACCACTTTTGGTTGAAAATTGAAAGAGAAAACTGAAGTGCAAAACAGAATTTCTTATCTGTCATAATTAGGGATCTGCTTGGAGTAATTAGTTGTCTATGTTCTGTGAAAATTTCTTATAAAAATGAATCTTACCATTCCGGAAACTAGATACAATTTTCTATGATTTCATCTTTGGGTTTTCTGGAACTCATCAAGAATTTATGAAGAAATGTTTATTTCAAGTATAGGTCACAAAATTTCATTATGTGAATGCTTCTATTAAATCGACTGTGGTAATTTGTAAACTTCTCTTATTTCAGAAATCAGATTGGAATGATTCTTGTTTTCCATAATACTAGACTTAATTCTCTCCATTTTAGACCCTGAGTTCATCAAATTTGGTTATGAATAGAATTAGAACAGTGGATTTCCTCTACATGCACAGATTATGCCTTAAAATTGAATCTCCTGCAGTATTTTCTTTATTGTGAACAAATGACTTTTCCTTTTTGATTAATACCAGTGCCATTTTTAAACTAGATATGTTTATATCTCTTCTTTTATTCTTTATTTACCACTTGATTGTATCATGAATTGATATTGTAAATAAAAGAATTTCATGAGACTTGGCTAAAAATACTAAATGAATACTTGTACTTTTTTAACACAGACTGCCTTGCAAATGCATATCTGATTAACTGGTTTGCCACCGGATGTGGGGATGTTGGGAATCTTTCAAACTCGGTGAATGCGTTCAACAATGTTGTGAGTATAAATAATAGTTTAATATAAGCGCAACACTAATTAACCTGAATAATTTTCCGAAGCTTTTCCCGAAACATTATTAGCAATTCTAAACAGAGGAGAGTGTACCAATTTATTATACTCTCTCATTGTTTTCGGGAATAGCTTCGTAAAAAGTTATTCTGGTTAAATAACATTTTCCTATTCACATGTTTATGGAAAACCTAACAATGGATTTATTTAATATGTACCAGGGATGGTTGATTAAATCAAGTGCGAGCTACAACCACAATTTTGGTCTTGTAAGTTGATCTTGTCTCAATACCGAGGATACTGACTCATAAATCATGCAGAGTTATGTTTTGATTGTTTGTTTAAAAACTTGTTACAGGCTAGAAAATACTTTGGTGATTACGCGGGGGCCCTATCTGCATTTTCGTCTGATGTTCATACATATATTGATACTGAGCGGGAATTAAAGACAATTGTGGCTTTGCTCGAATCATTGGACTTATTACGTGGACGTACAACAACGTCAGTATCAACAGACTCAAAAATGCTGGTATTTTTCTAACCAGTTCTATTTTCACATGATTTTGATTTGATTTTATTAGTGATATAGTCTTCCTTCTTGTGTAGGTGGAAAAGGTACCTTAAATGTACTCAAAGAGGGTCCCAACAAAGGAAAAAAAAATTAGGGGTGAGGTCAAATATGTTCTTGAAAACGAGAATGGTCCTATGCTGTAAGTCTCTCTAGCAATGACATAGGAAAATCCGTCAACAAAAATGAGTGAAATTTTTTGTATTGACTAAAAACAAATTTTGCAAATTTTATTGGGGTCAATAACACCTTAAACATTTTGACTATCAATTGAATTAACATATTCTCTTTATATGTTAGTGATGAGATATTTTATAGATTTTGATTAATATCAAATGTAAAAGAAATGTCTTAGTCAATTTTCACTTAAAAATAGTGCCATATAATACTTTTAATCAATTGAATTTTACTGTATTTACTACTAAAATTATACAATAATTATTTTTTCTTTGACTGCAATGTAATGCAAGGACATGTTGATCTTTTTATATTTTTGGTAGTTTTCAACTATGACTATTGCCTAATTATGTACGAAGTTGTTTATTATAAACTATTTTGACTGTCAATTAGACCAATACATTCTTAATCTAAAAATATTATATTGTATTGTTATAAAATCCAATACGTGTAATATATATCGAATGAGTTGTGGTAAAATGTTTTTATTCACTTTAACATGTTATTATACTTAAATAATTAATACTCTTCTGCTCCACAATATAAGAGAGAGAAATTTAACATTATACAGACTAATGAATGACACTGAAAGGAACTATTATTATTTAATAAGGTTAAAAGTTTATCTTTTTTTTAAGATTGCCATTTTTATTTAATGATGATTTACACTCTTAATTAATAACAATATTATTAACTACACCACTTAAACAGGGATAAATTTGGAATTGTTCATTTAATACGCCTTAAAATTGTATTTGTTTCTTATATTGTGAACCACCAAAATTCACTATTTTTCTCTTATATTATGAACCTGAGGGAGTATTCTATATAGACAGATTGTTAATTTATAGAAATATCTTAAATGTTTTAACTGTCAATTAGACTAATATATTCTGATTATTGTCGTTTTTAATTTCATATTTTTATGAAAATTTGGATCACTTTAATTTGTTATATATTCTAAGAATGTGTGTATGGAGTGGTCAAAAAAAAATGTGTGTATGGAGTGGTCAAAAAAAAATGTGTGTATGGAAGATTAACAAGATCGGTTATATGTTTTGTCAAAAAAAAAAAGATCGATTATATGAAATTAGAAAATCGGTTAGAGCATTTGTTATATGTTTTGTCAAAAAAAAAAAAAAGAATGAGTGATCAAGTTTTCCTTTGTTTACGTCTTTGTTTGATGACATACTTTGGGGTGTTGATTCTCTCATCATTTGGTTAGTGTTTCGCACATAATTATAAGGCTGTTTTTTTTCGCACCTCCTTGATTATCACTCCCACCCCCATAATTAGCAAAAATCCGAAAATGCCCCTGTCATTTTATAAAAAAATGCAGCAGACCCCACCACACGAGAATTTTTTCGGAATTACCATTAAAAAAGGTATTTCCGGAAATTTGGAGGTGAATTTTCCGGATTTAGCACAGAAAGTTGGTATTTCTGATTCACGATTTTTGAACCGGAATTATCCCCAAAAAAGGTAATTCCGAAATTTTGGTTGTTTAAATATATTTTTTTTCCGGAAATACCTTTTTTAGACGTAAATCCGGTTCACATATTGTGAACCGGATTTACCTCTAAAAAAGGTATTTCCGGAAAGAATTTTTTTTATATAACATTTATATTTATTTTAAATAGATGGTTATTCTGGATTTAACCGTTGCTTTTACGACAACTGAGATATTTCCCACTCGAGATGCAATGACACGTTGGGCTAGAGATACCGGGAAAGCCAACGGAATCATTGTGATTATTGTTCGAACCGAGACGACGGAGAATGGGAAAGGGAAAAAGAACAAGGTTGTTTATGGCTGTGAGAGACGGGGCACATACAGTCGAGTAGATGTTGGGTGTGGTGCTGATAGACACAAGACATCAAAAAGATGTGGCTGTAAGTTTACATTGAAAGCTAAACCACTCTTACCTCCTAGTTCTGATTGGAAGGTGAGAGTGGTGTATGGGATTCACAATCATGAGCCTCATAAGACTTTGTTTGGAGCAGCTATATTTGGTAAGTTTACCAAGGAGGAGCGGTCAGTTGTTGGGGAGCATCTGTCTTTGGGAGTGAAAGCATCCAAAAGTCTTGAAGCATTGAAGGTCAGATTTAAGAACAACTTGAGCAACCGTATCCGGAAGGGAAAGAGAGGTAATATGACTGAGATGCAACAGCTTATGACACTGATTCAGGCGAATCATTACTTGTGTTGGACTAGACGACTTAAAGGTACTGATATCGTTGAGGAGATCATGTGGTCACATCCTGATAGTATCAAGTTATTGAGGATGTTTCCGATCGCTTTTGATTATGGATCGTACTTTAAGACCAACAAGTATGCATTGCCTCTGCTGGAGATTGTTGGTGTCACTTCCACCGAGTTGACATTTCTGCTGCGCTTTGCATATCCGCTCTCGTGGCGTTATGATGACTACACGTGGGCGCTGCAGAGCCTACGAGATTTGATGGTGTATGATATTGCACTTCCTCAGGTAATTCAATGCTAACTGAGTTTAGTTTTTCGCATTCCATTACTATTTATTAATTTTTCCATTTCTCAGGTTATCCTCACTGATTGTGAGGAGGCTTTGATGTCTGCTATCAAGGTTGTGTTTCCGGAGGCAATGAATTTGTTTTGTCGGTATCATATTAACAAAAATGTTCATGCTCAAATAAAGAAGTCATGGCGGGGAGATAGAGTGCGATCATCGATGACACTTTGGCATCATGTAGTTGATGCTACATTTGATGATGAGTTTAATGAGGCTTTGCATGATTTCGAGCAATCGTCTACTGATATACCCCAGCTTATTGCATATGTGAACAAGCAATGGTTGTATCCTCACAAGGAAAGATTTTGTGGCCCGTGGACTGATAAAGTAAGACACTATGGAAAGTCAGCAAAGGAGCGGGCACAACATGACATCCACTTGGTAAGTCACTTTCCCCATTTTTTACATAAGTATGTTGATGACATTATCAATGTGGAGGGAGATGGAAACTGTGGATTTAGATGCATTTCTGCTGCACTAGACTGGTCGGAGCACAGTTGGCAAATCGTTCGAAATGATTTAATTAGTGAGATGGACTCCAACTGGTTTCAGTACACACAGATCATGGGTGACAATGTTCAGAACATTAGAGATTCATTGGTTTCTATCCCAAACAGACAACAACAACCTATTGAGAAGTGGATGACCATGCCAGACACAGGACATGTCATAGCTACTGCATATCAGAGACCCCTGGTTATGTTGTCGCCTCATGAGAACTAGACATTCTTCCCTTTGAGAGGAGACTGTGTTTATGGTCAGAGTCAGTTGGTTTGTGTTGGGTTCATCCATATGAATCATTGGATTCTAGTCAAGTTGAACCACACTAGCCCTATCCCTCCTGCACATCCTTCTTGGGGTCGACACGCTTCAGATGAAGCTAGATCGTGGCAATATCCATACATTGGACGCATGCAGTTATGGTCTTCTTTTGTTCCAGATTATGTTCCAATGACACCACTTGATTATGTAGACATCACAACTTGATTGTTTATATAATTTTACATTATTATTTGGTGCTTTTTTTGTACACGTTAATAGTCTTAGAATATTTAAAAACTCGTATTTTTAACCTCAATATCGTAGTATTATACTTTGTTTACAAGGTCGTAATTTTTAAAAAATTAAAAAAAAATTGGCGCATGGTAAAAACTGACCAAAACGTAGTTAAAAAGTCATTTTTTACACTAAAAAACATGTTTTTTATGGCACTTTGGTGTACAATATCAGCTCGTAAATAATTTTGCAACTCGTATTTTTAACATTAATATCGTAGTATTATACTTTGTCTACAACGTCGTAATTTTTTAAAAAAATTAAAAAAAAATTGACGCATGGTAAAAACTGACCAAAACGTAGTTAAAAAGTCCTTTTTTTTAAAGTAATAAAACATTTTTTTATTGGATTACTAATTAACGGTCTAGATATTGCCAACCACTTTTGAACGATCTAGATTTTGCCGACACTTTAAACGGTCCAGATTTTGCCGCCCACTTTTCATCAACGGTGGAAATCCATTCTAGGGTTTCATTTTTCTCTATAAATAGACCCTTTCCATTTTACTTCTTTCACACACAACACTCTCATGGACACTCTGAATACACAATACTCTCGTGATTCTGCACTCACTGCCCTTCACCATCAGGGCACAATCACAAACAGAGAAAATGGTGTCCATTTTGAGAGTCCAAAACACATTTTATGCAGGCTTAACAACGACATCACATTTGAAGCTCTGAAAGAAAAAATAACAACGAAGGTGCAGCTGGAGGGTGACGAGCAAGAAATCACCCGGATCATTTATCGCCACCCCACTATGGGCGATAATAAACGTGTTCAGTGGTCCACCATGGATGTGAAGAACAACGCTGATGTTCGAGTGATGATAGATCGTTTTGACATATTTCAGATGCGGAGTCCTATTTAGCTTTATGTCGAAACCAGAAGGACCGTTGCTGAGGTCCTTCGACGTCTCCAACCACCATCTCACTAATTTCTACCGTCTTTTCATTTTCTTTGTTTCTGTGTTTTGTTGTTTCCGTTCAGAACTTTCATGTATTATTTCATTTCGTCATCAAAATCGTCGTAAAACGCGTCTTTAATTAATATTTTTTTTATTTATTTTTTCCGGAAATACCATTAAAACAAGGTAAATCCGGAAGGGGGGTTTGGGATTTCCGGAATTACCAAAAACTGAGGTAATTCCGGTTCACAAAATGTGAACCGAAATTACCTCAGTTTTTGGTAATTCCGGAAATCCCCAAACCCCTTCCCGGATTTACCTCTTAACGCTGACAATTCCGAAATTTTCACTATTGTTGGGGGTATTTTAGTCCAAAACGGTATTTATGGGGGTGTAGGAGAGAAGGAGGGGGGTGAGAAAAAAAACAACCAATGTTTTATTGTCCAAATCATAGTCTGTCTCATAGATGGATGCAATCCATTCCATTTGTAACAAGAGTGACTGATTAATGTTATTCTGACTGAGAAAATAAGTGTCAAGTAAACTCTTTATGCTCCTCCTCCTCCACTTGAACATCTTCAATATTGACGCTTCTCCTGTAGCACTTGGCACACAATAAGTAAAGCACAAATTTCATTCACTTTTAGTCTCTGCATTTTCTTTCTCCAATGTTTTTAGCCTCTCATAATTTTTAGTAGTGCTTTCAAAGTGTTATTAAAAGGCCCAAAAAATATTATTAAAATTTATGGGAGACTAAAAGCATTGAAAGAGAAAAATGTAGGGAATAAACGTGAGTGATTTTTTTTATAAACTAAAACTAAAATTCTCAAATTTTGTAGGGTCCAAAATATACTTGGCCATATTTAATATTAATAGTGATGAAAAATTCAAAAGACATCTTGAAATGGAGTAGTAGTGTGGGGCGTACATTTCTATTGTATGGATTAGGAATGACAATGGGGTGGGGTGGGGTGGGGTGGGACGGACTGGGAGTACTCTCCTGCTTCCTGTCCCCACCTCCAAAATTGTCTCCCGTCTCGGGGGCTTTTCATCCCTCACCCTCACGTTCCTCGTGGAGAGTTCGAAAATTTATTAAAAATTAGCAAAATTTTGATAAAATTAGAAAAAAAAAAATATAAGAGTAAGAATAAAATTCAAAGGTTTAACATTTTAATATAAAAAATATAAAATTGAGTCTTACTTTTATATTTTAATATTTAGAAAATATAAAACTTAAAACAGTTTAACATTTTAAATTTAAAACACATATAAAAAGATTAAAAATTAATTACTTATAATATAATATTATATATATATATAATAAGAATATTATGTAATATATTCGGGGCGGGGGTTATGATCCCCATCCCCATTCCCGCTTTGACTGCGGGGAAATTTCTCCCACATCCCCCCCCCACAGGGAAAAATTCTTCGCCCACGCCACGGCCCCATTACGCAGGAATCCCCACTTGCGGGTAGAAATTGCCTTCTTAGTATTGATAAGTATTTCTGTCTTTTTCAAATTTTTAATTTGACGAATCTTATGTGTAACCGGCCTAAATGGGGTATTGTTAGTGGCCGTCAATCTTATTTGATAGAGTACAAAAAGAATTTTGTTACTTTAATCCAACTCAGAGAGACACTCCAAAACAGAGCAATTATAAAAATTCCATTATAGACAGAAAGATTATTCATTGCTTAGTTAGAGTAACTATGGAAGACGGAAAAGTCAAACTAATTGGATTTTGGTCAAGCCCTTTTGTTCATAGAGTTATATGGGCTCTAAAATTCAAGGGAATAAGCTTTGATTACATAGAAGAAGATAGGCATACCAAAAGCCAGCTACTACTTCAATCCAATCCAGTTTACAAGAAAGTCCCTGTTCTTATTCATGGAGATAAAGCCATAGCAGAATCTCTTATCATTCTTCAATATATTGAAGAAACTTGGCCACAGAATCCATTGCTACCAAAAGATAACTATGAGAAAGAAATCAAATTTGGAGAGATTGCAATAAAAAGTTTACTTGATTTTTATAGAAACTATTGCAATTTCTGTAGAAAAGCAAGTTATTCGATCAAGATCTGACAGTCCAAATTTTAAGTGCAACTTTTTTGTTTTTATTTAATATAAACTTTGAATTTAAATATGGACCGTACGATCTTGATCAAACGGCTCCAATCTTACTGAATACATGACTGCACAATATTTTTGATTGCCCACAAACCTGATCAGGTTAAATAAGTAGGAGAAATTGTTAGTTTTCATGATTCAAAACTTTTACCTAGAAATTGTTATTGTCCTCCAACTTGTCAATCAAACTCCTTCAACTCACCAACTGAACTGCCTAATTTTTGACAACAACCTAATTGAGACTTCAAAATTTATGTACCAATTGTCATCATATAATTTAGATCATTATTCTCTAAATTTATTGATATAACTGATTTGGTTTTTTTAAAGATTACTTCTATAACTGATCTGTTTCTCCGACCACCAAAAGATGAACAAGAAAGAGGTATTGCAATAAAAAAAGCAGAAGAAACTATTGCAATAATGGAAGAGCAAGGCTTAGGTGACAAGAAGTTTTTTGGAGGTAACAATATTGGAATGGTGGACATGGCATATGGATGTCTTAGTCATTGGTTAGAAGGCTTAGAGGAAATTGTTGGAATGAAATTAATTGACCCAGAAAATTTTCCTCTGTTACATGCTTGGACTCAAAACTTTAAGCAAGTTCCTTTGATTAAAGAAAATCTTCCTGATTATGATAAGCTTTTGCTCCATCTTGAGAGGCGCAGACAGGAATATGCTTGAAGAAAGGCTTAATTTGCAGGTAGGTAGGTGATAATAAGGGAAAATTAATGAAGTATGTAAAATAAAAGTGGGAAAACTTTGTTTTCAATGTTAGTCTCAACTTTGGTTTGGTTAGCCAGATTCTCCAGCTGCATAGGTTAATAATTGTTGATACTACGCACTAATAATACGGTAACCAAAAAAACGTTGGTCTGAACTCAGTTTTATTATATACTGCACTATTGATTTATATCTGACTGAATTTGTTTATATTTAAGGTTCAACTATGGTCGGTCATAACAATCTTTTGATAATATTATTGGCATAAAACCCAAATGCAAATCATAATCAACAATCTCACAGTGATTAGGCTTGATTCATGGCAATGATGCCTGCTTCTAAACATTTAGTTCATTAGTTGGGTTTGTTACTGATATATTTTTTGGGCACTGACTTTAATTTTATGTTGTGTATCAAATAATGTGAGGTAGAAGTTTCATATTAGATAGAAAAGTGAGTACTGAACAATATATTCGAGAGAAGACCCATAAACTCAATGTCTTAAGGTTTTAGGTTAAGATGTGATGTACAACTCACTTGTATGGTTGTTCTTGATCCAAAGGTGAACTTCCGGTACGAATAGTTACTAATATAGTTATTAGGAATGAGAAAGTGGTGTACAACTCAGTTGTGTGATAATAAGTACTAATATAGTGATTAGGAATGAGAAAGTGTTCTGCTTAGGTGTATTGTAACTTGGGCTAGCTGATGTTTTTTCTATTGAAGAAAGATAGTTCTTTGGGTCTTTGGTATTTGTTATGTTAACCCACACCACACCTTCGTAATAACAGTGCTTATTTGAAATATCTGAAATTTTGGGAGATACCTAAGGTGGGTAATGATAGAGTTGACTCTGCTAATTAGTGGCGAAGTGCCACTGGAGTGTAGCTGCAAACCATTCCGATGCTCAAGTAAAGTTTCCCTCTAGTATTCAAAATATCATTAATATTCAAAATGTTAGAGAACATTTGAAAGTGGGCAGATGCATTTTATAGTGGCTTCTAGGAGATTGACCTGCGTGACGGAGGAAAAACAACCCCAATTGAAAGTCTAGTTGACCCAAGGCCTAAAGATGTTGACCCAAGGCCCAAAAAAAACCATATAGATGTTGGCGCATACTTCTCACCACTACCGACTACTCAGTGCACACTCCCAATACAGTGTAAAGACAAAAATACCCTTAATGAAACGCGTGTGTTTCGTTTTTTTGGGAATAACGATGGTTCGTAGTTACGCACCGAGCTGGTTCGGAAGTTTACCACTGAGTGTTGTATCTTCACAGACACCCCCTAATATTAAACTTACCAAGTTCAGAAGTTTACTACCAAACCGGTTCGAAACATTGAGTCCGAAACGTTCAGAATTTCAAGAAAAAAATAGAGAGCATTTTGGGAAAATTGGGGTGTTAGGAGTGTGCACCAAGTAGCGGGTGGGTTGTAAGAAGTATAAGCCTAGATGTTCGATCAGCGCAAGGCCCAACGATGCAATACAAGGATGGCTGATAATTTTTGTACCACCAAGTTGGACCACTTACCCCCACAATTGGTTTATTTCAATTCTACCCTTTTAAAAATATTCAAAATTTAATTCAGAAACCCAATTTTATTTTATTTTCGAAATTACTTTTGTACAACATTATTCTGGAAGGTGATTTTAAGAATTTTTTGGATTTATGTAAAAATATAAATCTGAAATGTATTTTTTGACTTCTGGTTTCTGTAAACATAAATCCTGAATAAAAAAATACATTCTGGATTTATGTCAAAAACGTAAATTCGGAAGTTAAAAAAAATTGTGAAGACTTTTTAGAGCGCTTATTTAAGTAAGCGCTATTAAAGAACAAATTTAGCTTTGACCATTTGATAGTGTTTACTCAAATAAGCGCTATTAAAAGACTTCCTAAAAACAACCACATTTCGGATTTAAATCAAAAAATACACTCCGGATTTATGTAAAAACCATAATTCCGAAATGAACAAAAATATGTGGGGTATGTGTTGGGAAAAAACCGCACACGTCAACGGATTAACCCACACGCCCTAGGATCTTTGAGGGAAAATAGATGAACACACTACAAGGATAAAGGAGAGAAGAAGACACAAGCAGTTTACGTGGTTCGGCACCTCTTGCCTACGTTCACGGGAACACATCAAACCAAGTTCATTCATCTTCAAATATGATTACAACAATTTGTAACCCTCCCCAATATGTGTATCACCCTACAATACTCTTCTCACTCTAAGAGTTACAAGGAATGATAACACTCACATCTCACACAACAAATGATCACCAACACTCTCCTCTACCTTGGACCTGGTTGGAGACTCTTCCACTCTACATGATCACCCAAAGGGTATGCCTCACCTCTCCAATGGGGATATCTCACTTCTTCACAAGTCTCTCTATTTATAGGAGAGAAATGACTTCCATGCATGCATAAGACTTAGTGGACACTAATTGTCCCATATTTTCAAGACTCTAGATACATCCACCCACCTTGTGAAATGTATCTCTTCAATCTCCACTATTTTCAACTTTCTTGGAAATTATAAGTATGTGGTAAAATGGAAAGTTTGACATTTTGGGGGTAAGTGAGTCAACTGGAGGGTAAAAAATTATCAGCCTACAAGGAATTAGAGGCTCATTGACGAGGTAAAAGACTAAAAAGTTTTTAAAAAAAAAAAAAACCTTGGAGAGAAGTCAACTACTATCTCTTGCTCAAGTCTAATTGATACTCCCTCCACTTCCTTTAAAAATAAAACCACAAGTAACTTTAAAAAAAAAATTGACATAAAACTATAGATAAAATCATGCTTTTGTACTACCCATATAGTTTTATATATTTTCATCTATAGACTCAATTTTTATACAACTTTCATTTACTCAGGGTCTCGACTAGCAACCGTGGGTGAGTGATCAAATATTGTGACTAAATATTTGTGACCACCTAAGAATTACTTGTTATCACAAGAGTAAAAGCACTCATCAAAATTTAATTTACGTAAAAAACAAAATTTAATTGAATTATTATGGGACGAAATTATGTTTATATGAACGGCATCTAGCTAGATTTAAGAAACTGTGATTCATTATTATGAAATAGGAAAATGCTAATCATATATAATAATAATTGAGATTCATTGTATTATTATTACTGAATAAGGAAGAAACCTAATTATTATAATTTATTTTGAAACAGAAATGCTGTGATGCATCATATCCACCGAAACTTATTGCAATCTCTTAACACCACTTTGTACCTCTCTCTCTCTCTCTCTTTTCTTTCTTTCTAGTTACTCCTCACCCATTATGTTTATCTCTTTAATTTCTCTCTTTTTATGAATATTATTCCCACTAATGAAGCTAGCAAAAACGATCACGTACATTGTCTTTATATATCAAAAACAATCTCCATAGATTTTGGATAACGACAGTTATAATTAGAATAATATATAGACTACTAGATTTATGCATGCACACTCATTTGGTTAATTAATTATTTTGCATATTGAAGGATGAAATGCAACTTATGTTTTTGCTTCATATAGTTTTTTTTATAAGCAAGAATTGTATTAAAATGAGTACAAGGGGTACTCCATACCTTCTATTACAACTGAGTTAAGCATCTGAGGGGATTCCCACCAATCAGATATCTAAAAAGAAGAAAAACGATCCTCCTTACAAATGAATCATTGCCAAGAAATGGATTTGGCATGATTAACAGCCACATTCGGATCATGACATGACTTCTAAACAAAACATGATTCCTATAAATCCAAATACACCACTTCACTAACATTCAAATTAAATATTTAAACTTCCCATCGTGTTTTGAGTCAAACTTCAACTCGTGATGACGGAAATGAGCAACTTCTACCTGCGGAACGATGAGTTAGTGAAAGTCTCCAAGTAGCATTAAAATCATTGACTCCATCTTTTTTTTTTAAATTAGGGAAGGGGAAAATTTTTATTAATCAAATGGCACTAATGACCATTGACTCCATCTCCATTTACTCAAAAAAGCCAAATTAAAAGCCTCACTATTCTTCACACCTAATCCTCTGTCTTTCTTAGGCATTCAAACTTTGTCCCAAGCCAGTGAAGCCACTCAACAAATATGACGGCCCTCCCTTACCCTAGAGTCGCCCCAAACAATTTAGATATTTGTTCAAATCTTAAAAATTGGGCTCCTACTTGGACCATACTTTTATCAAATTGGGTCCCACAAATAACACCATTTGTTAAAACAAATTGAAATCTAGATGAGAAATTACATACTTAACTTCAAGTTTTAACAATGTATACTTAATAATTGGTCTCTTTCATAGAAAAACTTAGTCCACGGTAAATGTTATACAACCAAATTGTCCAACTATTCCATGCATTATTCATATGTGCACGTTTGAAAAGAAGAAGGAAATGGAGGCAGAAAAAGAGGAAAAATATTCTTTGATTATACTATACTTTAAAATATAAGTACAACTTTTAGGTGGTAATAATGACTCAATTATTGAGAAGTCGTGCATGTCCTTGTACATTTCCAAAACTCTATCTATCTAATGTGTTCGTGACGAAACCCACCATTTTCTCATATTATTATATTATCAATAATATCCTTCATGGTTGGTATTGTCGTATTAACAAGCATTCAAATTAAATGTCTGAATATTAATTCTTTGTATCTTGTCCTTCTTCTCATTGAGCTTCATAATTTCATTGTTTACACATTAACACCTAATATTTATAAAATTTAAATTACGTTCTTTTTAAAGTGGAAGCACTTTAAAAAAAATGTCGGACGTTATCTAATGGATATTAGTATATTACATTAAATGTTGATGGCTCCAACGTTTATTAATCTTTGGCTTGCCGGGTGTGGCATTTATAGGTTTAAGCCGGGGTGGCAATTGGACCTCGGGTCGGGTCGTTGCAACCCAGAGAAGACAAACAGTAATTTGCATGTTAAAAACTTGCATTACAAGTTAGGGTAATTACCTGCAAATTTTAGTAGATGTAGATGCATGTACGAGCACTCTAGATAGAAGATACCAAACATAATCTCGAGTAGAGAGCTCAAATTATGAGTTAAGGAATACAAAAGGAATGCAGACAAAAGATCTTAAGTTCAAACTTGAAAGCTTACATTTTCTCCCTACCTTAACTACTACTCCCTCCGTCCCATATTAAATGTCTTTCTAGCCAAAAAAATTTGTCTCAAATTACATGTCTTTTCCAAATACCAATAAAGCCTAAATTATGTTTTTCCATTCATACCCTTCATTATTTAATATATTTCTTCCTACAATTTTACTTTTTATGTTTCCAATATCATTAATGAGGGACAATTTGGTAAACTAACTCACAATCTCTCTTTTCCATACAAAATTAACTACTTTTCTTAATTCCTGTGCCACAACCTTAAACGACATCTAATATGGGACGGAGGGAGTAAATACTAACATTCACTTATAAAAAAATTAATACAAAACGTTCGCAAAATATAATATCCATGAACATTATTATTGCAATGAGGTCAGCCGCCATTTCCATAATTTTGAGTTTTTTTTTTAAGTAATAACAAATGTGCAAAGGGAAACAGTCTACTTTTGAACTAACAAATCCACTTATTAAGGGATAAAGGTGATGGGAACTTTAATATATTTTTAAAATATATTTTATCAATTAAACTCAATGGAAACATGTTTGGGCTAGAAAAATAAGCCTCCCTTTTCTATAATAACACATATATATTATACAAAAAATAAAATAACTAGTCTCCACCTAAAAAGATATATATATATATATATATATATATATATATATATATATATATATACATATATATAATTATATAACAACTAGTTTTTCCAGGGTAAAACAAATTATACTTGTACTGGTTGTACTTGTACTCTGTGGTTCTCTGGTTTTATTCTTCCTGTATGAGGAAAAAATTGGAATTGCCAACAAAGGTCGATTCACTTGGTAAGAAATTGGTTCATTCTCTGCAAGAGCACGGATTACTATAATACCAATTTCCATGAATCACGTAAAAATCTCACACCCTCATAGATTAAGAAAATCAGTTATATGTATTTATTTAATATTTTTTATTTCATATACAAAAAATAATTTACTAATATACCTTTATTTTCTTGAGAGTGTGCATAATGCTCTTAGAAAATCAAAATACAACTAAATAGGTTTTTCTTTAGAATAATGATTAAAAATAATTGAGTTAATTGACAGTTGGTTATATTTGAGTCCAATAAATTTAAATACATTTTTACTTATAATTGAGTTCAAATGGAGTACGTTCTTACTCAGTTGTGATGCTAATTAATTGTACCCTTTTAATATTTACTAAAATTTCTACTAAAAAATTTAAAATTAGAGAGAGAAATTTAGCCACGAAAAATGTGAAATTCATATCTAAATTCCTCACTAAATTTGGTGATGCAAAAATTAGTAGCAGATTCTAATTTTTCTGTCACTAATTAAGATCACTAAATTAGTTTTTTCTAGTTGCAAAAAGATTAAGGGTTATTAAAGTACCAATTTCCAAGTAAATGGATTATAGTTAGATTAATTATTTAACTAACCAATCATGTGGATTGATTTAATTAATTGTTAATGATTGTTGATTGTTAAGTTTGTCAAAGATTATTGTTTATATATATATATATATTAATTATAGTCGATTGTAATTAATATAGTACATATACTTTTCTCTTGGATTTAATGAAAATGCCTAGAGCTGGTGTATATGTTTTAAGATTATTGGGAGTAACTTTATAATTCATTCATATAAGAACCCTCAATAACCAAGAAATTAATTGTTTAATATATAGATTCAAAATTTGTGAGGCTATGAGTTTGATTAGAGCTAGCTAGCATTGAAGTTAGAGAAGTTTTGTAGTAACTATAAACATTATCTATCCTAATACAATACTATTACTATATGGTTTTGTCGTCTTTCTGTCCCACAACTCCACTGTCTGAAACACTTTCTTTCAGTGCTGTGTTGGGCTCTGACAGATTGCAAAGTTCTTGACATGAGAAAATTTACAGTTTACATTGACCCACCGAATGGCCATGATTGTGCTTCTGCAGATATAAACCTTACACTGCAGCGTAGTCCATGTGGTTCAATTATTGTATTCTATATACGAGAATCGCTAGCAATACTTTCTTTGACACTCTAGTTTTAACACTAATAACCATATGATTGAGTGAAACCTATGTGATTTTCGGTCAATCATAAAATAAGCATTAAAGAATGAGTGTCAAACCAACAATGTTTGGTCTGAGCGATAACTGAGTTCGGATATCTCTTCAAGGTTTCAAATTGGAGTCTTGAATGTGACAAAAACTCTATTTAGAAAGAAAAATCACATATAACGATAGGCAAAGCTGGTACACATGACCGATCAGATTCCGCAATGCTAGAATGATGCTAGCACTCCTCACATATGGACATGGACATAGATATGATTGTGGAAGAAGCATGTTGTTGTGTAATATGCAGCTTCCACTCTTCTATGTGTCTCATACGTAAATATTGTCCTTTGCCTAACTGCCCCTTCTTCACATCACGCGTGCGTGTCTTTAACCACACCAACATCACCAATATTAATTTATTTCCCACAATCATCCAAACCCATTCTAGTAGTATTTTCTCATAAATAATTAAAGGGGTGGTGTTTTAAAAAATCATTAGGTTGATAAACTGTAGCATTTTCTAATCTTCTATTGGAAAAAAGTTGATTAATTCAAGGAAGATTACCTTTATTAATATACCCTGTATGGATGACTCCTTTATATTTTATCTTACTTTCTTTAACTGTTGCTAAATCCCATTGAAAGATTCCTATTAAAAAGGCTAGCATTATAAAATCAATATTCTTCTCATTAAAAACTCATACTATATCCTTCACTTTTGAAGCTTCACACAATTCAAGGAACCAACCTATTGGATTATATAGACTGAAAGGGGAGGGGGGGATCATCTTTGAATTGAATTACTCCCTTTATTTTTGGCAGAAGAAGAAAAACCTGCAAAGCTGCCACATATCCTCCTACTCAATAATTAATCAAGTTCCTTCAATCCCTCTTGATATATAAAAAACAAAGGAGAAAAGAATAGTGATAATGCATAATAAAATGATACATATTGCAGACTACAGTATATACATATAATGAATGGAATCAACATTTTATTTCTTACTTTATGAAAATCAGTGATGCAAAAGTTAAAGTCGTCAGCATTCCAGACCAACTAATAATTCCTGTTTGTTTCTTCTTTTGTAGTATTTCAAAATTCAAGTCCAACCAACATAATTTAGCTTCACATTCTTATTCTGTTAATGCAATTCAACATGTACACAACATCACCTAAATTTAATTCTTGTGCATATTTCGTATTAAAAATGGAGAAGCTGGTAATGTAATATTGCGGCTTCTTAATTATTTCCTTTCCCAATAATAGATTGAATAGCATTATATATTATCTGACATATTACAGCTTGTAGGTTTCTTTCTCTTTTCTCTTCTTAAAAAGAATCTATATTCAACTTATTGCTTTCTTGAAAAATGTCTAGAAATCATAGAGAAGAAACTGAGAAAACAACTGCAATACTCAGAATGTTTATTTCTCTAACACATTTAGCTAATTTTTTAAATGCGTACATAGCATCTGGATCCTTTGCTGCTACGCACAGAATGGTGTTGCGCCTAGAGCGGTATTATGCCAATAAGGACAGTTAGTTCTAGAGAGATTTCGCGCCAGTAAGGGTCGTCAGATCTAGAGAAATTTCTCTCAAAATCTAACGGCTTTTACTGGCACAACACCATTATGTGTGCAGCAGAGGATCCGCGTGGATACCAAATGACATATTCTTTCCTTACTTTCTTCCCTACAAAACAGCATCACTAATTCTCCTTTCTCTTCCTATTAATCAAAACATATTAGCATGACAATAAAGGTCACAACCAAAGGGTCCCCCCAATTTCTAAAACTGTAAAAGTAAAAGTGTAAAACCAAAAAACCATGCCATAAGTTGATTATAGATAGAAAATAGTACTACACAATGAGGTGTAGACTAGTGGAGTACCTTATGAGTCAGTGATTTTTGGCTATTGAGCACTTCTACTAACCATAGTGAAAGTAGTTAATGACAAAACATGCACAATCAGTAAACAAAATCAATAGTTAACTAGCATGATTTACTATATCAAATCTCTTAAACAAACTTTATGTGGCACACCAACTACTAAACTTTCTATCTTGCTGGAAATCACCACCACTACTCCATCATATAATCACTACTACTACTACTACTCTCCCTCTCATACATTTTCCAAATACTAAACTACAAAAACAGAAACTCCCTCATTCAATTATTTCAATCCACAGTACTCTCAACTCAAATATCAACCTTTTTTTCTCTCTAAACAGTCCCTAAACCAAACCAAATAAATCCCTCCACATTCCACAACACAACACTCCCATCCCAACACACCAATAACCTTGTCTGTCTCATCTCATAAACAAAATTTTGAACCACAACAACAAACCAAAATGGTCTTAGTATTTTTGCTACTACAATTTCTCTTTCTAACAACTTCCACATCTATTCCAACCTCATCACCTTCACATAACCTTTCATACCCTCATTTCCAACACCTCAATGTGAAACAAACAATTGCAGAACCAAAGCTAAAGCTAAAACCTTTACTTAAATCCAAACGACCCCATGAAAACCAAAATTCCAACACTGACTCCTATACTGAAGAATCAGAAAAACGAAAAATGAAGCTACTTCACAGAGATAAAATTCCTACCTTTAACACTTCTCGTGATCATCGTACCCGTTTCAATGCACGAATGAATAGAGACGCCAAAAGGGTCTCCGAAATCATCCACCGCGTCGCCGGAGCCGTCGGGTACAAAACAGAGACTTTCGGGTCGGATGTTGTTTCGGGTATGGAACAAGGAAGTGGAGAGTATTTCGTTAGAATAGGAGTTGGAAGCCCACCAAAAAATCAATATGTAGTTATTGATTCGGGTAGTGATATTATATGGGTTCAATGTCAACCCTGTACCCAATGTTATCATCAATCCGACCCGGTTTTTAACCCGGCTGATTCGTCGTCTTTCGCCGGAGTTTCTTGTGGCTCCACCGTATGCAGCCGTGTGGAGAATGCAGGGTGTCATGAAGGAAGGTGTCATTATGAGGTTTCTTATGGAGATGGGTCCTACACAAAAGGGACACTTGCTCTTGAGACAGTTACATTCGGGCGAACCGTGATCCGTAACATGGCAATCGGGTGTGGGCATAGTAATCAGGGTATGTTTGTTGGAGCTGCTGGGTTATTGGGCCTTGGAGGTGGGCCCATGTCTTTTGTGGGCCAACTTGGTGCACAAACTGGTGGTGTATTTAGTTATTGTTTATTGAGTCGGGGCACCGAGTCATCATTCGGATCACTTGAATTTGGACGTGAAGCGATGCCCGTGGGTGCTTCATGGGTATCATTGGTTCATAACCCAAAGGCCCCGAGTTTTTACTATGTTGGGCTTTCGGGTCTTGGAGTTGGGGGTATAAGGGTACCTGTATCCGAGGATGTTTTTAAGTTAAGTGAAATGGGTGAGGGAGGGGTGGTTATGGACACTGGGACCGCAGTGACGAGATTGCCCACGGCAGCTTATGGCGCGTTTCGTGATGCTTTTGTTGCTCAAACCACAAACTTGCCCCGAACATCCCGAATATCCATTTTCGACACGTGTTATGACTTAAATGGATTTGTGTCGGTTCGGGTACCAACCGTCTCGTTTTACTTCTCGAGCGGGCCTATCCTGACCCTTCCAGCTAGGAATTTCTTAATTCCGGTGGATGATGTGGGAACTTTCTGCTTTGCATTTGCTCCTTCTTCTTCAGGGCTTTCCATTATTGGAAACATCCAGCAAGAAGGGATTGAAATTTCAGTAGATGGAGCTAATGGGTTTGTGGGATTTGGACCCAATGTTTGTTAAGTATATCAATGGTCTAAATTTTGCTAGTGCTAGTAAAAATGTCACATATATAATCGTACCACTAGTACTATGTACTATGTCTATATAGATAGATAAATGAAATAATTAAGTGATGCATGCATGAACATTAGCATGTTGTTATTAAATGTTTAATCTCTTTTAGTCCCTAAAAGTTATTGTAAAAGCAAAATCTTGTGGAACTATTGTGTGCTTCTTTAATGTACTATACCTCAAGTTAAAGAAGAATATATAATGAGTGGTCAAACATGCCTAAGAGATGACCCTGAATATGGTCAAAAGAATCATAGGAAAGGCCATTTGCTATGTTGGGGTAAAGAGTAATCTTTATGCTTGAATGAGGAGGGAGGATCCAACAAGAAAACCCTTTTACTCAAGTTGAAGAGTGAAATGATTAAGTGTTTCTAGTGATGACTAGACATAGCAGCTATTAAACTTTTTATTTCACTTAAACAGATTCCCTTCACTGTGTGAAAGCTGCTACATGCAACAATTGAATCATGAGAGAAGGGGCAATTATGAACATTTGAGACTATTGCTTGGGACCTCACATTGGAGTGCATATGAGTGTGTTTTAAGCTTTTCCTCTTTTGAGAGATGGGAGAGATTAAGAAAAATCACTGTTGTCTTTTTCTTTTCTTGATGTGGTTGATTATTATCAGGAAACACAAATACTTATATATGTCCCATTCACATGTATGTATGTGGTAATTTAAGCAGTTAAAAATGATACTACTTTATTTGTGTCTATTTGCTATGGCTTTGTAACCACTTTATTGGCCCACCAAAAAAGTCACACTTTGTTGGTGAAAATTAAAAATTAAATTGGTAAAGGAAAAGAATCAAACAATTGTACTCTTTGATGATTTTTCTACCCCTTATTAGGCATCATATTTTCCTAATTCCATTTAATACCAAAATCTCTCTCTCATTTTGACCAAAAATTATTCCAGATTACCATAATTTTGACATTTCTCAAATTTAGATCTAGTTGAGATAAATTCATAATTATATTTTTCAACTACGGAATTATCTAATTTTGATAAATTCGTAGTTATATTTTTCATCTATGAAATTATCTAAATGATATAAATGTAGTTGAGATAAATCTATGCAACCTAATATCTTAGTGTTTTGATTATTATCCTCCCAAACATCAAAAGGTTTGTCATAGAAAAATGAGTCAATTACCTAATAGGATAAAGATATAATGAGTAATAATAACTAACTATTGAAATGCTAATTTTAGTAGATGGTTTGTAGGAAGACGGGTGAAGAGAGAACTCAACTTTGATTAATTAATTTAATCATATTTTGAATTCATAAAAGCATCCGCAAGAGAGAAACTCTCATTTGAGTATTTAAATGAGTCTCATGTGTACTTAATAAGAATTTCATCTCCGATCAAAAAAAAAAGAATTTCATCTCTCCAACTTAGAACTCCAACAAAATTTATTAAATGAGTTCCACTAATAACTTTGCATTACTATTATATTAGTATTTTAATCAAAATTAAGAATTTCATCTATCCAATTAACTTAGAACTCTAAAACTTAGATTTTATGATGGTGTGTATGTTACTAGCAACCTTACTAATGTGTCCTCTAATTTCAATCGCTAACATTTGTCTAAAAAAAATTCTACTTATTGAAAACAAACTTGTTCACTTTCTTCCTAATAATAAAAATAAAAATAAAAAATCTTTCCTCTCACTCTCATTTCTAGTTGTATTGAGCACTTGATTTTTAATGATGTGAATTCGATTTATTTCTACAAAAAAGATAACAAGAAAAATCCCTCTTTATTAATTGAATTATTGAACTATATTATAAGACATTCATGAAAACAAAACAGATTGATAATTAAATTCAGGGTCTTCAATTTAAGATCTGGTAATAGGATATATAAAAAATAGGAAAGAAAATGTAGTAGATTAGTGTATTGACGATGCAAGTAATTCAGTGCTGTGCAAATTATACATCTGTCCAGTACACTCCAAGTAATCAGTTAACTTACTACATAGAAGCATGCAAAATAAAAACCAAATAAAAATAAAAATAAAAATATTTTTACTACAAATATTTTTATAAGAGTGGTTGTTGGAAGTAATCATGTTCACTCGTTCAACATTTTTTATTTTTTATATCACTGAAGCAAAATAATCCATTTTTATGACCACACTCAACGTTGTTTTTTAATTTAAATATTTTTATGTACTGATTAAAATACAAAATTAATAAAATGAAGTTATATTTAATTTAAAAGAAATGAGTTACTAACTTGAATTAATAAAATTAAATGTAAATAAAAAACTATTAAAAGTGAAAAAACAGTGGGACCCAATTTGGGTTTTTGAGAATTCCCTATTGGAGCAAAATTGAGTAGAGCTCTTAAAAATGAGGTGGATCAGTGAGGATGAGAAGACGTGGCTCACAGAAGGAAGTTTGAAGCTGATTAGTGAAAGTTCCAGGAGTATGTCAGAAGTGTCATCCTTTCTTAAACTGTAATTTTGCATTCTACTAGTTGACAATTTTTCACAATTAAGGGATTTTAATTCAAATTTATTCTCATCTTGAGATCGATCCCACTTTGAGCTGTGGCCTGTGGGCTATTATAAGATACGCATGAAATCCAGCTAGCTCCACGGTATGACAGAAGTGTCCACCTCAACAACCAACTTATCCTTTCTTTCCATGCAACTTCCAAGATTATAGAACAAAAAATGACAGTTCAACAAAGTAACATCATCAAAAACCATATAATTTAATTAGAATATTTACAGGCATCATTAAGCTACATAGCGGTTGGGAGGACAAAAATGCTCTTCTGGGCTTCAAAAGAGATAACTCACTACTTGGATCAATCAACCCGCACCAGCCAACAACAAAAAAACAGCCATACATACCCCCTCCCTAAATCCGCGCCACGCCATCCAAACCAAAATTACAATCCACCATGGGAAGAACAACTAGACCATGAAAAGATATTTCAGATCATCAACTGTAAGCCGAGCTCCAGTACCGCCGGCATGATCTTCACCAAAAGCAGATGCCACCATTTTTCTCTTTTCATCCTGCCAGACACATAATATCATCACAATTTACCACTGCTTAAAGCTCATACCTCACTAAACACAAAACATGAAGGAACAAATATATATACTTGGTGTGGCACATTAAAGCAATGTTTTGAAAACCGAACCAGATATTAAACCGGTGAGACCTCCGGGTCATGGTTCGGTTTTTAAAACACTGCATTAAAGTGATTAGATTTTTTTAAGATCAATTTCCTCATCATTGGGTGCTAAGCCTAACTACTAGGACCCTAAATCTAAAATTTCCACCAAGTATGACCTCATTTTGGCACATAAAAAAATCAACCAATCAACCAATTGATTTAAACCTGAAGATCCAGTATTCTATCTTCAACTGTATCTTTTATGGTGAACCGTGTCACAGTAACAGGGCGAGTCTGTCCAATTCTATGAGCTCGATCAATAGCTTGATCTTCAGTAGTTGGATTCCACCAAAGATCTAAAAGAATAACATGACATGCAGCAACCATATTCAAACCAAGGTTTCCTGCTTTGAGTGACATCAGCATAACAGTAACCTGGAGGGGGAAAAAAAAATCAAGCTAGTCAGACACCAAAGACTACCTAGGTTGAGGCATTTGAACCACTAGAGTAGATAATGCAATTTCCAGTATTATTAACCTTGTACACTTTACCTGGTATCATTTACAGATTTGCATAAAAAGAAGTTACAGCTTTAATTATATTGGGAAAGGGCAAACCTCGGGATCAGTATTGAAATCCTTAACAGCTCTGTCTCTCGCAGCCAGAGACATCCTACCATCAAGTCTCCTGTAATGTAAGCCAGAATGTTCCAATGATGTCTCAACTAAGTCCAACATGCTAGTCCACTGGGAAAAAACTATAGCCTTTATAGGTCCTTCAGTTTTGGACTCGGAATACTTTCTTGTGTGTTTTTTAACCTGAAAATCTGAATCACAATCTTCAATATATGAATCATCAGAAGACGGCGAACCTCTATTGCCTTCGTGGGAATTTTGTAAGCCAGAAGGAGTCTTCAGTTTACAATTTGACTGCAGATACTCAAGGACAGCTTTGATTTTAGATGAGCTGTAATCACTCTGCTGTACTAGTGAATAATCAATATGTGAATTTCCAGAACTACTACTACCATCAGGATCATCAGAGATGCAGCTCCCCAAAGTTGCTTTGGAGAAAACAACATCATCACCAATGTGTTCTTTACAACGAGCTGCGGGACACATATTATCATCGCCTGTTAAATATTCTGATATGCATTGATAACAGAACACATGGCCACACATTGTAATAACAGGGTCTTCGGCCGTATCCTGTTGAAACCATAGTACACATCAGCCAGAGCCCTTAATGACAACACATTGCTACTGTTTACCACTCAGCAATAACAGGTTAACCGAGAAATAAAAATCTAAAACTTTAACTAAGAGATTATGATAAAAGTTCACAGATTTAGTAATCAATCAATAAAACAAGTATCAGTGAAGAACATTCACAGCAAGTATATCTATAGAGTTCCACAAAGACTTTAAAAGTGATGCTCCTAAAACATGATCAGACATCAGAGTAAGCATATCATTACATATTTCCGTTAACAGTCCTAAACTTCCTCATATTTCAAACCATAAAGGAAGTGTACCTCAAAGGAAACAAATAATGAAAACATCACATTTGAAATTAACTCACATGGCAATCACAACATATAGAAGTTGTTTCCAAACTCTTAAATAGATTAATCAGCATCTCCCTTGGAAGCCTTTTTGCCATTTCAACAGAGTTTTTCCCAACAAAATCAGAATTATAATCCTTAACAAGAAGAGGATGGTCACAAGCCTGACGGAGACGTAAAAGCATTAAAAGAATATTTGCATAGTTTTGATTCACAGTGCCAGCAGCAGCATATGCCTGCAATGCAAAGTACAACCTTTTCATTTCAGAACTACAAAATCCATTAATATAGAAAAGATGAAATGAACAATATCATAAAAATTGCAATATTGCATGCTATAATAAGAAATTAGATAGGAAGGATGAGATACAAAATTAAACACCTTCCCCACCCCAGCACCTCTTATATTTAAGTGTTCTCTTGATTATTTGTGAAAGATTCACCTATGCAGCACTGGTTGATAAGTGCAAATTTGAACCTTTTGCGTGTATTAGAAACAATTTAGTAATAATGTATGCTCAAAATATACAAAAAAAAAAAAAGACATCTGGGCAGTTTAAATAATTTGGACTAATAACATAGACATGAATTTAACTGAATAGGTAGCTTATACACTGCAGAATCATTTCTTTCCACGGCAATAAAAATAAAGAGATGACATTTACATACAAGATGAATAAAACAAATGATGTGATGCAAGACACAGGCTAAGGGTAAAGTGATACCTCTCATTCTGTCAGCCCAGGGCAGTCATACCTCAAAGTTCTAAATCATCAAGTACTAAGCACTACATTAGTAATTGGCCCAATTCTTAATACAAAGAGGTGTTATTGATGTGTATGTTAAAAATGCCACATCAGTGCAATATACCTATATAATTATTTCTCTTTTTTCCTAATTCCCTACCTGAATCCTTTAATATCGTCGAAAGTAATACAAAGTTATTCAGTTGTACAGATCACACATCGTTGAATAGACCCTACCCTATACCCTATATCTTCATTTTTCAACTTTCCTCCCCTATTTCCTCCATTCTACCCACAGGAAGACAATTCTCTTGACCCACTATCAAAATGAATTTCTGTAAACTAATTTTAAAAGAACAAAACAAACAAACAATGCATGTCAATACAATTTGTCCAAGTTAATATAAGTAATTTCAAAGGAAATAAACCTTAAATTGAGAGCGTGAATCTGCTTCCAACTTCTTGTAGAAGGCCCGCTCCTCAATGGAGAAATCCACCTTAGTCAGATTAATTGTTTTAGGAGGTAAAATGATTATTGGCTTGCCATCAAGCAAAGTTCCTAGACAAAAGCAAAACATTTGGAAAAGGTCGTGAATTCATGACATTGTACAGGATGGTCATGGTAAAAGAAATCAAGGTGAGTCGACTGAACAGAAGGACTAATTCCATCATTTGAAAAAAGAATGAAAATTTAGCCAAAAAATAAAGTAAATCTTGATAACATTTTTTTTGACAAAAAAAAAATCATGATAACTTGACAAGGTAAAACTATTTACATATTATACTCACATTTCTAACAAATAATAAATTCACTATTCTTCAGTGATGACTAAAGAGAATCAATTAAATTTTAATGCTATTATTGTAATTTAAATATTACATAAGAGCTATTCAGGAGATCAGCAAGAATATTGCAAGGACACTTGAGAGTTGAAGCCAGGGGAAAGGGTAAATGCACACAATCTATCTAGATTCTAGTCAAGACATTAGCAACCAGATTTAGGGAAGAAAAAAAATACCTTTCGTACGACGTAGCATTATGGTCCTCAAAACTGCTTGAAGTTTCTTGTAACCTTGAATGGAATTTCTGGATATCTGAACTTTTATTTGATTGTAGAATGATTTATACACACAATAAGGTTCATACTTCAGGAACCTAAAGTAGCTATATAAATCATCAATGGTATTCTGAATAGGTGTTCCAGACAAGCACCACCTTCTTTTGGCCTTGAGACTGCAGCAAGCTCTGGCCACTTGAGTCCTATGATTCTTTATTGTTTGAGCTTCATCTAGAATAACCCTAAACCAACCTACCTTTGCAAGAGGACCAACACCACAATCGAAAGAACTGTCTATTCCCTTTTTCCCTTTTTTACTCTTCTTACTTCCATTATTTAAGTTTTTCCTCTTTTTATTGACAGAAAATTCAGAGGATAAGCCAAATTTTTCCCCATTTTTTTCATCAATATCAAAATCATCAACTAACGGTTTCTTTGGAAGTTCATTAGTCACAATAGCATAGGTTGTGAGAACCACATCATATGTTGCAAGTTCAACAGGATCCTTTGTCCTACTACCCCCGTGATAAATCAAAACAGAAAGCTTCTTATTTCCAACTTTGTCATCAAGCTCTCTGGCCCATTGTCGGAGAACACTTGCAGGGCAGACAACCAGTGTACCAGAAGCTGGCCTTTTGCTACGTGGTGGTATTGAACTACTCGGTTCAGTAGTAGGTTTTATATCATCAGACTCTCCGTTCTCTTTAAGCTTTTCGATATCAATACTACCATTATCATCATCATCGTCATCCAAATTCAAGGCTACAGTTTTATGATTGCTTGTATCAACGTTTGTCCATTTTGACTGTAATTTCATTTGCGCTAGGATGAGAGCGATCATTGAAATTGTCTTTCCAAGGCCCTGTTTGAACAAGATTTTGAAGTTTAGATAAAAATGCTCATAATTTAATGTCAAGTGCCATTAGCTTAGAAAAAATTATTCGTCAAAGATGACCTGATCATCAGCCAAAATCCCCCCCCAGCAATGCAAACTCCTGGTTTCCCTCCCAAGCATCCAATACAATGCGATTTTCTGGAATATAAGCTGATAACAAATAACTGATCCAAAATAGAAACAACAACAGCAGTAATAATAGACAAGCCATAATAATACCTGATGTCTCAGAAGAGAGACAGACATTAGACCAGCAGGTAGATCAGTTTCATGTAATGGCTGACTGATATCCTGCAATAACCAAATTCACATTTGACAAAATTGTGTCTCAATGACTCAGTGATATTAAAGATTAATATGCTTATATACATACAAAATCTATGAAGCCTCTTCCAAAAATCTATGATGCCTAGGTATTATTCCATACATTTAGCATATTCCTATTGTCAAAGGCTGCTATGTTAACAATATGTTATTTTATTTATCTTGTTTTTTCAATCCTAGTGGTATTGCTGTATTTTTAGTGTTTGGGTGTTGCTTCGTGATAGAACCTCCTATCAGTAAATGTAGAATTCTTAATATATAAATAAGGATATTCTGGGATGTGGTATTCTGTAATCTGTACTACTATATAAAGCTTTCATAATATATTATATGTATATCATATCATTTATATATTACGTTATATTATATTATATAATTATATATTACATATCATATATTATATAAGGTAATACTATATATTTTTATATAATATAAAGGGTATTTTCACGTCCTTTTCCTTGTGTTGTCCATTGTCTAGCAAACATTATACAGGACAAAAGGACGTAATGTAACTCAAGCATATGTTGTTCTTTATGTTCAGTACATCGGCGTGTATCAAACACACCCTTAGTAACGGTTTCAATTATAGAAGAGTCTTAGGCATTCACCTAATACTTGCAAGGCAAGATATGGGAAGGTCTTTTAAGTAACACTAACAGTACTGCGTTATATTAGAAACAATGATGGCACGAAGAATTATGGGAGCCTTCATTTTCCAAATTCCACTAAACCCAAAACCCTAGTCTAACAGACAATGTTCACAGAACCCAATCTCATCGGTATACAAGTAAACAACCCTAACCCTCAACCTAAAGTCACGTGTGTTCTGCAATTTGCACAATAAATCCAAGTTTTATATCCGAAGGTTTCTGATGTCCTATATTACACACACATCCCTGCAATCAATGTCAACATGCCTTGATCTTCAAGGCTTTTCACACCACGTGTATACATAGGCCATGGCATTCATCATATTCATATATCTTTCTTGTAATTATCAGTCTCAGCGCCATGCCTTACTGTACTATAAGAAATTAGGCAAAAAGAAATTAAAGGAAATTGACAATCAATTACTTACAACTAACAATAACAAAATCTAGAAAACTGAAGTTACTGATATAGTAGCTGCTAGAAGTGGCTAGATAGTAGACCCTAAACCTTAACCGACATAATTCCATTGACTAATATCGAAGTAGCTAGAACCTACTGCATGAGTTAGAATTGATAGCTCTGGTAAAGCATAAACACAAACTCTAACATTTTCCCTCAAACTTAAGGTGATTGTTCGAGTGTGGGCATATCAAACACATTGAGTCTGCCTCTGTTTGGATCTGCGGCCATGTTAATCACGGGAAGTTTCCATGTCCCAAGGCACATTAGCACCGAAGCTACAAATACAAGCTTTAAAAAATCACGGCAAGGTGTGCATTTGCACGCGATATTATTGGCTCAAATGCAGAACCAAACAGAGGCTCTGTCTCCAAGAGTAACAAACCAAAGTATGAGAGGGGGGTTTTGTTGTAAAGATGTCGGCATTTTGATCAGCAGCAGGAATACGTTGGACTATGATTATGAGACTCTGATAGCGAAGACTACAAACTGAATCTGATTTTCCATATCAATAATGAGATACAACAGTGCTCTTTACAGAGGACTAGTATAAAGTACACTAAATAACTGACATAATCAGATAGTTAGATAGAACTATAACTAAAACAGAATTAGACTATCTACAGTGACTAATATAGAAGCTGCTAGAAGTATCTAAAAGCTATGCATGAGCTAGATAAGTCTCCAAAAACATAACCACAACAGTATCCACCACGACGATGGAATCAAATAATAATCTTTACACCCTCAGATTTAAAATTTTGAGAACCTTGTCCGGCATTTTAAGAAGTTCAACACCTTTCTGTTTGTAGCTTGGCCTAATCTCCTATGATTCTATAAATAGAAGACTAGAAAGAGTTCAAGGGGACTTTTATCACTTTTCAGTTTAGAAACACTTCTGGGTTAAGCCAAAGTGCTGGGTTAAGCCAGCAAGGTGCTAGTGCATCCATGTATCCTTGTTCATTTTTGTGTGATCAATAAAACTTACAGGGGCTACTATCCCCCTTTTGTTACCATTCCCATCAAGAGACCTATCAACACCCTTGTTATATCCACATGCCCTGCATCTTAAAAGAAACCTCTCAACAACTATCACCAATTTCCTAAGGAATCGACTTTGACATTATGTCACATATAAGTTCCAAGTGAAGCTTCACAATTAAGGAAATAACTTTTCAACAAACTTAAGGTAAAATGTTTCTTTCAACTGTATGGTTTCCACTCAAACTTAACATATTGAATATCTTCTTCATACAACTTTGAGAATCTAAAGAATTAAATATACAAATACAGTGACAACACTGACAAGCATCATGCAATACCTGTAAAGCTGCTTCATAAACTGCTCTCTCGTCATTTTCAGAAGCCCTTTCATCACCTACTCCAGAACGGTATGCAGAATTACTAGAACCAGCAAATGGAATTATAGCCTTTCCAAGCATCAAAGATGAAGGAAGAGTCCTACCCCCACCATTCTGATACATGAAACGATCTTCATCACTGCCTCTGAGAAAATTGTCACGAATATAGCCCTTCTCACTGGACATGCTCGGTCCCATTCCATGGTGAGGATTCCTATATGCATCGGGAAGCTTACTGCTTAATCTGCTATTTGGTGCAATTGATGAAGATGGAAAGGCCCTTGTTGCAGATGATGGAAAAGCTGGTGGAAGAGTCCTCTTGAAAGCTTGTTGAGAAGACATTTTCTCATAATCAGCACCAGAAGTATTAGAAATTCGGGAGTTAACAGTCTGGTGCTGACTGCTGTTTCCATTTTGGGTCTGATAGAAAGGCTCAGCTCTTTTTGTGATTCCGTGGTTCAATGTATTCTTGCTAGGCGCATGTTGATTATGGGGCTTAACTTGTGAATGATTAAAACTGTTAGAAGAGCTTGCCTTTGAACTATTTTCCCCTCTTGAAGAACTATCCCTCCGAGACCACCCACCATTATTTGCGTCTATTATTATACATATGATGATTACTCACTTGTAAAGAAATTTCATAAGAGGAAAAATTTTACTAGAGATCACCGACCTGAATTCCTGTCAGAAGTAGCCCATTGTGGGAGACTCCTTCTCGGATCTTCTACCTCCTCCAACTCCAAGTCATCATCCGATGAACTAATATCTATATAGTCACCCATGAAATCTAAATTAGAACTTTCTCTTTCCTCAGTCAACCTAGAGAGAGAATCATCAAATGTTGAGCCAACCTGAAGTCAAAAAGTATTATGAACATCTCATTACACATGAAAACAAAAATGTAATGCTTCTTAAAATGGCAATGTCTTCACTCACCACAATACTGTAAGGTTTTGATATTAAACCAGAAACCCAACCGCTTAGAAGAGAACATAATCTCCGAGTAGAGTAGATGAAATGACGAACATCGTTCACGTTATCAAGCATCAACCTAAAACTTGTTCCACATTCCAGTTTCTTAAATAAACAACCGATTGCAAGGTAAGGAAAAATTAAATTAAAGTGAAAATAACTACCATCTAAAATTCAAAGACAATTTACACGGAGGAAATGATTTCGTTTCCCTTCCTTGAAGGCTAAAATCTGCACCGCAAAAAGTTGGGAAAAAAATCCAAATATTATGAGTATAACCTGAAGCACATTATAGGAAAACAGCATTTATCTTGTAGCAATTCAAGCCACAAATCCCAGTTAATTACACCCAAAAAAGGATTCAATCCAGATATTAAAAAATTTGGTCAACAATCTCATTATTCATTTTTCATGGAAATCCAACAAATATTGGGATGGGGGCAAAGGGAAGAGGTATATAACACCACTAAAGTATCAATACATTTCCACTTATGGAATTCTTTTCCAGATGAAAACAGTGATGATTTTGTTGACCAAATAGAACAACAACTATAGGCTTCTTCAATTATTTCAAATCACTTAAGATGAAAATCTGGCATGGATGAATAAAAGGCAAATATTGCAAAATACTTAACAAGACATTATCACTTAAATGGAAGGAGAAACTTCCAACTCAATAGACCCTCGGTTTTTTGAAGATTCGTCCAAAAAATGCACCTAAGACAACATATACAGTCCATTGCAAAGGCAGTATGAAGCATTCACAAGGAAAAAGCACACAGACACGTCCTTTGCTAGAATAGCTTATTTAAACCGATACTTGCTGTAGACTAATAAACTCACACCACTAATCTGCATTTTTACAACCTGAACTGCTCAATGCATTTGATCCTGCCATCCTCTTTAAAACCCTTTCGAACCAACTACCTTTTTTGTAGTTCACTCCACAAGTAGGGCTCAAATTCAAACAATCGTTGAAACAACTATAGAAACTTCACTCCAAGTAAGGACACTAGATACCCATAAACTTAGTAACTTGAGCAAATCTGAATCCAGGGTTCCTAATAATGCAGCCAAAACCCTTAGCCACCAATCTACTACCCCATTATCAACCAATTCTAACAAAAAGCACATCACCAATTTGTTCTAAACCGAAGTTGTGACTAAAGGCGTAAAAACAGTTATGACTAAGATAGGCACACACAATCATTACATTACATATATAAATAAAAATAAAAAATCCCACCGTTTAAGAAACCCATACTCCAACGGTAATGGCAATTGTAGAAAAGGACAACACAAAAATAAACAACCAAACAGATCACAGTAAATTTTGAACCTAATAGAAATCAAACCCACATTCAAGTCAAACAAAACCAACAGAAATCCATTAAAGCCCGTGGCATGGCGATAATCTGGGAATTCTCAGTGAATAGGTGAGAATTGGGTTTTGGTTAGCGAAATGTGTGAAAAAGATTTGATTTTTGGAGATGAAAGAGAGGGATGCAGGAGACTAGGGTTTCCCTCCAAAACGCAGAACGCGAAAAGTAAAAGAGGATAAAAACGACATATGATATAGGTTAGAATTAACTTACCCAAAATCTATGAGGAAGACGGAATGTGATTATGAGAGTAATGAGAGAGAGATTAACGAAGAGAGGTTGCACGAACACGACGACTGCTACTTCACCGTCACTCTTCCGTTTACTTCTTTCTTTTTTTTCCTTTTCTCCTTGTTATTATTTATTCTTTTTTACGATGGTTTAAATACATGTTTTGCCATTATGGTGTTTTTCAAGTTTAGCCCATCTAAAAAAAAGAATAAACCCTAGTTTTGTTTTTTTGACAAAAAAAAATGAACCCTAGTTAACTATCATCTCTGTCCAATTTAGTCACTGAATTATAAAAACCTATTAAATACTCCTTCCGTCTCATAATATAAGATCTTATTGCACTTTTCACAGTTATTAAAAAAAATTGATAAAGTAATTAATATGTTAAAATTTTGTATAACTATACCTTAACATTTAATGTCAACTTTTCATATACAACACAATTTAGTAGTACTATTAATAAGGATAGTATTTGGAAAAATAGCAATGAATGTATGTAGAAAATTGTAAAGAGTCTTATATTTTGGGATAAGTAAAAGTGAAAAAAATGACCTTACATTTTGGGATGGAGAGAGTAGTCTCTAATGTTTATTTCAATCTATCAATTTAGTCTTCAAGAGCCAAATTTTAGGAATTAAGTAGACGAACGAATGTAAACTTTACAGACTACATGATTTAGAGACTAAATTGGAGATAGAATAATAGTTTAGAGCCTAATATGAGGGTTTACTCGAAAAATAATTTTTTTTACATCATTGAAAATATATCATATTTTTAGTTCTTGTTATTTTCTTTTTGTTCCTAAAAAATTTGTTTACGTTGGAAATAGTTTGTAAAATACTTTATTTTAGACCTTTTAATATAAGCGAGATAAAAGATTAAAATAAATATTCCATATTATGATCCATTTTCTCTAGTCGGCCCTAACTTTGCTTTTTTTTTTATAACACCGAAGTTTTGCTTCATATTCTCTCTAATTTTTCTTTTTCTTCATCCATTGAATAGAGGTGATTTTGGGACATTTTTCGACCCTGAATCACCCATTTAAATCGTTTTCTCTCTTCTTTCAACTAAATAAGTGTTATTCACAAAGTTTTTAGCTTTTTTGTGATTTTGTCGTATTGTGCGGCGCCGTTGTTTTGTTCGTCGTCTTGTTCGATATTGTTTGGTTTTCCTATCTTGTTATCGTGTTTGTTCCGTTTGGATTGATAGATCCACTTCGACTCGCTACATGTTCAACTAATGAAGACTTGGTCGTCAATTTTGAATGTATAGGTACTTTGGTGGCTTTAATTTTGACATTTTTGTAGGCAATTTGTCGTTTTATGCTATTAACTAGGATGTTGTGAGTTTGTTCCCATTTAGTTTCAGCAATATGGAATTTGTATTGTTTATGATGTAATGCACCGATTTGAATGAATAAATACCTTATTTTTATTAAAAAAACTAAATTTTGTCAAAAAAAAAAAACTAAAAACTAATTGTGGTGTATTCGTAAGAATGAAAAAAAGAAAAGAAATATATAGGGACTAAACATGAAAATGCTGTATTTGTAGGAAAAAATACATTTTAAACCTACTTATTATAATATTTTATAAATTATAAAATATTTAATATATTTTTACTTAATTAACTGATAAATTTGTATATATATATATACTATATTCTACTACTTCTATATTTAAGACTTGAGGATTGCTAGTGAGTTGTTGACTAAAAATCATCCACATTAAAGCACTATTATTTTCATGACCGTTCTAAAAACTATTCTAATTAAACTATTAAAGCACTACATCCTTGCACATTAAAGCTTCTAACCGTCAACATAAGAAAATCCCACACCAATTACCATCAAATTGAAGGCTGTGTTAACGTTATTGCCATACCAAAATAATGGGGATTAGTAACCTACCCCAAATTGGAGTTTGCCGAAATCATAGATATAAATGGATTAAGATCCTCTCTTTTTCTTGAAAGAAATACTATAACATTCCATTTAAAGATAGATAGACACAACAATAATAATGGATCATAAAATTAAATGAAATTTATCACAGTAATTAATTTTTTGGACCAACATTATTTTTGTGTCTATTTCAATTCACATCTATATCTATATATAATACAACCACGAATATCCCCTCAGTGACCATGTCAGCAGAACTATTATCCAATTGGTCCACGTGTTTTAATGAGCGCCTACTTGGCACAACTTGGCATCCACCTCACATCCCAATATACATGGAACGACTCCATATTGATGTATTACAATATTTATAATAAAGCCAAAAATGCTGAATTAGATATTACTTTTGCAATTAAAATAGAATTATCATTCAAACAAATAATCATGAAAACGGTAATGCATAAAAGGAATTATCACACAGTTATTTGCAATTAAATGGATAATTATTATCATTGACCATCAACAATAATTTAGGTGAATGGGGTAGACCAAAAACCTCAGAATTTAGACTTTGTTCAAAGAGGAAGAACGTTAATGCATAAAAAACAATAATTATTATCATTGACCATCAACAATAATTTATACACACCTAATTACAATGCATAAAAATTTTAAAAAAAGGAATATTCTTAAATTTGAAATTTGGAAAAAAAAACATCAACTAAGTCAAAAATAAAATAAAACATCTCTGCGAAATTAAATCTAATTAGGTGTGAAGATAATAATAATGAATATGGATGGAATTTGAGACAAATCAGCTCAAATAAATGGTATTTTCAAATTTCAAATTTTATTATATAATAAATGATAGTTGGTCAAAGGTTAGTATTAATAAAAATGACCATCAATATAAAAACGGCTCAATATTCCTTTTGCAATTAAAACAATAATTATCATCATTTACCATCAGCAATAGTTATCATCTTTTTACTCTTAACTGTTGGAAAAATTTTACTCTGAATTGCTGGAAAAAAAAATCATTGACATCAAATTAAAATCAGCTCCATAACTGTCGTGTTAAAGAGAGAATATTTGTTTCTAAAACATTACCAAATATTACCATTCAGTTCCAAAAAGATTGGGACCTAGCTGTAACTCATAATCACACATAATAATTTTGTCCAGAAACAATCAAGCCCTGTCAATTATGCAAATAGATTACAACCCATTTTCAATTTGAGAGTCGGCGCCTCTCCAACCTCGCACAAAATATGTATTTGAATTTATTAGCCGTATAAAAATACGGTATTCGAAATATATTGTACAGTTAACATTACACTACGATTTTCTAGAACTCCTTTCACATTTTATTATAAATAGAAGGCACCTATGTTGAACTTTTTCACGCCTTCACTCATTCTCACCATTCAGTTTAAGGTGCCTAATTTTTCAGCCTGAACAAATGTCTTCAGTTCCTCCCAGCAACACTGATCTCCTGTCGCACATAAACGGCATCAGGGAGAACGGGAATGTCTTGGCACGTGTTGTTAGGTTGTGGCGTGTCGCTGACAAAGACCCAAACAAGCCTCCTTGCTTCATTGAAATGTTGTTATTTGACTCAGAGGTAAAACCATGTCACTACATCAGATTATAAGTATATCTTTAGCTATCTGTCTTGTGTTCTACTATACAAATACATGGTAGTTTAAGATAATAACAAAATATTCATCTAATGCAACTACTTAACATGATATATGCATTGCTTTCCATCAGATCTGATTAACAGATAATATAATCTTGAACTTTCTTACTGTTTACTATTTATAGTATCATTATTGTCTTACTATGCTTTTAGAACCTTTTAGTGTTGAGACCATTATATCTGACACACATGAAATGGTTCCTTAAAACGGATCTCGCTTATTTTTAGTTATGATCATTGTTGTTTTCTGCTGAACTTTAACAATACACCTTAATCAGAAAAAGATTACATGCCTTGATTTGTGTGTGTATATTTTTCCTCATACAATTGATGTCTTATTATTATGATATGAAATGTAGAAATCAAAGAACTGATTATGCTATCTCTTTTATACAATCTTTGATACTCATTTTATATTAATCATTTGCTTTCATTTCCCCAACATGTATTCCATCACGTAGCGTGTTGATTCTATTCTCTTTTAATAAAATGTGAGCATTTTAACGAGACCTATATTTTGGACATTTCAGGGCACAAAAATGAATATGGTCCCAAGGGATGCAGGCCTTCCATTTAAGTTTCAGCGGAGAAAGTTTCCAATTGCCTTATGCTTTGCGATGACTATAAACAAGAGCCAAGGACAGTCACTATCACATGTTGGTGTATATTTGTCACGTCCTATTTTCACGCATGGACAACAGTGCGTTGCCTTATCGCGTCAAAGTCGAGGAAGGGGCTCAAAAATTCTTATTTTTGATGAGGAGAAGACACTATGCACTCATACCAAGAATGTTGTCTATAGAGAAGTTTTTGACAATGTCAGAGGATAGATATTACAATTAAATTATTTATTTCTTTTTTTCGCTTACCATCGCTTTTAAATCACAACCTTATATCTCACAATGTTCCAATATCCACATATTTTCCAGGAAATGGAGAGACATTATTTGAAGCAAGCCAAAGACATGCTTCATAAGTGTATTAGTCACGTACAATAAAACCGACCAAGTTGACCGTCCAAGAGCGAAGTATTATGAAAATAGCTGTTTTTTATATTTTTCTTATTAATGACGTTCCTATTATGTGATATTTTCATCATGAGGTATTTTCTCCCCCAGGTATATTTAATCAAAGCCAATTCCTATAGTAGTCCTGACCAACATCCAAGTTTCATTTGATATCATGTTGAATCAATGGTTGTTTAATCCTATAATGCACATGCTAGACATGAAAGACCATAGTCTTGCCCAAGAACAGTGATCAAAGCTGAACACAAGACAAAGAAAAGTACCGAAACATAGCATTCTAAATTGATAAACATTCAACAAAAAACAAACATAACACAATAGTAGCGAACTTTCACAGAGCGTCAAGAATTGGGATTCAATCCAACAATTTTGAAAAATCTGTGACAAAGTTCTAGACGGATCAACCTTGAAAAATCGTTTTGGGAAAGGAACACACATACCTCCATTGTGTTTTAGAATCGCTGAATCTCTTAATCAATGAGAAGTAGATTTCCAAAGAGTCTGTCACACAAATCCAATCGATCCTTCTTTCCCTCTCCAACAACAAGACGACGATGAATCTCTTTCTATTTCTCACTCTCACCAAAACCCTTCTTCTTCTTCAACACCAAAACGACACGTCGTTGACCACAGCGAAGACTTCGATTGTGCTACCGATATCGATGATAAGCTTCTTTGTTTTGATAGTAACACCTCCGTTGGTACTACATCTTCTTCAACTTACCGTTCAACAAGCAGCATCCGTGAGATATAGACGGATCAAAATGAATTTGTGAATCACCCGTGGATTATGCAGTTGTCAGAAATAAGTAGAAATTTCCATTTTGATTTGATTTCCTTCTTTAAATCTATGAATTTCTGGTTCTCCAAGTTAGGATCGTCCATATTCTCCCCCAATTACCATTTCGATTTTCAAATTAATTGGGAATAATGTAATCGACTTCTACTGTTTGGGATTATTGGGAATTAAAAATAGTTCTCATTTTTTGGAAATATACCTTTATGGAAGCAAAAAAAACATTTTCACTTAAATGTTACTTTAGTTTCCTTTTGGTCATTTAACTTTATTTTGTTTCATTTTGGTCGTTTATCTTTTATTTATTGTTCCTTTTTGGTCCTCTTAAACAAAAATTAAAAAAATAAAGCACACTATGAATATGCTCAAGAACCACCAAGAACACTTTGATTTTTTGATTCTTGAATAACTCATGCAATACGTGACCAAAATGTTCTGTTTAAGAGGACCAAAATAAAATAATAAATGAAAGATAAAAGACCAAAATGAAACAAAATAAAGATAAAGGACCAAACTGACACAAAAATGAAAAATAACCGACCAAAACAAACCATAAAAAAGATAAAGGAAAAAAGTAAAACTTAGAGCAAAGATAAATGACCAAAAGTGGTATTTAGCCATGATACTAACATTTTTTTGGTTAAGTTTAATAATTCTAACATTATGTTGCCTTTGGAAAAATAAAAATTAAATTATCTGGCCAAAAAAAAATTGTCCTCCAAATGTCTCATTCTAGGTGTCACGTTTGCCATTTTTTTCCGTCTCGATATATATGTTTCTTTTTTTTTATAAAGCAAAATTTATATGTCACTTTTGAACCCCAATACAACATTTATAATTTCTTTCCAACAAAATCATTACCTTAGAATATCATTAATCGTTCCTTTGCTATAATCGACTAATATCTAACGGTATTTTAGTCCTACCATTGCAAATTTATTTCTTTAAAAATCAAATCTAATTAGTAAATGAGAAATTTTTTCCTTTTAACCGTAGAGGAGTGGTCATACAAAAAAAAATTATGCACAGTTATGTATACTCATATCAGTCACTAAACTTATATTTTTGGAGAACGTACAAATATTTCAACGTATCTTGCGTATTTTATATGCATCGATTTAACTAATAATTATCGGTAAATCAAATACTAAAAACTACTTTCTAACTTACTAGATTATTTGCAATTATACCGCAGAATTTGATCACAAGACATTATCAAAGTAATATGTATACCCGTGCATCGCACGGGTCATACGCACTAGTTTTTTTTACAAATAGAGAAGATCCTATCCTCATATAAAAGGTAATAAATATAAAATTGTCATCATTTTGACAAACTGTTTTTTCATTTATTATTATTTGGCTAGTTGCAGATTTGGTCCCTTTTTTATTGGATACACAACTTTAGTTCCCTTATTTATTTTTTGACAGTTTTGGTTCCCAATTTTATCAAAACTGGAATTTTAGTTATCACATATTTTTATGTAATTTTGATCACCAAATTTATCAGATTTGCATTTTAGTCTACTCATTGAATTGTTGTCCAAGAGTATTTTTTTTTGACAACGGAAAACTCATATCATTTCATTTAAAATCAAAGTAGTAATACAATTCGGGCTACAATCAAAAGTATGGGAGCTAGCAAAATTCTTTGATGCTCTAGTTAGTGTATGAGCAACATGGTTGACTTGCCTCCGAATAAAACTAACCGCATAGTTTTGTGTCAATGTCAATAGGTTTTTACAAGAGGTTAAAATAGAGCCAAACTCGGAAATAGAATTGCATGTGCCGTTGATACCATCAACCATTGGCTTACAGTCCAGTTCAATGGTGACTCGAGGGATATGCAACTCATGAAGCCAAGTGACTGCAGCAATTAAACCCAATGCCTCTGCCTCCTGAGGTTGAGGGGACGCGTAATACCAAGCTGATTTTGCCAAAACAAACGAGTCAGTTCTATCTCGAATGCACATACCAAACCCGAAGCGATTATCTTCAAACAACACTGCGTCGACGTTACACTTAAGCATGTTGGCAGCTGGTTTTTCCCACGCCACAAAGTCTTTGCCAGATCGTGAGGAGAAGCGGCCGGGGTCGATCTTTGTTAGTCTTTGGTTGTGCATGGAGCGCACATGCTGCCATTGGTGCAGAAATTCGAAAACGCTACCAAGTGACTGCCGAGCCGGTTGAACACTATTCTCCCATATCTTCTCATTTCTCCGCTTCCATAAACACCAAATTACCATAGCAACACTATTCCGAACCACCTGAGACTCCACTTCTAACACACAAAGTATTAAATTACCATAGCAACACTATTTCGAACCACCTTAGCCGGTTGTCTAAGAGTATTAAATCTATATTTTATATATCATTGAGTGTCAGCATGCCAAGTACATGTCATGTCAACACACAAAGATTATGCTACCACGACACCACTTTACTATAACATCAACATTTCCATCAAACATTAGATGCCAATTTAATTGGGGAACTAAAATATCAAATTTGATAAAATTAGGGGACCAAATTTGCGAGGAAAAATAGAAGGACAAATAAGGGGACCAATATTGTAAAAAATAAAATGGGCGACTAAAACTGCAAATTTGATAAAATAGATGGGTCAAAACTATAGTTAAGCCTAATTACTTATGCTCTATCAATATACTTTTTTGACAAAATTAAACTTTAATATTTTTTTTGTAAATCAAGTATCTTAGGCGCGCAATTGCATTCCCACAGTTGGATTCAAATCCATTACTATGCTTACGCTGAAAAAGACCTAAATCATCTTATCTAAGTGATCTTGAGTAATTAAACCCTATCAATATTATTCTATTTCTACTAATAAAAGTAAACTTCTCCATCTTTAGGATTAGTCGTGCATTCCCTAGTCAGAAAATCCGTAATTGTATTTACTTTCTCAAAGTATGCAACAACTGTACATTTCAATCTCTATCAAGAAGCTCCTTGATATAGCAAGTGATAGTTGCATAATAATGTAACGGCTTCATCAACTAGATTTACAAAACGAAAACGTTGAAAATCCAAAATGCACTGTCCACTGTGAACAAAGTATGGTTTCCACAACCACCAGAATTTTTGATATGCAAATCCTTCAAGCTTATCTTTTTCTATTTTTATTATTTTTTATAAACAGAGTATCATTTTCTTATTATGATTTCAAGTTACTAAATTTTAGATTTGATCAAAAGTTAGTAAATTTTAGTTAAAAACAGTTATATTATATATGGAAAAATTGATGAGCGCCTCATTCGGATTTTCCATATCCCAATCAAATCTATAATAAAAGTTTCCTTTTTTTTTTGTCAAAAGAAAAAAAGTTTCCTTATTTTTGTTTATAAAATCATAAAATAATAGTGTTGGATAAATTTTAATAGTAACTTTTTGGTGGTGTACTCTCTTTTTTTTTGGTGGTCGGATAATTTTTAATAGTATAATTGTATTTACAAATCCGTTTAGTTCTTATATAAAAAACTCTTTATAATTATACAACAAAATAAATACCTATTAACCCTGACAAATTAAAAAAAAAAAAAACCCGATAGATTGATCACAATGAAAATAAAATAAAATATTAATATTTTTCCCTTTGTAAACCCTTTTTTTTTTAAAAAAGTTACTTTTTTTTTACAAACATAGTTGAAATTATTGAAATATATATATATATATATATATTTAAAAACTTACTATAACATTTAATTGACTATAACTGTTCAAATAAAATTAATAAGTATTTTTTTTAACTATTTTTTTGACAAAATTTATTTTTAACTAATCGATCATGATGTTTCATTTTGTTCCCTCATTTGTCCAAAATCCATGATTTTTGGGACCGAAATTATCCATGTTTTTGATTAACTTAGAGTGCAATTAAAAAATATGAGGATAAAAATGACCAAATTAAAAACAGAGATACCAAATTCACCAAGTTAACAAAAATTACCATACTTATAGATGTAAGCCCACATACATGGCTAAGTAGCCAACTGCTCATGAGAGCTTAGATGGAAGTCGCAAGGAACAAAAATTAAAGACCAAAAACATATTCAAGATTAAGGGAAATATGCTTTAGCGTGTTCACCTTGATAATTGACAATGACGTCACACTATAAAGATGACCAATAATGCCTTAGGAAATTTCTAATATACCCATGATAGAGAACAAGCCACATGGACACTCACAGCCAATCAAAACAAGTCACGCAATCTCGACTGAAGTTTGTTGACTAATGCAACTGGCTACCTATTGTAGAGGTTGCTCTCTTTAGATCACTTTTAGAAAAGTTGTTTTTCATTCTCTTATTGTATTCGGTATTGGTAAAGTAGTTGCACTATTCTATTGTATCAAATTAGGGTTAGTTTGATTATTGGTATTCTATTAGAACAGTTGCAACTGTTAGCAACTGATTCTGTTATTGATCTTGAAGTAATCAAACTAACCCTAATTTGATTTCTCAACTCTAATAACCCAAACTCTAGAATTTCGTATTTCTTTGTCAATAAATTTAGGATCTCATTTCTAATTGTAAGGAACATTTTTTTTAGCCTTGTTGGCCATTTAGGAAGTGGCTCTGGTCTTAGCTTGTTTGTTTAGGTAATGGGCATGACTTGTTTTCATTTCCTTTAGTGGATTGTATGTAGGCCCTAGGATCCAAGAGAGGGTGAGGGTAAGTTCGATTGCCAGTGCAGGTGGATTTTCATCATCGATTCTCCAAGGTTTCTTAAGATGAGAACCTTAAGCACGCAATCTTGAGGTTAGGAGAGTTCAATGACAGTGTTGTCCTCATCACATTCTTAAGGAAGAAGCAGTGGACTTCCTTCTCCACTTTCATCTTTATGTCTTCCATCTTTGATATTTCTTCCTTTTCATGTAAGTGGCTCTGGTCTTAGCTTGTTTGTTTAGGTAATGGGCATTGCTTTCATTTCCTTTAGTGGATTGTATGTAGGCCCTAGGATCCAAGAGAGGGTGAGGGTAAGTTCGATTGCTAGTGCATGTGGATTTTCATCATCGATTCTCCAAGGTTTCTTGAGATGAGAACCTTAAGCACGCAATCTTGAGGTTAGGAGAGCTCAATGACAGTGTTGTCCTCATCACATTCTTAAGGAAGAAGCAGTGGACTTCATTTTCCACTTTCATCTCTATGTCTTCCATCTTTGATATTTCTTCCTTTTCATGTAAGTAGTTTGTCTTTACTTTGTGTTGATTGTTTGTTGTTCTTCATCTCTGTCTTTGACTTTTGAGTGACAAATATTCGATTTGTCATATTTCTAGATCTAAAATCTTAGAGATCATGTTAGATCTCATCAAGTGGTATGAGAGCTACACGAATCTTAAAGTTTTGAATCTCACCTTGTGGTAATCAAAGATAGAAGAACTTTGGCAATTTTTTTCTTATTTTTTCTCACTTTTTGTTATTGTTCAAGCTTTTTTCCTCTCAGTTCAATTCAAATTATGTCTTTTAATCTATGGTTGTTTTGTGCGAATTTCTTAGCTGTGTAACCATTTTTTATTTATCATAATTAGCTATAGAATAGTGATTGTGGCCGATAGGAACCATTGCATATACTACCTCCGTCTCATTTTATATGTAGTTTAAGGTTGTTGCACACATATTAAGAAAAATGATTAATAGTCTAAATTTTATAAAAAGTATTGTCTAAATTTTAACCCTTTATCTTTCTACATAGATAAACGTGAATCATTTATTAAATATAAAAAGTTGTAATGATTAATAAGGGCAATAGTGGAAAAGCACGTTAGAAGCTTTATTGAAAATGTAAAACAGCAAGTAATTTGAGACAAATTGATTTTGCTAAAACTACATATAAAATGGGACGAAGGTAGTAAATAATAGGCTTGTAAATGTTCATTTTTTCTTGCAACAAGCTTGTAAATATTCTTATACACACCACAATCAACCGAACTCTTATTTTCAAGCATTTTACGCTCATTTTCATAATGCATTTCCTTTAAATAGTCTTAGAGTCAAGGTTCTAAAAAGCATCATTCATACCGAAACGCATCATGATAAAAAAGCTCTCCGGAGTGACCAAGCTACCGCAATAAAACGACCGTGACAAATAATTTTAATTAAATTTTGTGATTAATAATAATTCACACCGCGACGACCGCAACAGCCGAAATCGTGAAAGCCTTAACGCGACCGCTATTTAAAACCTTGCTTAGAGTAATCAAACATTTATTAACGCCTAATCTTAACACTCTTTAAAATAGTTAGAAGATTCATAACCGTTCTCACGCACATATTGCTTCAAGATAGGAAATCAAAAGAGTCAAGCTTGTTAGCCGATCGTGTAAAAAACCCTCCAAAACACAAGAACCATTGATGAGGTTGGTGATCGTTCTGAATGTGAAAAAATGTAGTCCACTCCAGTGTAATCTAGTAGTAGTCAGCCTCAGCCTCAAGCTATTAACTATGGAGAGTGGAGAAGACATGTCGAATGCCAGAGAGAAAGATAGAAAAGGCAGAGGCAATATTTCATAATCATTATATCCAATCATATCAAAGGTCAATAATACTACATCTATCCAATCAAATAGGAGTACTTTGATAAAGACTAAATAAATATCAACATTCCTACTTTCTCTCAGCGTAATTTTAGGCCTCCCTTTCGTGTTTCATTACAAATTTTTCCAGTTATGACAATGATGTTCTTTCATCAACAGTAGACAACAATCTTAGCACAATTTTTGACATCGTTTATGTGGATTTCATTTTGAAATGATATTTTATTTTTTGGTATAAATCAGATATCATTTACATATAATTATAGAGATTAATCTCTCGAATCGAATAAAATCACGACGCATGAATTGACATGAGAAGTGAAACACGAGAGAAGAGGACACAGAGAGAGTACGTGAGTGGCAGAGGAGTGTCGTCAAAGTTGTTTAAAAAAGTCTTGAGTAGGCACGTGACTACTGTTGACTGATAAGTAAGACAGACCTTTATCCCTCTCTCTCTTTCTTTCTCACACAAAGAAAGACACAGCGCCGTATGGGCAGAGAGCAGCGACAGGAACACAAGAATACTGGTAATTGAGTTGACCACAATGCCCTCCCTCCCTCCTCATTTCCTGCGTATCCCCCACCCCAAGTTTACTAATATCAGACATTTCCATCAATTCCAAGGAAAAAGCTACTCATAACCCTTCTCATGCAAGCCATCCATTCCACAATGCACATTGCACAACATACAATAATACTACAACAACACTCAACACAAAAAGCTACTTCCCTTTATTCTATTTATTTTAATTAATTTGTTAATAATAATATTCTTCTCTTTCTCTAATCTTGTGCTAGCTATATAAACCCTGCAGCTTGCAGTAGCTACCATTTGCTCTCTCTCTCTCACTTTGCTTTCATCCATCTTAGCTTAGCACATTCATTCTTTCTATTCTATTATTATCATTATTCTATTCTAGATGGATGTTATGATGAGCTGCTGCTGCTGCTTTGAGCCACACGTTGTGTTTGTGCATGGCAAGAGAAGGTTGAGGAGCTTGTTTTGGAGACTCAGAGCTGACATTAAGAGACAAATGAAGCCTTCAAAGAAATTCAACTTCAACTATGACCCTTTTAGTTACTCTCTCAACTTTGACAATGGTGATTTTGGTTTCTTTTGTTGAACAAGACTTGAAGTTTGTTTCAAGATATCCATGAGCTGCACCAACCATAATTAATCGGATCTAAACGTTGGCTAGGTAGGCGCCCTGTAGTAAGAGGAGTAGTAATGAACCCTGTAGACCATCCCCATGGGGGTGGTGAAGGGAGGGCCCCAATTGGTAGAAAAAAACCCGTAACTCCTTGGGGCTATCCTGCACTTGGAAGAAGAAGTAGAAAAAGGAATAAATATAGTGATAATTTGATTCTTCGTCGCCGTAGTAAATAGTCTTAGAGTAGACAGTATAAATAGTAGAGTAGATAAAATCGAATTTGTTTCTTCGTCTTTCCAATTCCAATTACAATACAAAATAAAAAAAATAAAAGAGTGATTTACTATGACATTAAAGAATATGATTTTATTTTTTCAAATATAAGAGGAAAAATTAACTATGGGACGTTCACTAAAAAAAAATCCTTTTGTAGCGAATCATTTATTAAGAAAAATTAATAAGCTTAACACAACAGGAGAAAAAGAAATAATAATAACTTGGTCGAGAGCATCTACCATTATACCTACAATGATTGGGCATACTATTGCTATCCATAATGGAAAAGAGCATTTACCTATTTATATAACAGATCGTATGGTAGGCCATAAATTGGGAGAATTTTCACCTACTCGAAACGTCCTAGGATATGCGAAAAATGATAATAGATCTCGTCGTTAACATTTTTTTTGAATTGGTTTATTCTGCAGCAGCAAATGCTAGTCACAATCTAAATTTCAACGAACTAAGTCAATGAGTCATAAAGATATATAACAAAAAGATAAAAAAGTAGAAAAATAAGTCGTATCATTTTATATAGAGTAGTGAGGAATTATGGGACAAAAAATACATCCGCTTGGTTTCAGACTCGGTACAACTCAAAGTCATGATTCTATTTGGTTTGCACAACCAACAGATTATTCCGAGAATCTAAAAGAAGATAAAATAATACGAGATTGTATCAAGAATTATATACAAAAAACGATAAGAATATCCTCTGATGTAGAGGGAATTGGACGGATAAAGATTCAAAAAAGAACCGATCTGATTCAAGTCATAATCTATATGGCAGTTCCCGAGTTATTAATCGAGGGTAAGCCTCGAAGAATCGAAGAATTACGGATAAATGTGCAAAAAAAACTGATGAACCGAAAACTCAACATTGCAATTAGAAGAATTCCAAATGCTTATAGAGACCCTAATATTCTTGCAGAATTTATAGCCGGACAATTAAAGAATAGAATTCCGTTTCGTAAAGCAATCAAAAAAGCTGTTGAATTAGCTGAACAGGCGGGTACAAAAGGAGTTCAAGTACAAATTGCGGGACGTATCGACGGAAAAGAAATTGCACGTGTAGAATGGATCAGAGAAGGTAGGGTTCCTCTACAAACCATTCGAGCTAAAATTGATTATTGTTCTTATCCAGTTCGAACTATTTATGGGGTATTAGGGATCAAAGTTTGGATATTTCTAAACAAAGAATAATAAACTTTTCCGTATCTTTAAGCTTCCATCTTTGGATAAAACAAAAAATGAGGAATTCTGAATATATTCTTATTCCAAAAGAATAAATGACAAATTTTATAAGATTCAATAAAAAATTTTAATAATTATTTTATAGTGAAGGAATTGCTATGCTTAGTGTGCGACTCGTTGGTTTTTTTAGAGTGGTTCAATTAAAACAAAAATTCTACGAATTTTTTAATAAAGAACTAAAGAACTAATAACCTACTCATCGCTTTGCATTATCTGGATATAAAGAACCCGTCCAAAAAAATAAAGATATATGTGGTTATATAATTATAGCACGGAAATAAAAAGAAAACGGAAATAAAACGAAAAAAAGGAAATAGGCCCAACACACGGTTCAAAAAAGGAAATAGGCCCGGCTTTTCCCACTCTCTCTCCTACTCACCACACACCCCTAAATTCGTAATATTTCAATACTACCCTCGCAAGTATAAATGTGTTTTCAGCTTTTTTGGGTCACCAAACTGGTACGGTTTACATGTATTAATGGGTTAAATATTTAATGGGTTCGGTGAACAACAATTGAACTACAATGTTATTAATAAAAAGGGTGTTACTTTCTAACGTTAGGTGCACGAGCGGTTGATTTAAAAACATGGTAAATAAATGTTTCAGAAGCATTTACAATTCTACTATGTTATAAATAAGCTAAGTTAGTATTGATTTAAAAAACATGGTAAATATTGAAGCATTACAGCAATTACTTGGAGAATGTGTCATTTTTATACAAATCCAACAAAACAGTCAACTAATCACTATCTTTATTATATTTAGTAAACTCTACATGGGTAGTGTCTCTATTATCGGCGACCTCCACTTATGCATGCGACCCGTAAATTGTGTGTCCCTACCCTGGCGTAGAGACGATTGTTGCCTTGAACGACAATTGTACATTTGTTTGAGATTGGTGTGACTATCTTTAATCTTCATAACCTTGGTTTCATTAAGGATGAGATTAGACAAGATCAAATTCTTACTCATTTTATCCACTATTTTATTCTCTTCTGCTGCTTAGCGCTAATCTAGCATTGTATGTATGACCTTCACCATAAATATATAATGCATAATGTATTCCACACATAACCCTCAAAATTCATCCCCAAGCTTCTGAATAAATTTACCATTAAACCTAAACTTACAAAAAAATTTTCTAGTATTTGTTCCATCTACAACATTGTGCTTGTACTTTCTAGCTTTTTCACACATCAACATGCATTATTCTTTAATTGATTTTCGTTTGTAGTCAGATCTAGATATCATAGTCACCATCCCAAGGGACTTGCCGACATAACAAACCCATGCCAACAACTCGTCACAAGTAGCAAATAACTGGGAGAAAAATCACTAACCCTTCTTTAATCAAGATTATCGTTGAGGGGTTGAATTCGACTATCAATGAGAGGATATTCATTGACAATCCAACAGGCTTCCCAAAATCTAGTCGTTTCACCATTTCTACTTTGCAAGTTAGATTGGTATGAAAAAGTGTCCAAATTATTGCACATTCCCTTCTAGTAGTTAAAACTATGCTTCTTTGAACAATTCAGGGGGAAATATTCGAACATGTGTTGTACTTGGCACTGATGACCGTTTTCCATAAGGAATTGGGAGGAGAACAAAGATCCAAGTTGCCTTCATCATGAACGTAATATTTTCATTAACCAAAATCTGGGTTGTATGCATAACGAATTGAGGGTGTATTTGCAAAATGTAATAGACACAGGCCCATTTGAAGGGAAGTAACGTAGAGCGTTGATTTGGTATTATGGATGGAGGGATACGATTCGATCCGAGGGAGAGAAAGTTCCGCGCGCGCGAGGGAACTTGAATGAAAAAAAAAGGAAAATAAAAAGGCGCAGTTGTTATTGGCGCTAAAACGAAAATGCCCATTCAGATTTTCCCTCCTTTGATTTCATTTCACATTTCATCATCATATATAAATTCATTCCAATACTTTCACATCTTCCAATTAGGGAAGAGATCAAGAAATAGAAATCGAATTAGGGTTTAAGGCAGAGAAAAAAAGTATACAATACGAAATGGCTTCGCAGGGAAGGAAGAGAGTTGATGCTGTTGATTCTCGTGCTGCTTCAGTTCTCGTTCGTGCTAAGAACGGAAGTGCTTTCGCTCGATGGTTTGTTTCTTCGATTTCGCTTTTCTAACTTTCTCAATCGAGACGCTTTTTTCAGATTCTTGAATTGTTTGAGTTTATTTAATCATTATTTCTCTTTTTTTTCAGCGATGAGTGTAAGAAAGATGTGCCGATTGCGCTCATTAACATGCACAGTTGCAGTCTCGAAGCTAAAATCAAAATGAATCTAGGTATTATCGATTTTCCTTTTCATAATCTCCTTCGATTCATGATGCTATTGAAAAATAATGCAAAAATTCAGTTGTTCTTTGTCTTAGTTGTTTTGGTTTTGTTTGTTTTTTAGATGCTCAAGTTGTTGAGCAGGCTGCTGAAGTGAAAAAGACTGAGAGGTAAAATTAGCCATCTATCTGTTTGTGTAAATGTGTAGATATATTCTACTAGGATCTGATTTGATTTTTTTGATATTGTGTAGGAAAAAGCCCAAATTGAAAGAACCAAATGCAAAAAGGGCTAAGGGTGAGAAAGGGAAAAAGGTCAAAGATCCTAATGCGCCTAAGCGTCCTCTCACTGCCTTCTTCATCTTCATGTAAGCTTTGTTCTGTTTATGCCTTTTGTGATATTTTGGTTATTGATGTTATATTGTTTGCTTTCTTTATCTTCATGTAAGCTATGCTCTGTTTATGCTTTTTGTGATATTTTGGTTTTGTTTGTGGGTTTTTATTGATGTTGTTATATTGATCTGTTGCAGGGAAGATTTTAGGAAAACTTTCAAGGAAGCAAATCCTGATTCCAAGGATGTTAAAAGGGTAAAGAAAATCTCAATTTGAGATCTGATTTTGGCATTATTATAAATGTACCATGTACCAATGCTTGTATTTGTTAATCATACTATTTGTTTTGAAAACATTAGGTTGGCAAAGAGGGTGGTGAGAAGTGGAAGTCTTTGACTGAGGAAGTAAGTTGGTAACTTTTTTTAGGGTTTAGCTGTTAATTGATGTTATGTTTATCATGGCTCATGAAATTTATCAATGCTTCAGGAGAAAAAGCCTTATTTGGATAAAGCTGCTGAACTTAAGGCAGAATATGAGAAGGCCATGGCTAACTATAATGCTGGTGAAGATGATAATGCTGCTGAAGAGAAAGTATAATTTTTTTTTATTGTTTTGCTGGAGTTTGTTTTATGTTATGTTATTGGTTAACCCTTTCTTTTCCAACTTGGTTGTTTTTTGTTCAGGATCAAGAGGGATCTGATAAAGAAGCCCCTCCAGCAGAAATTGAAGAGCTAACAGACGAGGAGTAGTACTACCATTTTAGTTCTTCTTTAAACTGGTTTACTAAGTGGAAATATCCATTTGATTTAGTCTAGAGGTTGTAAATTTCAGAACATGTCTTAGGTTCTTATTTAGGTTTTATTGTAATTGGCTTTGAAAACTCCATGGATCATCTTTTTGTACTGCCTCTTCACGTATCCCAAATGCAAATTACTATCAGTTTCTATGAAAGGTGTGTTGTGTTGCCTTTTCTTATTGACTCCAATCAAAAATTCCCAACTGCATTTTAGTGCATCTTTGAATTTATTTTTGGCCGAGCCACTTTTGTTGCGATTAATTATTCTTAAGGAATTGGAATGATTTATTCAACCATAATAATTCATTTTATATTTAACCCACGTTCAAAATTAACATCACAAAACCCACTAATTTGAAAATTAGTTCTGTCACAACAAAACCAATCACATGTTTAAATGTTTCATAGATCTAGTATCCTTTTTGTATGACTGCTATTGCCAAACCAAAAGATGTTATCAAAAACGGTATAGAAGAATATATTCCCTTTTGTTATTGCAAGGTCCACACATGTGCCAGGGCCCAGTTGTTTCGAGTGTGTCCATGCTGTGTAAATCATGTCATGAACATGATGAGCCTTGGTGTTTTTGAAATCAAATCGAAATGGTGTTACAAAATGAGTACATTATTTATTGAAAATAATATTGAATTGTAAAATTGAACTTGCAATAGGCATTGTAGTCAGCCTAGAAAAGATTAAAATGTTGTGCGAGCCTATTCTAAGATGCTCATGTAACAATGGTCACAAGGCATGAGCATATCTATAAAGATAGTTGAGTCAGCTTCTCACTGACCTAGCCTCCCTTATTTCTTTCCCTTGCAAGGCTGCAAGGGTTTGCCACATAAGCACAAGTTGTGAGCATAAGCAACTGCTGGGAAGATGTTGAGTGGTCTACTTTGTGGAATTTCTCCACATAGCCTGTTTGCTCTGAAGCTTGCATGCTTTAGATCAGTAATCTGTGATAAGCTGCCAGGAATTTGTCCTGTTATTCTGTTTATGGATACATCAATCCACTGCAGTTTCAGTAACAGGCCTAGACTTGAAGGAATGTTTCCTGATATGTGATTTCTCGAAATGTCCAATCTCTCAAGTTCTATCAAATTTGAAATAGAAATTGGGATTGAACCTGAGATATTGTTGTTTCCCAACTTTAGCACCCTCAAGCTTGACCCTTCTGCAAATTCAGGAATAGGACCTGAAATGAGATTGTTTGATACATCAATGAACTCCAAAGAGCTGCTTGTCACATTATTTATGATTGATGACAGAAAACCCCCCAGTAGATTTGAATGCAAATCTATGGAAGTCAACTCAGATGGCAACTTTATTCTTGAAATGTCAAACCTCAACTGGTTGTTTGAGAGCTTCACATCTTGTAAACTGGACATATTAGTGAAGAAATTTGAAATGCCACCAACCAGGAAATTATCTGATAGGTCTATGGAGCTCAAAGAGTCTGGTCTAATGAAGTGTGGAAGATCTCCCTTCAATTTGCACCCAGCTAGATGGACATCTTTGAGTTGCTTGCTCCTAATCCAATCAGGAACACATCCCAGGCTGAGATTATTATAAGACAAGTCTATGGACAAAAGGGAAGGGATACCCTTGATAGAAATTGCTGGCAAGGGATCCGAGAGTGCATTTCTCGACACATTAAGGTACCAAAGTTTCTGCAATTTTGATATGGACAATGGAACATGCCCTGTGAGCTGGTTGCCACTAAGTTGAAGACTTGTAAGAGATTTCATATTTCCTATCTGATCAGGAATGTTCCCTATGAGCTTGTTATAGCTCAATGACAAGTCTAAAAGGTTAACAAGGTTGAACAAGGAAATTGGAATTTTTCCTGTTAGTAGGTTATAAGACAGGTCTATATAAGTCAAGTTTTTGAACTCTCCAACAAAATCAGGGATAGACCCTGATAATAAATTGTAACTGAGATCAAAGGATTGCAAATTTTGAAGGGTTTTACAACTAAGGGGATAGGACCTGTCAGAAAATTTCTTGCTAAATTAAACTGAACAAGGTTTTTCAGACTCCCTATTGTTGAAGGAATATTCCCTTTCAAATGATTTCCATTCAATACAAGGGTTTGAAGCAAAGATAAACGACCTAAACTTGGAGGAATGTACCCTCCAAGGGAATTATCTTCCAGAACTAGGTGTGTGAGGTGGGTTAAATTTGAGAAACTAGCAGGAATTTCTCCTGTAATATGCTTCATCCCACTTATCACCAATGTCTCCAAGAAATGCAAATTTCCCAGTGCTGGTGAAAGAGTTCCCTTCATATAAGAATCTCTATCAGTCATTTGTATCTGTAACACAGTAACTCTCCCTGTGGATGGATTACATTGAACTCCTTCCCAGCTTCCATCACAACAATCTCTACCTGTCCATGAAGACAGAGTTTCTGTTGTGTCCTCCGAAATTCTTGCTTTAAAGCTGAGAAGAGAAGCTCTGTCTTCTGCTGAACAAATTGGTGAAGGTTTCTGTGCTACACTTTCTGAAAACTGACAAAGGAGTGAAAATATCATCACCAGGTTTAAAACCCATATGAAAAATCTCATTTTGAAAGGTGGGTCTTGATCAAATCACAGTTTTGTATGAAGTTGGGATCTGACAAGAGAAGAACTTTGAGTTAGTAAAAGAAAGTTGAAAGAAGAAAATATGAACTAGTAAGAGAAAAAGTGAAGAAAAAGTACCAGTCTTGAGGCATTGATTTATTCAATTATTTTCACGTAGACAAGAAGGTATGAATATGATGATGGTGATGATAAATGAAGATGAAGTATGTCTGAAAAAACTATGATTCTGTTGGAGATCTACATGCAAGATTGAGCAATCTCTTATTTATAGTAACAAATGAAAAAAGCTTGTGAATGAAAGGTAAAAGGAAATTTATGATGAAGTAAGGTTTGGATGGATTTAAAGAAGTTCACATGGTAATTTTCTGACCGTTTGATGAATCACGAGGATCCTTAGCGTATTCGAACGTTGGAGCGCACTAGATTCAAATTTCTTTCAAGTGTCATTTTTATAAAATTTACCTTATTATTTTCTGTTACGCTGTTCACATGTTCCTTGCTAAGAAGTATTATTATTATTTTCTTGTCTGGCTCGTAGAATCTTGAATAAATATTCATTTTAGTCCCTGAAAATGTAATTTGCTGTCAATTTGATCCATGAATCAAGTAAAAATGCAAAATGGTTCCTGAAAGTGTAATTCGTCCGTCACGTTAGTCCCTCTCGTCAATGTGCGTTGTTAACTCCGTTAATCCATCTGTTACTGTCAGTTTAATCCCTGAAAGATGTCACTTACTATCAGTTTGGTCCCAAAAACATATACGTGAATTTGTTTTAGTGCCTTGAATCTTAGGTTACTTCAGCAAAATTTTAAAATGACTAATTAAGGACGTCAATAGACTTATGGACTATACAGATCTATTGTAATTGAAAAATCGATGGTTAATGGTGACCTTATTTGCTCTAAGAAAATCAATCAACATAACTTTGTATAATCATTGATCTATATTGAAATTAGATAGCAATTGTAATTTTTTATGTTAATTTGAAAGCTTCCATTACTGCCGAACTTAATAAATTACGGTTATTAATTTTAATTTCTCTTTGTTTACAATGAATTTTATTTTATTTATTTCATAGATTAAAATAATATTTTTAAAACATAAAAACTATGTGGCATTCCAACGTGGTTTTCCACATAAGTTAATAGAACTCCACATCATATTTAATTTTGACAAATAAGGGAGGGACTTTGATTTTAGAAATTGATTTTAGGATATCCAAAACATGAAGTGATTTGAGTCGGATTGAATCAATAAACACTCCTAATGATTAATGATGGTAACAAATCAAAGTAAAAGAGAATATGATACAGCTGCAAGGTGTTAACTAGCCTAGCAAAGCCAAAACACAAATTGAGCCAAGGCTAGTAAGTGACATCTTTCAGGGACCAAACTAACAGTAAGTGACATCTTTCAGGGACTAAACTGACAGTAACGGATGGAATAACAGAGTTAACAACGCGCATTAACGGGAGCGACTAACGTGACAGACGAATTACACTTTCAGGGACCATTTTGCATTTTCACTCGATTCAATGACCAAATTGACAACAAGTTATAGTTTCAGAGACCAAAATGACTATTTGCCCTAAAATCTTTAATTACTTAGATGATTAACGAACATAAAAGTTTTCATTGTGACATTGTGAGGGTGAACCTTTCCGACATCGGCATCCAACAACAGATTCCCATAACCCATTTTATTTCAGAATTGCCCCCAATTTTTTTTTTTAAAAAAACTTTTTAAAAAAATTTCCGAAAATACCTCACAAAATGGTATTTCCAGTTCGTAAAAAAAAATACGTTGGGGATTCCCGGATTTACCTCATAGGTAGGTAAATTCGGTTCGTATTTTACGAACCAGATTTACCTACCTATGAAGTAAATCTGGGAATCCAATTTCTTATTTTGGTAATCTGGAGGGTGTTTTGGGGATTCCCGAATTTACCAAGAATTTAGGTAAATTGGGTTAGCAATTTACGAACTGGATTTAGGTGTAAATTCGGGGGAAAAAAATTGCCAAAGTGAAAAAAATGCCAAATTGAACCGAATTTATGTGATAAATTCGGATGGTTTTTCGAAAATATCACAAAGTGGCCCGGATTTAGCAAGCTGTGCCTTTTGTTGGGAGTTTTAAGAGTGTTTTGGTCCAAAAGTGAAAAATGGGGGTATGGGTGACAAGTAGGGGTGAAAAAAAAACATCCAACATGATATTGCCGTGTTCTTTACTCGGAGAGTTCTACTTATGATTTTCTTTCTTTTCCTTCCTAGGAGTTATTTATTTGAATTTATTTTTTTGGTAGATTTTATCTTTTTTTTTTGGACCAATTTGGTAGATTTTATCTGAATTTAATTAGTATCAATATTTATGTAATTTTTTTTTTTTTTTTGTTAACAAAATTTAGGCGAGTTGGGTCATAACTTACTAGGAGTAATTCTTACATGAATACAAATATTTAGACACATCATTTGGGCATACACAGAAAAAATAAATAAATAAAAATAAAATAATAGTCATGTGTTTCCCTAAATGATTTTTTTATGTGTCCAAATTATGTGTTTAAATATTTGTGTCCATATAAGAATTACTCTTTATAAGGTAAGGGAAAGTTTCGAAGCTCAATAAACTAAATACTTACAATTGGACAACATTTGTTGGCACGTAAAAGATTTTTTACATCATTCACCAATCCAAAATTCGACATGTGTTTAAAAAAATAATTGACGTGTAAAATTATTTAACTTTTATCCCAATCATCTTAATGATGTGTCTGATAGTCATGAAAACCAAGAGGAAAAAAGAATGAAAGTAATGGAATATGTTATTTTCCTTTATTTGTTTGTCTGATAAAATACAAAAGAAAGAAATGTTTTAGTGGGTCCCATGCCAAAATTTGTTTCCTCCCATCTTGGGAAGAAAATGAAGGGAAAACACTATTTTTTAATGTAAATAACATATTTAACATTGTAATAAAATTAATGCATTGTAATAACAAATATTTACTTATTTAATAAATATTAATTTTGTCATTTAATATATATACACTTTTCTTTCTTCTCTCACTTTTTACCCTATCAAATAAATAAAGAGAAAACTTATACCTTTATTCCTTTCAGTTTCACTTAAACCAAACAACTTAAAATCATCTCATTTTGTACTCTATTTCTTTCTTATCACTTCCCCTTCCCTTATTTTTCTTTTTTCTCACTTTCTTTTGTGAACCAAACAAAACCTAAAAGTCATACATACCATGATTGATCGACAGTGTAAAAGGAACTTACTCCTATGGTGCATACTAATCAAACTCTATTACTTTTAGTTGTTTTTGAAGGAATTATACTCTCTCTCTCTCTATAAAAGAAAGGTTAAAAAGAAAGTGTTTGCAAAGTCTTCAAACTTCAAATGCAAGAAGAGGAAAAATAAGTAAAAAACAAGTAAAGTGGAAAGGACCATAGTAAACCTATTAGAAGCACAACATATTTGATGCTTGAACTCCTCGATGTGTTTTTTGTATGGTTATTCTTTATGCTAACATTACATTTAAATATGGGGAAATAGGTTGCTTGACAACTATATATAGGTTCAGAAAATATCCTTGTTGTCTTTATATGCTATATTTTTTCTAATAAAAGCCTTAGACAAATGTCCATTTTATTTTATAGTTTATAGACGCCTATAAAAAATTAATTTCTTTTTAATTTACTATTGTCACTTTTTATATAAATGTTTTTGAGGTAAAGTAAAATTAAAATAATACTTTTATCATTATTTATATAAAGTGTTTTAGAAATCTAATATTACAAAAAATTATATTTATTAAGGTTAAATATGTTCGTCGTCCCTAAAAAATTTCGGTTTTTTGTTTTTAACCTCTTAAAAAAATTTCACTTACTTTTTGTCCCTACAATTTATTTTTTCATCAATTTTAGTTTCTAATGACTTTCAATAAAGTTTCATGACTTTTAATAGCGTTTTTATCTTTTACAAGTGTTTGATATTTTTTGGTTATCCTCTACGGATAACTGCAGAGACTAATCCCTCAAGCCGGTAGGACCACAATAGCGACAAATGCTTGGTATGTTTTTAATAGTTTTTAATAGACATGGTTTAAATATTTATGAGAAAAATCATCTGTCTAATGATAATTGAAAGAGTTTTTAAAGTAATGAGATCAACATTTGAAAAATTGCTTCCATACTTAAAACAATATAGCATCTCATCTCAATATGTCTAAACCAAGTTAGTTGAAACTTTTGAGTAGAATTTTATATTACCTTTCCTCTCACATTTGTGACAACTGTAAACTAACAGCACTACAATAGCAGTCATTCTTGAAACCATAGGTGAGTAAGTGTAACACACCAAAAGCAATTAATTGTCTATATTATTTGGTGTATTTATTATTTTAATATAAAAAATTATGACTGTTTAATTATTTTTGTGAAAGCAGGATGAATATTACTTTTCCTCGGAAGTAAGTATGCTTAGCTTGCTTGCTTGCTTCCTTTACAGTAATACAATTTATCATTTAAAAATAATAGTAATTAAAACGGTCCTCTATACTTTGTCCTTTTATTATATACTAGAACGATTACCCGTGCGATGTACGGGGAGGTGATTAACAGGCGTACAAATGTAGTTTCGAAAAAACATCAACATTTTATAAGGGGGGTATAAAAATACGCAACACATATATATAAGACGAAGAGACAACAATAGCCTTTGCTGGGATGAGGCAACAATGTCGGTCCAAAAATATAGAGTGGGGGTATTGTTACCTCAAAATTTCGACAGTACATTAAATGAAGCTTTAAATGGGGTTGACTTCACATTTGATATTGTTCTGTGGGCCATAGGTCAATATTCAAGTCGGTGCACCATGATTTCGACAGAAAAGGTAGACAAGTGCAAGGAGTGCAAGTAAACTTCAAAGCTTAGCTCTCAAAGCTATGAAGCAAGTAATGCAAGAGACCTTCGACAAGAGAGGACCCAACGCTTCGTCGTAGCTGGCTCAACACTTCGTCAAGCGGTTGACAACGGGTTAGTCGAAAGTGCGAGCAAAGAGCTAGTGGCGTTACTCTCCGTAGTTTTAGGAGGCGCTTCCACTTTTCCCATGATTGTTCCTACGGGTATAAATACCCCTTGTAATAATAGAAAATCTGGGTCACCACATTTTACAAAAACACCGAGAAACTCAACTTCCAAGCCAAAGCGAAACAAGAGTGAATCGATTATATTATACGTGTTGGTGTACCACCTTCTTCTTTCTATCATTTTAATGCAATTTTTACTTGTTTTCACGCTTGTTGCTTTCTTACTTTCATTCTCGCTTTCAAACTATCTCTTCCTACTATTTTCTGTTTTCTTACGCACGCTAAAAGACACAAAACACAAAGGCAATTGTCAAAGAGATTTTCTAGTTTGATCTCACAATCTTAATATTGAAAACTAGTGATTGTTTGCTAAAAACACCAAAGAAACAAATTGCACACCGGTGGGACCTTTGCCGCTTATTTTGTGTCGCTTTTACGTTAAGTGTATAAACTTGTATGCACTTGAGGAGTGGTAGGATGGTGCGCACCAATTCTAACAACGCCTCTAGTTCGACTCTGTGATATCACAAGTGCAAGGAACAACGGTAGATTCTGCCAATGTCGGCGGTGGAAATGTTGCGGGGACTACGCCCCAAAGTGACATCAATAACCGCTCCCACGATGTCAATGACCAACGTTGGTTCGACATCGCTATGGCCTTGCCACAAAGTATGGGACTTCCTTCTAGTCCTTATGTGGCAACAGGGAATAGTTTGGAAACACGTTTCCAAAATATGAGTCTACCACCGCACTTTTTGGGGTATATGGCATGCCTCTTTGGAATGCCACATGTCTCGACCTTTTCTCCTTCACACGCCTCTTCTCGAGGCGTGCTTGGTCGAAATCCTCTTGCATTAACCAATGCGTCCCTTGTTGGCGTTAAGACAACAAGTAGACGAAAGCAATCATGATATGGTTAATATGTCGACTCAACAAATTGGTACCGTGTTCAATCCTTTGATTCGAACACAAATACCGCTTATCGGATGTTAGCGCACCAAATGGGTAGGATTGCAGATTTCTTTGGGGCTCCTACGGAAACAATAGCGATTACCAAATTGCGGGGAACAACATGCCTAACACCCCACGAGATCGCTGGATCGCCGGCTCAGAGCGGTTATGGGCGAACAACAAATGGGAAATCACATCCCCGAGGTAGTTATGGTAAATCGAAACCAAAACGCTGATGAAGTTGTTCGACAAGTGCAACGAAATAACGTTTGTGCTCAAGACAACATAGCCACTTTGGTCGAAACCATAATGGCGCAAAATGGCCTTAACATAGGTTTACATAGGCCTAATTTCATATCACCACTTTGTGTGAATACGTGTTATTCTGACGGCAATTGCCAAGAGGTCGAAAATCCCTAAATTCACTAAGTTTGGGGTGACACCAATGAGTCCACCGTCGAACATATTGCCCTAAGACATGACTCGAGGCGGAGACATAGCTCAAAATGAGAGTTTGAAAATGAAGTATTTTCCAAATTCTCTAACTAAAAATGCCTTTACGTGGTTTACCACTTTACCCCGGTTCCATATACACATGGGGCAATTAGAAAAGGCTTTTCATGAGCAATTCTACATGGGCCAGTCGAAGATTAGTCTTAAAGAATTGGCGGTGTTCGACGTAAAGTGCCCAAGCAATTGACGATTACCCGAATAGGTTTAGGCTATTAAAGGCTAGGTGTTTCACACAAGTGCTGAACATGAGCTTGTCGAAATGGTCGCAGTGGCCTTGATTATTCAATTAGAAAGAAATTGGATACCTCTCATTTGAGAGACATGGCCCAATTAGTTGATAGAGTTCGACAAGTCGAAAGGCTTAAAGAGGAAAAGACTAGAGTGAATAAATACATTCGTAAAGCAATCGAAGAAGGAGACTAGGATGTGGCGATAAAAGAACAAAGCACCAATGCAGATTGACGCCGATCCACTCCACCGCATGTGGAAGCGGTGTATACAGAGCCAATGGAAATGAATATAAGCATGGTGGATGTGAAGATGGCGGGTTCCCTAAGCCCATTAAACCTTCGACATACAAGATCAAAAGTGTTGTGCAGGTGGGTGATGTTTGTACAAAAGATTACTCAAGAGGAGTATGAAGAGAAAGTACAACAGGTGTACCCCAGTCAAGAGGAGTTGATAGACTTCCTCAATAGGTGCAAACTAAAAACTCGAGGTAGTCTCATGCCCCCGGATGTGGTCTTTGTTTTCGACAAGGAAGCGGCCAAAAAGTGTTGAAGGCTACGAGTTCGACAACTCTCTCAAAGAAAATGGCCAGAGAGAAAGCCAAATTTTAGTTTTAAGAGAGGAGACCTTCCTTATAAAGTTAAAGGTTCGAACAAACCTTCGACAAGCAAACCACAATCTGGTAAAGAGTGCAACCAAGAAGGAATTTGTGTGGTCGGCTTCTAAAGCCGTGGGGAATACAAAAGTGAACATAGGTGCTTTACCAACCAAGTGAAGGTTGGGAATAAGGCCAAGGTAAATCTGTTGTAATAAAAGAACCAAGGAGGCTGCAATGGAGAGAATCTCTCCTCCACCGCCATCGTTGAGGAAGAAAAGTTCGACTTCGACATGGATGAAGACGCCACTTGATTTTGAAGACTCGCCGATATTGGCGCCATTTGCAATGTGGTGTCTATTCTACCCAAAGTGAATATGACGTCATCACAAATCCCAAATGGTGTCAAAGAAAACTTCACCGAGGATATGGCTAACCACAAGCCGCTTTGTTACTACGTAATGAACAACAACTACCGTGTGTCGAAGAGCAAACGGCCACTTTCGAGAAGCCGACGAAGGCATGCGGCATCACTTGAAGCCTCCGTATGTCCAAGCCAAGGTTAACGGCGTGGGTGTCAATAAGATATTGGTAGATGGAGGCGCCGCGCGTGAATTTGATGCCTCAAGCAATGCCGAAACCATAGGGATGTTCGACATCGACCTTAAGCCTCATAATATTGTGTTAACCAATTATGAGGCAACCGCCATCTTTGGGGGCCATCGAAGTTGAAGTAGTAGTAGGCAATCGCCAAGAGAACTACCATGTTCTTTGTCATAGCCTCCAAAGCAAGCTATAACCTTGCTCTCCTCGCGGAGAGTGGATACATGGAGTAGGTCTTTGTACCTTCAAGCCTACACCAAAAGTTGGTGATGTGGAAAGATGATGGTCTTGTGGAATACGTCCGGCGGACCAAAGCTATTTCCTCACGACGTAAACAATGTCACCAAGGAAAATTTTGAAAAACAGATGGCGAACATTGCGCCATGCACATCTTCTAGTCAGGCTTACATCTCATCTGACAATATGCTTTCCTCTGTTCGATTGTACCCAACACATGGTTTTGTTTGGGAGAGGGAAGTGGTGGAAGATGGAAGTGACTACCCTGAGGGTGTTCTACCCCAACAGGATAGGATACTGACTCTTAGAAAGTTTTAGATGTCAGCACCCAACGCGTGGGATAGACTTACGGCCTATATGGCCGAAACTAAAATAAAAACGGCTTTGGAAGCCGAAATAAGTCAACAAACGATGGATGTCGAAGCCACGCCTTCGTCTGAAGAAAATGGTGAAGTCATAGATGATGAACTTGATTGCACTTACGATGACGCACCATTAGGCTTTGAAAAGGATCCCAGGGATTCAACAAAGCGCATGCAAGGCAGTAGAAGTGACCATTGCACAACATTCAAAAAATGCATTTTCTTACCTTCACTTCTTATTCCGTCGAAAAAGCATTTTTTGGGGGGCAATCTGTTACCTCAAAATTTCGACAGTACATTAAATGAAGCTTTAAATGGGGTTGACTTCACATTTGATATTGTTCTGGGGGCCATAGGTCAATATTCAAGTCGCTGCACCATGATTTCGACAGAAAGGTAGACAAGTGCAAGGAGTGCAAGTAAACTTCGACAAGCTTAGCTCTCAAAGCTATGAAGCAAGTAATGCAAGAGACCTTCGACAAGAGAGGACCCAACGCTTCGTCGTAGCTGGGCTCAACACTTCGCCGTCAGCGGTTGACAACGGGTTAGTCGAAAGTGCGTAACAAAGATTAGTGGCGGTTACTCTCCGTAGTTTTAGGAGGCGGTTTCCACTTTTCCCATGATTGTTCCTACGGGTATAAATACCCCTTTGTAATAGAAAATCGGGGTCACCACATTTTACAAAAACACCGAGAAACTCAACTTCCAAGCCAAAGCGAAACAAGAGTGAATCAGATTATATTGTACGTGTTGGTGTACCACCTTCTTCTTTCTATCATTTTAATGCAATTTTTACTTGTTTTCACGTTTGTTGCTTTCTTACTTTCATTCTGCTTTCAAACTATCTCTTCCTACTATTTTCTGTTCTTACGCACGCTAAAAGACACAAAACACAAAGGCAATTGTCAAAGAGATTTTCTAGTTTGATCTCACAGTCTTAATATTGAAAACTAGTGATTGTTTGCTAAAAACACCAGCAAACAGGTATATTGGTAAACAGTGGGGTACAAAATGAGGGGTACATTTTGATAACAAAAAAAAGTGTTGGACAAAAAAAAAATTGTCAGGGGTATGTCGGTCCAAAAATATACAGTGGGGGTATATTGGTAAACAGTGAGGTACAAAATGAGGGGTATATTGATAAATGGTGGGGTACAAAATATAGAGTGGGGGTATGTCGGTCCAAAAATATAGAGTGGGGGTATATTGGTAAATAGTGGGGTACAATTGAGGGGTATATTGGTAAATGGTGGGAATAAAATTTTCACACCAAAAGTTGATAAAAAAAAAGAGTGTTGGACAAAAAAAAAATTGTCAGGAGTATGTCGGTCCAAAAATATAGAGTGGGGGTATATTGGAGTGGGGTACAAAATGAGGGGTATATTGGTAAATGGTGGGAATAAAATTTTTCCACCAAAAGTGGATAAAAAAAAAGAGTGTTGGACAAATAAAAAATTTGTCAGGGATATGTCGGTCCAAAAATATAGAGTGGGGGTATATTGGTAAACAGTGAGGTACAAAATGAGGGGTATATTGTTAAATGGTGGGGTACAAAATATAGAGTGGGGGTATGTCGGTCCAAAAATATAAAGTGGGGGTATATTGGTAAACAGTGGAATACAAAATGAGGGGTATATTGGTAAATGGTTCTGTTACCTCAAGATTTCGGCAAGAGCATTAAATTAAGCTTTAAATGGTGTTGATCGCACATTTAATAGTATTACGTGGGTCGCAGTCAATGTGCAAGTCAATGTGCCATAAATTCAACAAAGAAAGTTGTACAAGTCGCGACAACACAAGTAGACTTCGACGGACTTGGTTCTTCAAGCAACGGCTAAATGCCGACACCTTCGACGGAGAGGACCCATTTGTTCGACGAAACCGGGCCCAACACTTCGCCAAATCCTTCGACAAACAAGCCGGGTCGGCGCGAGCAAGGAGCAGCGAAGTGGGCGGTTATTTCCTAGTTTTTAGGAAGTGGTTATCGTGCTTGCCCACGATTGTATCTGAGTATAAATACTCCTCAGTAATAGGAAAACGGGGTCACCACATCTTTACAAAAACTCGTGAAACTCAACTTCCAAGCCAAAGCGAAACAAGAGTGAATCGATTACATTGTGCGTGTTGGTGCACCACCTTCTTTTCTCTATCATTTAATGCAATTTTTACATGTTTTTTACGTTTGTTGTACTTCTTGCTTTCACTCTGCTCTCAAACTATCTCTTTCTACTATTTTCTGCTCTTACGCACGCTAAAAGACACAAAACTTCTAGGCAATTGTCAAAGAGATTTTCTAGTTTGATCTCACGATCTTAATATTGAAAACTAGTGATTGTTTGCTAAAAACACCAAAGAAACAAATTGGCACGCCCAGATGGGACCTTTGCCGCTTATTTTGTGTCGTTTCATTAAAGTGTATAAATTTGTATGCACTTGAGGAGTGGTAGAATGGTGCGTACCAATTCTAACAACGCCTCTAGTTCCGACCTCGTGATATCACAAGTGCAAGGAACAACGGTAGATTCTACCAATGCAAGCGGTGGAAATGTTGCGGGGACTACGGCCCCGACATCAATAACCGCTTCCCACGATGTCAATGACCAATGTTGGTTCGACATCGCCTATGGCTTTGCCACAAAGTATAGGGCTTCCTTCAAGTCCTTATGTGGCAACAGGGAATAGTTTGGAAACACGCTTCCAAAATATGAGTCTACCACCATACCCACTTTGGGGTATCGGCATGCCTTCGGAATGCCACATGTGTCGACCTTTTCTCCTTCACACGCTTTTTACGAGGTGTACTTGGTCGAAATCCTCCGCATTAACTAATGCGTCCTTGTTGGCATTAAGACAACAAGTGGACGAAAGCAATCATGACATGGTTAATATGCTAACTCAACAAATTGATACCGTGTTCAATCCTTTGATTCGAAACACAAATACCGCTTATCGATGTTGGCGCACTGGATGGGTAGGATTGCGATTTCTTTAGGGCCCTACGGAAACCATAGGCGCTACCAAATAGTGGGAACAATATGCCTAACACCCCACGAGATCGATGGATCGCCGAAGCCAGTGCAAGCATGGGCGAACAACGCGGGTGGGTAATCACATCCTCGGCGTAGTTATGGTGAATCGAAACCAAAACGCGATGAAGTTGTTCGACAAGTGCAACGAAATAATGTTCGCGCCAAAGACAACATAGCCACTTTGGTCGAAACCATAATGGCGCAAAACGGCCTTAACGTAGGTTTACATAGGCCTAATTTCATATCGCCCCGTGTGAGTATATCTTGCAGTGCACTGCCAAGAGGTTGGAAAATCCCTAAATTCACTAAGTTTGGGGGGTGATACCAATGAGTCCACCATCGAACATATTGCCCGGTACATGATCGAGGCGGAGACATAGCTCAAAATGAGAGTTTGAAAATGAAGTATTTTCCAAATTCTCTAACTAAAAATGCCTTTACGTGGTTTACCACTCTACCCCCGGTTCCATATACACATGGGGCGCTTAGAAAAGGCGTTTCATGAGCAATTCTACATGGGCGATCAAGATTAGCCTCAAAGAATTGGCATTGTTCGACGTAAAGTACCGAGGCTATTGATGATTATTTGAATAGATTCAGTGTTTATCAAGGCAAGATGTTTTACACAAGTGCTCGAACATGAGCTTGTTTAAATGGCTGCAGTGGCCTTGACTATTCAATTCGAAAGAAATTGGATACGCCTCATTTGAGAGACATGGCCCAACTAGTCGATAGAGTTCGACAAGTCGAAAGGCTTAAAGAGGAAAAGGCTAGAGTGAATAAGTACAATAAAAAAGAGAACTCAATGGTTTTCACAAAAAGAAAAAATAGCCTATGTAGACGAACAATTCGACTTCGCATTCGGTGATGTCGAATCTGAGGAGATAGACGTGGCTGAACTTAAGCCCGGTCCTCCTTATGCTTGCAAATTATTAAGGCACGCAAAATGGGAATAACCCCTGTGGAGCCTAAAAACGATAGATTTGTGCCTAAGACATACACTTTTGATGTGACTAAATGTGATGAGATCTTCGATTTGCTAGTGGTCGATGGCCAAATAATAGTGCCAAATGGCTTCGAAAGTTCCTCCTCTCGAGCAGAGGAAGAAAAAGGGTTATTGTAAGTTTCATAATTTTTTGGGACATACAACCGACCGCTGTGTTCTTTTTCAGGATATGGTTCGTAGCGATTGAAGAGGAAGACTCAAGTTTGGAGATAAAGAATAAAGCACCGATGCAGATCGATCTTTGACCCTCCATCAAGTGGAGGCAATGTATGCGAGCCAATTGAGATGAGTATCAATATGGTAGACGTAAAATGGTGGATTCTCCTAAGTCTACCAAATCTCCCGAAAAAAAATCAAAAGTGTTGTTCAAAAGAGTGATCTTTGTGAGACGGGTTACTCAAGAAGAATACGAAGAAAAGGTACAATCTGTGTACTTAAGGCCGAGGAAGATCCGATAGACTTCCCGAATCGGTGTAAATTGAGCTCGAGGAGGTCATGTTATGTCCGAGGTGCGATCTTGTGTTCGACAAAGAAGCGGCTAAGAGTGTCGAATCGTCGCGGTTCGACCACCCCGAAAAGGAAATGGCCAAGCAAGAGGCCAAATTTCACTTTCGGAGGGGGACCTTCCTTACAAGGTGAAGAATTCAAGCGGGGGCTTCGACAAGTAAGCCGCAGCTTTGTGCAAGGTATAGCCAAGAAGGAGTTTGTCTTTGTCTCCTCTCTCGCCAAACCATTCTTTCCAAGAATGAGATCCATCAAATGAGAAGTGGATACACGCCGGATGTAGACACTACAAAAATGTTTATCAACAGATTTGAACGGCCAAGCCAATCACGGTGAGGCCTCAAAGTATAATTATAAAAATAATTATAAGGGGAAGAACCCCATGACGAAGACCCAATGGCGTAGATACCAACAATTTCGAAAAGAAGGCAACACGGGTTGCTAACGAGCCAACGCCAAAAAGCGGTTAAGGTGTAACTCCTAAAACCGTGGGGAACACAAGGATAAGTATAGAGCCGCCAATCAAGTGAGGGTTGGGAACAAGGCTAAAGGGAAATCTATTGTTATAGAGGAACCAAGAAGGCTCATGCTATGGAGAGGATTTTCCTCCATTAACAAACTTTAAAGAAGAAAAGTGCTTCATTTGACATGGACGAAGATGTCACATCGATTTCGACGACTCGAGGCTAGTTTCGACGCGTGATCCGCAACGTGGTATCCATTTTGCCGAGTGAGTACGATCTTTATTCATGATCCCCAAATGACGTCGAAGAGGACTTCATTGGGGATATGGCTAACCACAAGCCAAGATGCTACTATGTCATGAACAATGGTCGCGTAGAAGAACAAATGGCCACTTTCGAGAGGCCGAGGGCGAGGGCATGCAAAGATCACTTGAAGCCCTTGTATGCGTTCAAGCAAAGGTTAATGGCGTAGGCATTAACAAGATCTCGGTCGATGGAGGCGCCATGCGGTTAACTTGATGCCTCGTGCCATGCCGAAACAATAGAGTCTGCTTTGATACGGACCTCGGACCTCGTAACATTATGTTAACCAATTATGAGGGAAATCGGCGGTCGTTGGGAGGCGCCGAGGCAGTAGAAGGTGGTGGTAGATCTGTAAGAAGAACCACCACGCTCTTTGTGATAGCATCAAAAGCAAGCTACAATCTACTCCTCGGGAGGAGTGGATACATGGCGTAGGAGCGGTTCCTCAAGCCTACACCGTGAAGTTGGTAATGTGGAGGGATGATGGTCCGTCGAGTACGTCGAAGCGCACTGCAGTTATTTCCTTCCGATGTGAACAACGCACCAGGGAGAATTTTGAGAAACAAATGGCGAACATTGCGCCATGTTCATCTTCGAGCCAAGCATATATCTCCTCGAGATAATGTGCTTTCCTCCATTCACTTGTACCCAACACATGGTTTTGTGTGGGAGAGAGAGAAATAGAAGGTGCCAATGTCTATCCCGAGGGTGTACTACCTCCAACGGATGGGACACCGACTCTTAGAAGGTTTAAGATGTCGCACCGGTTCTTGGGATAGAATTACGCCTTACATGGCCGAGAATAAAATAAAACGGCTTTGGAGGCCGAGTTAAATCAACAAACAATGGTCGCCGAAGCCATAACTTCATCTCAAGAAAATGGTGAAGTCATAAACGACAAACCGGATTGCATTTATGACGACGAACCATTGGGTTTTGAAAAAGACCCTGAGATTCTACAAAGCGCATGCAAGCTCAAGATCCAAATCGAAGAGGTGGATTTGGGAGATGGCTTGACCAAAAGGCCAACCTATATCAGTGCACATCTTGATGCTGCCTTCAGAACCCAAGTCATTTCACTTCTGCAGGAGTTCAAGGATTGCTTTGCTTGGGAGTACAGCGAAATGCCCGGTTTGAGTCGAGAAGTGGTGGAATTACAAATACCCATTCGACCAGGGAAAGAAGCCGATGAAGCAAACGCCAAGAAGATTTGCTCCTCGGATATTGGCTAAGATCAAGGAAAGAAATAGAAAGGTGTTCAAAAAGCAAATTCATCGAATCGCCAGTACGTTGATTGGTTAGCCAATATAGTTCCAGTAATGAAAAAGAATGGAAAACTTAGAGTTTGCGTAGACTTTAGGGATTTAAACAACGCAACACCCAAAGATGAATACGCTATGCCCGTAGCAGAAATGCTAATAGATTCGGCAGCAGGATTTGATTATCTCGGTTGCTAGATGGCTACTCGGGGTATAATCAAATCTTTATTGCCGAAGAGGGCGTGTCAAAATCGCTTCGATGTCCGGGGGCATTAGGTGTTTATGAGTGGGTGGTCATGCCTTTTGGTTTAAAAATGCTTTGGTGCCACTTATCAAAGGGCAATGAATTCTATGTTTCACGATTTTATTGATGATTTTATGCAAGTGTACATAGATGATGTGGTGGTTAAGTCATCCTCGAAAAGTGGTCATTTAGACCATCTTCGACGTTCTTTCGAACGAATGAGGAAATATGGATTGAAAATGAATCCAACCAAATGTGCTTTACGTATGCGTGCGGTGAATTCTTGGGTTTTGTAGTACACAAGAGAGGCATAGAGATCAACGAAAATAAGACTAAAGCAATTATGGAAACGAAGGCCCTTCGACCAAAAAAAGCTGCGATCACTTCTTGGGGAAAATCAATTTCCTTCAAGATTCATCTCAAATCTAAGTGGCAAAACACAAGCTTTTTCGCCATTGCTTTGAGATTGAAGAAAGAAGATGAATTCAAGTGGGAGCAGGTTCACCAAGATGCTTTCGGACGCAATCAAGTCTTATCTCGTCAAGCCACCAATTTTATTGCTCATTATTGGGAGTAAATTGCTAAAATTGTATATAGCGACTTCCGATAACACTATAGGTAGCATGTTAGCGCAAGAGGATGATAGTGGTGTCGAAAGACCCATTTATTACCTTAGTAGGGTTTTGATTGATCTTTGAAACTAGGTATAGTCCAATTGAGAAACTATGCCTTTGCTTGTATTTTTCATGTACAAAATTGAAGCAATATATAAAATCAAGCAGATGTTTATGTTTATTCGCATTTTGACGTTATTAAACATATGTTGTCAAAACCAATGTTGCATAGTCGAATTGGCAAATGGGCTTTAGCTTTCATGAGAGTACAACTTAACTTACCAACCCCTTAAATCAATTAAAGGACAAGTGGTTGCTGATTTTATAGCGAACCATTCTGTTGTCGAATGTGAAATACATTCATTAGACGTCGTCCTTGAAATTATACTGATGGCTCGAGCCATAAGAATGGAACAGCATTGGAATTTTGATTGTCTCTCCGTAAAATACTCCAACGAAGTATAAGTTTAAAATTCGAGATTCTTGCTCAAATAATGAAGTCAATATGAGGCTTTAATAGTAGGCCTTAAAATTTTACTCGAATTGGGGGCAAGTTATGTCGAAATAAAAGGTGATTCTCAACTAGTGGTCAAACAATTGACAAAAGAATACAAGTGTATAAACGAACACACGATTAAATATTTCGTTATTGCCAACACTTTGCTAAAAAGGTTTACGTTCGTTCACCTAGAACATTTACCACGAATCGAAAATCACGTGGCAAATGAATCGCACAAATTGCTTCGTTTACAAAGTATCGAAGCAAAGCCTAGAAGAGTTAATTGAGATAAAAGATAAATTAATCTCGAAGACTCTCTCTATAATACTCCTTCAACGTTATTGTCAACACCAAAAATTGGGGGCAATAAATACAAGCGAAGTGAGTGTCGAAAAACGTCACATTTTCGACAATATTGACTTGGCGAAATTTTTGCTATTGACAATATGGTTGATGATGATTGGCGAAAACCCATTGTAGAATATTTGCAAAATCCTACAGGAACACTAACAAAAAGTAAAGTCTGAGCTCTAAGCTACGTGTTAATTGGAAACGAATTGTACAAACAAACTCCCGAAGGGTGCTACTAAAATGTCTTAGTGAAAACGAGGCATATTTGGCGATTCGACACACATAGTGGAGCATGTGGCTCACATCAAGTAGGCCACAAAATGAAATGGTTGTTATTTCGACAAGGAATGTATTGGCAACTATCTTTGAAGGATTGTATAGAATTTGCCAAAGGTTGCCAAGAATGCCAAAAACATGCCGAATACAACATGTGCCTGCAAATGAGTTGCATTCTATAGTGAAACCTTGGCCATTCAGGGTTGGGCTTTAGATGTGATTGGTGAAATAAAACCAACTTCGTCGAAAGGCCACGAGATACGTTCTAGTAGGGATTGATTACTTTACTAAATGGGTAGAGGCAATACCTTTAGCCAATGTGGATCGAAGCGGTGATAAGGTTTATTCAAAACCATATCATTTATAGATATGGAATTCCAGAACCATTACTACGGACCAAGGTACCGTCTTCACCGGTCGAAAAATGGTGGATTTCACACTTGAAATTGGTTTCAAGTTATTGACTTCGACACCATACTATGCACAAGCCAATGGCCAAGTAGAGGCTGCCAATAAAATCATTATTAATTTGATTAAAAGCACGTTGGACGTAAGCCTAGAAGTTGTACAGCTTCTCTTGACCAAGTGTTATGGGCTTGTCGAACTTCACCTAAAGAGTCTATAAACACCACTCCCTACAAAGTTAACATTCGGGCATGATGCGGTGTTACAGTCGAGATTTGTTTACAATCAACGAGGATTCAAAACAATGTGAAATTCCTTTTGATCATTATTGGAATATGATGATTGACGAATTGGTTGATGTAGACGAAGAGAGGTTGTTAGCTTTAGAAATGCTCATTCGACAGAAAGAAAGAGTAGCTAAAGCCTACAACAAAAAGGTTAAGTTAAAAACCTTTGAGGAAGGGGAGTTAGTGTGGAAAGTCCTATTACCTATGGATAAAAAGATAGAGTTTTAGGCAAATGGTCACTGGGGTGGGAAGGCCCATTCCGCGTGTTGCGTTGCTTTTCGAATGGCGCTTATGAAATCGAAGAGTTAGGTGACGAAAATAGGACCTTTAGAATAAATGGCAAGTATTTAAAACGATACAAGCCAATTTTAACCGAAATAAAGATTGAGCAATTGTAAGTAAATGAAAGTTGCTCATAAATGGCAATGTATAAAGAAATTGTCAAAATTACACAGCCATTTTCAAAATGCTAAGCTATTACAGTCTTAGAAGGTCGATAAGGTAGCCTTGTGCCTCTCCATGATGCTAACACTTAAAGAAATAGAGGTGTCGAGAAGATACGGCTCCTTGTCGAGATCGGCGAGAATAGCTTGGTGCTTGTCAATCTTCTCCAAGTGCTCTATAGCCGCCATTGCTTTGGTGGTCTTGGTGGACGAAGAAGCGGCGCTCACGCGTTCGACGATCACGCCTTCGATGCTTAGCATTAGACAATTTGAGTTGAAGGGTCTTTATCGCTTCCTCAATGCGCGCGCATCTCTGCGTCCCATTCAGCGATTGCTCTTTCATCATTGGTCGCTTGGGTCTCGAGGGCTTCGATGGCATCTTGATCGACCTTAAGAGAGGCGAGTTCCACTCGCAGAGTTGGGTCTCTTGAATCTTGCGCTTAGAGGTAGTCGGCCGTTGGTTGATCAAAAGAGAAAGTTGCTCAAAAATAGGGCCAAATTCCATGAAGAACGCAGGACATTTGGAGGAGGTCTAATCTGGTGATCTTCGAATGAGGGATTTTACCTCAAGATACACAGATGAGTCATGCTCGATGGTTGCCACCAAGTCCCCTTCTAGCACCTTCGTCTTCAACTGGCAAAGCAGGCTTTCGACCGTCTCTTGGTTGATAGAACTCAGAGAATTGTTTGAGGAACTGCAAACCAAACGGCTCGACGAGCTCTTGAGGCTTAACATAATCTTCAAGGCTGCCAGGGGATCTGTCTTCTTTAACTCGGCCAGTTCTTGATCGCTGACAGCGTATACAGCGCTGTTGGATGACTCCTTGGCAGAAACACCTTGATCTGCAGCTACCTCTACTCTAGGCTCCTCTGGTTCTTGATCGACCATGTTTGCTTCAGGAATTTCGACGGAGGGAGCCGCTATTTCTGGTCCTTCAGTTGTTGGAATGGTAAGTTCTGGAACTTGGCGGTTTCTCCAAAGAACGACCTCGGCTCGACGCTACCAAGATGGTGGAGTAGCCTCCTCCATAACAGAGCATTCTCTTGACGACCGCCTCTTGTTCGACATTTCCGGCCTTCTTGGCGCAAGCTCGTCGAAGATGGAAAATCTCTTCAAAGATTGCACCTTGGGAGATGAAGGAAAAGGAGCATAGAGGTGACAACTCCAGATCAGCAGCCTCAACCATAGATTGGACTTCAGGGTTGTTCACGAGCAGTCCACCCACCTATACACAACAAGGTGTATCATTTAAGTTAAGATTGGAAAGGTGAAACCGAATAAGTCTAATCTGATGTCGAAAGGGAGTTTACCTCTTGTACCTTAAGTCTCTTGATTGGAGGAGAAGAAGGGGTTCAGGAGTCTCATCAATGATGATGCCTTGAGCTTCCTTTGAATCTCGTGAAATTTCTTTTCTTCGCCTCCGAGTGAGGGGATGTTATCATCACTTTCGGTTGTTCTCGCAAAAAGAACTTGGGTTATGACAGGAAAGTGAATGACAAAGGGAAGAGAAATTTCGACGGATTAACAAGGCAAGAGTATAGTACCTCATCATCCTCAGGAAGGACCATTTTCCTCTTAGCTTTGGTCTGCCGAGGGGCGTGTGCTTGAGTTGTTTTCTCGAGCGAAGGTTTTCGGCGTAAGTAAAAGTCGTAATTAAAGATAACTTGGAGCGAACAAATGGCAACATACCTTCTTTAGGACAATGTGCGGAATAGACGTGTGTGTCCACCGATTTCTTGGTCATTTGGAGGAGATGGTCTTTGTGGTAGCCTTGTTCACTTTGGCTTTCGGCTTGGTGCGAGTTGACTGGCGTCGAAGAACGTTGGTAAGAAAACAGAAATAAAACTAAGTTACAGACGTTCAAGACTCAGAAAGATGTGGGTATCAAAAGTAAATACCTGGGTTGTTCGAAGGAAGGGCTGCCACCAATTTCTTCATAATGTTTTCTGAAAAGGTGTCAATAGCCTCTCCAGCGGATGGTATAGTAATTAGTCCACCATTCATGGAATTCCTTGGTGCATGAGAATCTGGGGTTGAACTTGAGGGGCTCGAAACTCAAAGCCTTGTAGTGGAATTTCTTAAAGGCGTGTTTGTAGGCTGCCGCTGAGTCAGGATTCGAAAACTCTACTTTATGAAAACATCTCGGCGCCCGGTCGAATCGACAAAGGCCAAATTATCCAGCGAGAATAACTTGGGAAATATCTCTTGATTCCAAAGTGTTCTTAGCTTTGCGGTGGTAATCTGGTAGAAAGAATGGCGGGGAAAGGTAGGCTTGCGATTTGGGCAATCTCTTGGCTTGTTCGACGGAGGAGGAAGAGGAAATGGTATCGAAAACCAAGTTGGACCAAAAGGCCTTTGCAAAAGGGAGCCATAGAGTCTCTGGCCCCGTACACTTCAGAACATGTCGAAGTGAATTTGAAGGACTCTTACGGAGGAATATTTATTTGTTTGGGTTTCAACCAGAGCTAGTCGAATACCTCACCCTCCTAGACTTCAAGGTTGGGTGAACAGACTTAGGGATGTACAAACCTAGTCGAGATTCAAAAGTGGCTAATGACCACAATTGCAATAACCACGAGGGCCGAAGCGAGAAACTTGTTGGTGGGTTCATCTTCTTTGAGTTCTAAGACAAAGATGTCAAGCTCCCGATAGAGAGAACCCAACAACAGGTTTGGCAAGATTGAGGTTTTCTTTCTCATGGAGTTGGGCTGCCCGATGGAATATAGGTTTTGAAACTTGGAGTGAGCGGGTGCGAGAAAACAAAAGGGATAGCCAAAGAGTTAAGAAGGCTACGTGTTCTTTAGAAGACACCGTGTCGACGCCACACGGTTATGGTGTTCTGTGATGTAAGGAGCAAAAAGTGGCATTATTGAAAGTAAACGGGTATACATACTCGTGATTGGCGGGGTCAAAAGTCTCACCTAAGGGTTTCGGCCCGGTGATGGCGAACATCTAGTAAAGTGGGAGTCGGCATGCCACATCTCAAGTGAAGACTATGAGTGGCGCAATCCCGGAATCGCATAGCGACCAATATCAAGGTATTTTGTCATACTTAGCCCATACCTAGATAATCGGATAAGGTCAAAAATACCTTGTTTTTTCCAGATATCGGCCTTTTTAGCCTCCACCTTGTCGAGCCAATCTATATAAATCATTGGTCGAGCTTGGAGCGGACTCTAAAGACTCTGGAAGGACTGCTCGTAAATTCTAAGTGAAAAGGGGTCTTGGTGAAAATTAAGGTGAAGACAGGCATGACTAGGAAAAATTTCGAGAGACTTGAGTGTTCTCTAAAAGGGTATTAGGAAGAGGACCTAAATAGGCATGAGTATAAACCACTAGTAGAGGAATCAATACACAGGTTTGCCATTGAACCGCTTTCGACTATCGCGAATGTCGGGCTCATCAACAAAGCCATCAAGGGTTTTAGGTCTGTTAGTGTCGTCGTTCTTCGTTGAGCATTCAGCAGCAGATGAAGAAGCCATGAGAGATAAGAAGCAAATACGAGACGAAATTCAAGCGTGGGCTGAAAGGAAGGAAGGAAAGTTTGAAACTTTAGTGATTTTGGGGATTTTTGCAAAACGCAGAGAATGAAGAATACAGATAGGTTTCACAAAAGTTCAAACTGAGTAAAGAGGAATATGAAGGGTTGTAGAGCGGTTTATATATGTTGGGAAGCTACAGTTATTGGCACGTTCGCCATAACTCACACGTTCGCGACGTTTGAGAGACGTGATGGCCCACCAACTATGCAACGTGTGCCAATGAGACGGTTCGTTTTACCTGCGCAAGTAATGATGGTTGTCTTTTCGACCACTGTTGAAATGCAAAAGGCGGTAGAAATGACCATTGCACAGTATTCAAAAAATGCCTTTTCTTCCCTCCATTCCTTATTCCGTCGAAAAGACATTTTTGGGGCAATCTGTTACCTCAAGATTTCGCAAGAGCATTAAATTAAGCTTTAAATGGTGTTGATGCACATTTAATAGTATTACGTGGGCCGCAGTCAATGTGCAAGTCAATGTGCCATAAATTCAACGAAGAAAGTTGTACAAGTCGTTGACAACACAAGTAGACTTCGGCGGACTTGGTTCTTCAAGCAACGAAGCAATGCCGGACACCTTCGGCGGGGAGAGACCCATTTGTTCGACGAACGGGCCCAACACTTCGCCAAATCCTTCGACAAACAAGGCCGGTCGAGCGCGAGAGCGGCGAGTTAGTGGGCGGTTATTTCCTAGTTTTTAGGAAGTGGTTATCGTGCTTGCCCACGATTGTATCTGAGTATAAATACTCCTTGTAATAGGAAAACGGGGTCACCACATCTTTACAAAAACTCGTGAAACTCAACTTCCAAGCCAAAGCGAAACAAGAGTGAATCAGATTACATTATGCGTGTTGGTGCACCACCTTCTTTTCTCTATCATTTAATGCAATTTTTACATGTTTTTTACGTTTGTTGTACTTCTTGCTTTCACTCTGCTCTCAAACTATCTCTTTCTACTATTTTTACTTGCTACGCACGCTAAAAGACACAAAACTTCTAGGCAATTGTCAAAGAGATTTTCTAGTTTGATCTCACAGTCTTAATATTGAAAACTAGTGATTGTTTGCTAAAAACACCAGCAAACAGGTTCCCACCAAAAGTGGATAAAAAAAAGTGTTGGACAAATAAAAAATTTGTCAGGGGTATGTCTGTCCAAAAATATAGAGTGGGGGTATATTGGTAAACAGTGAGGTACAAAATGAGGGGTATATTGGTAAATGGTGGGGTACAAAATATAGAGTGAGGGTATGTCGGTCCAAAAATATAAAGTGGGGGTATATTGGTAAACAGTTGGGTATAAAATGAGAGGTATATTGGTAAATGGTGTGAATAAAATTTTCCCACCTAAATGGCTAAAAGATGCTGTTGTGTATTAATATATAGGGATTAATCTGGAATTTGTCAAACTTGAGTTACTATCAAGTCAAATAAAAGATAAGAGAAAGTTAGTTAAATAAATAAGGATAACAAAATTGATTAATGGGAGCTGGTGGGTGGGTGGGTGGGAGGGAACAAGTAGTTGAAAATGAAAAGAAAAATGCGAAAGTTGTTTGTTTCGGCTAATGACTGCTTAATCACAGGATCAAATTAATTGTCTCATTAACTGTCTAATCACATTGTAGTGTAGTACTATCATAAATCCAATTGTCTCAACCATTTGAACCAGTTGACCCGCTGGTAAGTGGGAAAGTAGTGTTTGGTGAATGAACAGTGAACTCATGGGGTCTATGCCCCCTCATTATCGGTTGCTGTAGGAAAAAAAATAATTAAACAAAACTAATGTGATTTTTTTAATGAATTTTTAATATCTAGTCTAGTAATCTATTAATTTAAATCTAAATTCAATTTTACATGGTGAAATGCATTAAACGTAAAGCAAAATAAAATTAAAATCACTATCACCAAATTAAATACATTAAGATATACATACAATGAAACACAATAAAAAACACAAAAACATACTCCCACTGTTTATTAATAATTAATAATAAAAAATTAAACTAAAAAAACACTAGATCATACATTTATACCGCGTTCAGTGAGAAGCTCCAATTTGTAGCGTGAAGGTGAACGTGAGCTTACTTGGGTTTCACCGCAGAAACAAACATAGGCTTAGGTTTTGTTCCTAGTCTTTGGTACTTTTGGCTTGTTACACACAAATTAAGGTATCATTAATTTGTGTTAGTTAAGTACAAAAATACCACTTCTATAATTGTTTGGGATAATTGAAATCAAAATAAAGGTGCATTGAAACAATTAATTCATGCTTTGGAACTTTAAAACTCAATAAATATGAAGGATGTATTTAGAAAAGTATAGTGAATTGTACATGATTTTCTAAAAATACCATTATTTTGTAATAAAATAAAAGACTAAAAATACCAAAAATTAGAAATCAGAGGAAATAGTATATAATATACAGCGGATAACCAATAAATTAACTGATATCGGAAATGGAATGAGAATACGAGGTAACACAGTTTCTATCATTTTCATAAAGAAAAAATTTACTAGGCTATATATATAGGAATAGAATTATTGCGTGAAGACTGCCATAAAATTGGGTGTAAATAGTAAATATTGCCAACTAATCTCTGTTTCATCTTCTTCTAAATAGTGAACTCTAAAAGTATGGTTTGTGGCGTAAGTGGATATGTGAAGTCACTGTGTTTGTGCTTCATTCAAAATTGACGATCGCGTTGATTGCGCCATAAAAATCGACATTTGTCCATGTCAGATGATTGTTATTTAACCGACATTTGGATTTTGCAGACTTTTAGGATATGGTCCCAATTTTTCTTTGATTAAAGCTTAACATCATCCTACTTAGTCCAAACTGGTGTTCCATATTAAGGGGTCCTATCCTTCGTGTCATTTGCCATCAAACTGATTTACAATGTTGGTTGATGTTAGAAAACCTTATCTAGGATAAATAAAAGGGTTTTTTTTGGGTACCCCCACCCATTCCCTAACACCCCCACCCACCGCATGAAAATACCAAAATACATCATTTCTTTCTGAAATCACAATTTCTTCACACAATTGGTCATACATACGTTTGACCACCTTCACTCATATCGCCAGAACGGCGTATATACGATCGGCCAAAAATCAACCAATCGTATATACTCCACGGACACTCTATATACGATTTAACACTTTTTACTCACCGTATATACCCCTATTCAGCGTATATACGATTAGCGTAAATTCATCCACTCGTAAATACGCCAAAGCAGACCCTATATATACGAAGAGAAAGTAAGCATCGTATATACACTGCTTTTGATGTAAATACGATGAGCAATTTTTTTTTTTTTTTTTACTAATTTTTTTTCTTCGCTTGCGGTGTCCTAGTAGGCATAGAGAGACGTGAGGTCTCTCCGTCGAGAGAGATAGGGAGTCATCTCTTCGCTCGTCACGAGGACTCGGAGGCATAATCACTCCATGCTTGGCAAAGACGAGACAGAGACAGCACGCGACTGAGGCGGTGAGAGTATGAGCACGAGGCGGTGAGTGTCGGCTGAGCCACTCGATGTCGGCCACCGGAGCTTTCTATCTCGGGGATTACTGCGCAGCACGCAGCAGAGGATTGGCATAGGGGAGGCGGTTTCTCGATATCATTCCCACTCCTCCTCGATATCATCCACGATATCCCCAGTATGATCCCCCAACCTCTTCATTACCATCCCCACCTCCCGAGTATCGCGAGCAAATTTCAGGTGATGCTTATTACTCAGACAATCCATGTCCGAGTATCATGAGGTGCCTCAAAAAGATGTCGGGAGGAGCCTCAAGCGATGATCGGGAGGAGCCTCGGGAGGAGCCTCGGGAGGAGCCTCGACCTCTCTTTTCACCGACTTGGCGGATCATGTCTGCCAGCTTCTATACTACTACGACCCGGTAAGTTTTGCATTTTTGCTTAAATAATTTATTTATTTATTTAAGTCACATAGTATGCACTTTTTTTGCTACATTATTTATTTATTTTTATTTCGGGAGTATCGTGTTGTCAAAGTATGGGCTCATGGCAACAAAGTCCATACTAGACTCCATCTTCATTACCACGACCTACTACAAATGCACCACCGTGGTCGAGACTCCCATTGGCCCCACTTCTCCCGGGCCGCCCACGCCACGAAGAGACCATGAGTTCTTTGTCGGCTTTTATTGAGAGATGGCACTCGGACACTTCGTCATTTCACTTGCCATTTGGTGAGATGGCGATCACTCTGGATGGCGCCTCTTATCTGCTTGCACCTTCCCATCCGGGGAACTATGCCACACCTCCCGCCCCTCACCGTTAGCTCGGAGTTTGCCACACACTTCTTTGAGACATATTTGGGTGTGTCACGGGTTGAAATCGCTAACAACACCCGTGAGGGTCCATATTCGCTCGTTCTCGGTTGAACCATCTGCAGATGGTTTTACGCCAAGAGTAGAAAATGATATATCGTGTTTTAACCTACACGAAACAACATCTCTCCCATCGAAACTTATACCATCATCTTTCAAGATGATGCCACGATGATCAACAAACCCCATATTAGAATGAACGATAGTGAGGGAAGAAGGCTCGTAGTATGACATTAGCGAAGCCTGCATGATGTTCACTTGTGATGTGTGAGAGAAGGAGGAAGTTGAATTTTTGGTGTGAAAATAGTGATGGTGGGAGTGAGTATTTATAGATGAGGTAAAAGATTATCAACCGTTGATTTTGGCGTGCAATCTACACCGTTGATCAACTTTGAAAGCGAAATCATGACCGTTAAATTTTTTTTTTACAATTTTAAAAAAAAACCAATCGTATATACTTCTTCAGGGCATATATACGATGCGTTAAAACTGCACATCGTATATATGTCCCAAATGACATATATACGATGCGTCTTTTTTAAAAAAAAAAAAATAGATTACAAAGGGCATTTTGGGGATTTCAATTTGGGTGGGGGTGTTAGAGGAATGGGTGGGGGTACCAAAAAAAAAACCCTAAATAAAATGGTTCAATTTCAAATCTTATCTATCATGCCGTTGCTGTAGGCCTTTCACGTTTACCTAGCCTTCTTTTGATTTCCTAGTATTTATATATGGTTTTTTTTTTACCTCCACCCCTTCTCAATATACCCCCACCTAGTAGTATATTTCCAAAATGCCCTTCAAAAAATTTGTTTTTTTTTGCAAAGTACACGAATCGTATATATATCTCTTTTGAGGCATATATACGATGTGTAAACTTATAACATCGTATATATGTTCATGTTGCGTATATACGATTGATGCGTTTTAAGTCAATCGTATATACGCCCAAGGAACTTATATACGATGCGTTAAAAATGCACATCGTATATATGTCTCAAAAGAGATATATTCGATGGGCTTATTTTTTGTTAACAGTTATGATTTTATTACCGGTTATAATTTGAAGTCTCGTAATTTGATTAACATCAACGGTGTAGATATCTTGGATAAAATAAACACGTATAATTACAAAAACGCGATATAGTAATATATACATGTGTAATACAAAAAAGGTGTGAATCTATCTATAAGTCCTCAATAGAATCATCGGCTAAATTGACACATCTAGGCGTATCACCGGGAGCGGGACACTGCACGGAAGGACACATAGACTGCCATAGAGTAAAACGTCAGGCAAACGGATGCAACCATGAAGCAGACTCTGGTGAGTAGTGCTGGTACCAATAGCTTTGGCCCACTCCGCCACAGCCTCGCGTGTAGAAAATATCTACAAAATATATAATTTACTAAGTACTTAAGTAATTTAATTCTATTTACCAAACTTGAGTAACAAAAATATACCGTATCCGTCGTGAACGCCAGTGTAGTATCAATATCAACAGGAGCCAACTGAGAGTCGGCATCTGCTGCTGTAGGCGGGTCAATATTTGTTCCAACAAAACAGATATCAACTCAGGAAAAAACAAAAAAATAACCCAGTCGTATATACCTCCTCAACCCTGTATATACGATGGGTATTTTTTTGACATCGTATACACATGGCCCAGATGTATATACGATTAGATCTTCAAAGCCCACTCGTATATAACCTATATACGATGGGTAGTCAACGAAACATTTAATAATGAAATCGTATATATGTCTTGAAGGACATATATACGATGAGTAGTCAACGAAGCATTAAATAATGCATTCGCATATATGTCTTGAAGGACATATATACGATGCACACTTTTTCAGGTCAGCGTTCAATATTTAATGTAATCGTATATATCTTCCATTGAGGTATATACGATGCGAGATAATGTGGGTCCCAGTCAGAGTGAATTAAATGAAAGTCAAAAAGTGAGTTATGGCAGGGGTATTATCGAAATATCATAAATGGGTGGGGGTGGGAGGGGATGGGGTGGGGGTATAAAAAAACCACCCCTTTATATATTTGTATTTATATTTATGGTAAAAACTGAACCACTAGTACTAGTGCACATCCCATGTTTTATTGGGGTATCATTAAACGCATCATCCCCTCACCTTTGAAGCAGTGACAGAGATTGACTAAAATGTTCGGGTGATTCGCTAATGAAAGATATATGAAAACTCAATCGCATGATTAGAGACGTAGAAACACAAAAACTTATCTTCAAAATTTTGCCAAAAAATGAAACAAACTCGATGGTGATTAGAAGATGATACCAAGAACTAGAAGACGATGCAGAGAAAATTAATCAACAAATCAAACACAACAACGACGATGAGGAATGACGAACGTGATAGAGGTTGAGGGAGAAGAAGTTAACGCGTGCATGTGAGACAGAGAGAGGGAAGATGGAAGGTCGCGTAAGAGTAGTGGCGGAGCTTGAGAAAAATACAATCAAAATAGATAAATATATTTTAACAATTTTTTTAAACAAAACTAATTGACTAAAAAAGTAATTTTGATTTTACATAGAGACTCAATTGAGGTTATTTGTAAAAAGATAATTTTAGATTAATTTTTTGGTATAAATCAGGTATGCTTTGCACGCAACTACAAAGACTAATCCCTCGAGCCGGGTGGGAACACAATGGGGGGCATGAGCGGCAAAACTCTCCCTAAAGAGATTTAACACTACTGCATGCCCAAGACTAGATTCAAACTCATGATCTTAGCTAAGCTGAAAAGACCCAAATCATCTCATTCAAGTGCTATTGGATTTAAATTAATTTGATTTTAATTTTAAAATACTAAAAATATATATTTTCTTAAATTATCAACCGTTGATTCATAATTTCTAATTCTAACATAAGAGATATGAAAGAATTGTAATTATATAACATTAAGAATATAAATAAACATAAGAATTATTATATGGTGAACAAGTATATATATTAGTTACCCAATAACACTTGGATGGCTTAACCAAAACCTAGGGTTCAAATTCAGTCCTTGGATATGCAGCAGTGTTAAATCTCTCGAGGAAGAGTTTTGCCACCCATTGTGGTCCTACTCGACTTGAGGGTTAGTCTTTGGAGTTGCGCGCAGAGGCCTGATTTATACCAAAAGTATAATATTAGCTTTCTTATAATTTGTCAATTTTTTTAAAACTTTCTTATAATTAAACTAATGCAAGAATGTAGCTTGTTAAAAGTCTAGTTGCAAGTACTAGGATTAGAGTTTGAATCCTACTAGTGACGCCTTTTATTAAGTTTTTATGCATTCATTAAATGTTGGAAATGAACTTTAAAATAAGAAGAAAAAAATCCAAGTTACCTAGCAAGGAATTGAACACAAGACCAGTCACTAACAGGGACAACATTAAACAACTATGCCAGGAAATTATATGTTTAAATATGTGCAAGAATTATAGTATATAATTAGTAATTGTTTGTCAAAAAAATAATTAGTAATTGTTTTTAAAAAAAGAGGCATTATAGCAATTTCACGTATGATTTTTTGGGACGAGCGTCCAACCCATACAATACTCCGCCTCTGCTTTGAGGGTACTATCCTAATCTTAATATATGAAATCACCAAAATATCTTTACTAAAAAATTAACAAATTACACCTGCCCTCTTTTGAATTTTGTCAACGACCCTTTGCATCTCCTGTGCAATTACATAAGAGAGAGAGAGACAATACACATCATGTTTTTTTCTATAGGAAAACAGTTCTAACAAGATTATAAGAAATGAACATAGATTTTGTCTTCAGGAAAAACATAAGTACAATATACTGCTTTCACTGTTCAACACATAAAAGTTTTCCTCAAATCAGTCAAATGCACTTTGCACTTTCGATGAACTGTTCTTTGCATTTCTTGCAACTGTTACTCCGTTAGTGAAAAAATTCATTTATTAAGTAGGGAACAGTAATAGCCAAAAGTTTTCTTTATAATAGGGAGCTGTAATAGGCAAGAAAGAATTATTATAGAGCACTGTTAGGGCTCAATTCAGTAAAAATTAGCGAATAGCAGATAAATTAGCAGATAACTGATGAGTGAATAGCAGATAGAGGATGAGCTAGTAAATAGTGGATAAGCTAACTAATAGCAAATTATGGCTCTATTTAGTTGAAAAGTAGCAGAGAGCAGATAATAGATGAAATTTAGCGGATAATGGATAAGCTAGCTGATCCAAATATTAATATATAAGAGCAATCTAAACATTCTTAAACAAAGACCGTTGATCCAATAAATTGAGCTACCCGGAAACATGAGAGGTTGACTTGATACTCCCAATTGAAAGTGTTCGAACATTCTATAGCGAACCACCAATGATTCGAATAAGAAATCTAAACATTCTTGGTATCATCCTTAATCAAACAAAGTTTTTACTTTTTATGAAGCATATTTTCAAAACAAAAATAATAATTATCAAAAGGAGTTTTTTTTTCCCTATCTCTATTATCAATCTTGAGAGGGGAGAAGGCTGAGCACTCCAATCGTGCTGCTGCCAAACTTGGGAATTACTCAATTGTGCGAAAACCTCTAAACTGCCTTCAAAATAAAAATTACATCCCCAGTATGCATATATTTAAATTCTAAATTGTAATCTTAATGATTGATAATTTGATATGGCATAAAAAATGATTAATATATTGTGACTTACATACAAGTTGATTTCAGACTTCCTCCATGAAAGTCCTGAATTTGATATCAATGAAATTCCAATTAGCACCCAAATATTGAGCTCAGAACCAGGTTATATGCAGCTGGCCTCACTTGAGCCATGAATTTGCCAACAGCCACATCTCTTCACTGCATGTTTAGAGCCTTTAGGATGAATGCATAAATGAAGGCTTGTTCCCGGAGCTTCTCAAATCTACATCCACACAATATACAAAAAAAAATAATATTACAGACCCATCCATACATTTTGAGAAAAAAATTCTTCTAAACTGCAATTGTCTTTAGAAAGGACAAGGGTGTAGTCATTTTTAAATTTTGATGGATTTAAAACCAAGTGAGTCTTTTTGTAGCAGTTTTTCTCCTAAAAAAACACTTTTTAACAGTATTTTATCGGTTGATATAACTATATAAAAATGAGAATTTTAAAAATAATTCTAAAAACTACTTCAAATAGAAAGCAGAGAAGTAATTGTAAAACACACCAAATCTTAAACAAGTTTCTAAACAAACAGCAAATAGTTATACTTTACCTTCCCGAATTCGCAAAATGTCCAGCAGCAAGGTTGCATTTAAACACCAGCATGTTATCATCAGTTTTCATCTCCCTCAGTTTTGCCACATACTTCGCCGGTTCAAAATAACAAACCCGTGGGTCTAGATAATAAGATGCACATGTCATATAAAAAATTAAAACATAATTTTCCAGCCAAATTACCAGTAATCACCAAAAAATTAGAATGCTTTGGCGTTACATTTAAACCAAGAAATAGTACCATGTTAAAAATCAGACATGCTTACCATTTAATCCAGCAGTAACAAGGATGTGTGGGTAATTCTGTGCCACCACCTGCATAAAAAGAACGAAGAAAAAAAAATAAAAAGAAAAAACCATGATTCCTAAAAATCTTCATAAAGAAGAAAAAAAAAATTGTGCCCGGGCAGAAAAAAAATTGCCAGTGAAAGGTTACAAGCGATGAATTGCAGCCTATGTTCTCACGTTATCAACTGGGGAATATGACTTAATGTAAAAGTAGAATTCCTCCTCCCTAGGATCACCCCATTCCTGCAGTAACAACAGGAAATTATCTCAATCACCAAAAGAAAACAAGAGAAATAATTTAATAGTGGACTTGCTTTAATAATGGATATTCAAGAACTTAGATAATACAAAATTAAAACCCACATGATTAAAATAATCTCAAGAGGAGTATGGGCGGCTAGTAGGCTTGTTCATGGTTCAGTTTTTAAAGAGAAGAGAACTGAACTGTTCAAACAGTTCGACCGAACTGAACTGCCTTAGCAGTTCGACCGAACCGAACTGTTTTAATAGTTCGGTTCGGCAGTTCGAGTTCGAACTGTTTAGATTTTTAACTTTTTCTTTGAAACTGTTGAGTCCGAACTGTTATCCAAACTGCCCAATTTTTTTTTTTTTTTTTAAAAAAACTGAACTGTTATAATATATTTGTAACATTCAATTTATAATATATTAGATCTAAGAGGACCATAACAGTGAGAGGGACTATACTAGTTTTGATATTGTGAGAGACTGAGAGGGCTAAACTGAACTGTTATAATATATTTGTAACCATTAATTAACTTTTTGGATTATAATACAAAACTGAACAGTTCTCACGGTTATCCCTCTTCACGACATCAAACAGAATGTTATAATATACTAGTTTTGAAAAAGAAACAGATAGCAAATAGCAATATATTTGTAATCTATCACAGGTGGTTTGTTTCTTGTATTTTTTTTCATTACTTTTTCTTGTATTATATTATACTAGTTTTGATCTTGAGTATTCAAGTTAATTAATGTTTTTTGGGAAGTTCAGTTTTAAAAAAAGAAGCTGATTTTGGGCAATTTGGATAACAGTTCGGGCTTAACGGTTCAGACTCAACAGTTCGGAAAAAAAGTTCAAAATTTAAACAGTTCGGTTCGAACTCGAATTGTCGAACCGAACTATTAAGACAGTTCAGTTCGGTCGAACTGTTAAGATAGTTCAGTTCAGTTCGGTCGAACTGTTTGAACAGTTCAGTTCTAAACTATTAGTAAAAATTCAATTAATTTTGGTTCAGTTCGGCAGTTCAGTTCAGTTCAGTTTTTTAGTTTGGATGAACAGCCCTAGCGGCTAGTGCCTCTTATTAATACCAGTACAAAAGCCAAACAAATGATATGACAACCAAGATATTTTAAAAAATTATATGATAGAAAGGTTAAACGAAATACTACAGGGACATCATGCAAAGGCCATGCACAACTATGTAGAAGTAATTTTTCTGAAAACATAGCTTGGATAGGCAAGTGATAGGATCTTAAAATAAATAAGATGTAATTTGGGGAATAAATAAGTAAGGAGGGAATTGCTTGTAACCACTTGCTGATGTGGCAAAGTCGAGGGTAAAAGAGAGAGTTATTTGACTGTTATAAATAGGAGTAGGGGGGAATTAGAAAGTAGGTAAGAATTGGGATCCTAAATTGGGAGACCCTAGCTTCTTGAAGTGCTAGAACTGTTACTGTCATTTCTATTTTCTGCATTCACTCCATTGTAATTCTGTCCTTAGAGCTGTAATCATTCCGATTCAGCCTTTATTCCATTAATATTTAGTGTTCTATTTCATTTTGAGATGTATTCTGGTACCTATCAGCAAGTCCATCCAATGCACCAAGGCTATAAAGTCCAGTAAAAGTTTAAAACATTATCGTTAACAAACAATAATACATTAATTAAACCATCTTGAGAGCCTGCAAGGCTGTACTAGCATTGGTTTAAATTAACGTATCTGACACCTTGCACAATACACTAAATTATTTAAAACAAAGAAAATTCAAACTGAAGCACTTCAGCTGTCTTTTTTGTAAAGGATGCTTTCCTTCTATTACCATGCCTTCAACTGATTTATTATAAATTAAGAATTCACACAATTAGAGAATATATGCTGTTCGGGAGCGTATCCATCAAAGAAAATATAAGCCAAGGCATCTTTGACAGTCGTGTCACATCTTCACAGAAAGTGACGGTTTCTTATTCTTCCTTAAGGCAATCATAAGCACATTCTAAATAAGACTATCTGGAAATATCTAGTTCGAGGATGCAATTAACCTGTATTCAGCCATTTTGAAATGTCGATATGGAGTGGCAGGGGGAAAATTACCTTCCATTCGGAAGTAGTGAGAGGAATACTTGGATCTAGCATCGTTGTCACAACATCCACAAAAGGTACTCTAGTAGCAGCAGCCTTGAATAAATCTGGTCTCATGTTAAGAACGGCACCGATTAGCAAACCGCCAGCACTTGCTCCATTGATGCAAAGTCTTTCCTTAGAACAGAATTTTTTTTCAATCAAATGTTCAGCACATGCAATAAAATCGGTGAAAGTGTTCTTTTTTTTCAACAGCTTCCCATTCTCATACCACTGCCTCCCCATCTCACCACCTCCACGTATATGAGCTATAGCAAATATAAAACCTCGATCTAACAATGAAAGCCTCGATGATTGGAAACTGGGATCTATGCAGATCTGTTGACAATCAGAGGTCAATTAACTATAAATTTTAAAAGAAACAGAACGAGACAAGTTGAAGGCATAAACACGAAATTCAATAATGTAATATGTTATTAGGACTCCAAAGTCCAAACCATTGTAACCAAAGGAACAGGCTGACCAACAAATAAAGCCCATATATTACGAAATTCAGTCACTCTTACTGTGCTTTTGTGTTGTTGTTGCCTGTTTTTCTTGATTAATGTTACATATGGGTGAAAAAATGTTTGTTAATGGCCTTTTGTCTTTCACTAAGGTTGATGTGAATCGTTTGAAGTCCCTACTTGACTCTCACAATAAGCCTTCACTAGGGTTGCTCATACATTAGTTCGAGCTTCCTTATCTTATTCTTGTCCCATGTTATTCATTCAATTCCCTCATGTATTAGCACTTTAATTCATGATGAAATGATATAAGTTGAATTTCCATATAGAAGGATTAATGACGGTTCTACATGGTCAAATTAAAATCAAATGCAAAAATAGCAACCAGTGTAGCGAGGGTACAACAACCAGCAATTTTCATGCATCAGCCAATACAAAATCAAAGCGTATAATTCAAAAATGGCATTATTGTGGGCAATTTAATTTGTGTAAGCTGTTACTTCTGTTTTACCTGATAAGACCCGTAACCATAAAGTAGTAATGGATCCGATCCATCAAGTTTCACAAGATTTTTTCGGTAAACAAGTGATATGGGTATCAAAGTTCCATCCAAAGCTGGTGCCCACTGCCTTTCAGTGACATAAAGTGTTGTGTCAAAACCCCCGAGAACCTGACAACAATAGGAGACAACTAATATAGGCATAAAGAATAATTGAACAACACCCAAGAAAATGAGGAAAGTATCATTATCAGCATCCTAATAATAATAATAATAAAATAATAATAATAATAATAATAATAATAATAATAACTACTACTTAAGTCATTATAGTTTTATTAACAAACAAGATTTGTAAGCTTTGCATTTCATAACATATATGCGGCAATGATAAAGACTAACATAAGACTTGATGCAAAATTGAAAAGCTTGGAGTTTAATTGCCCATTGAACTTACTGGCTCAATCTTCTTCAAAACTGAAACGCCCGTCTTCATATCATAATCATACACAGAAAGAGGCGTCTTCATTGAGCTATATGAAAACCGCAAAATACTTGACGAAAACTCTGACTCTGAAGATTCCACAGAGTATACTGGATCAATAAAACTAACCATGTGGCCGTTTTCAAGGCTCTTTAGTGATTCACCAATAGGTGGAAGGTGATAGACTGTTATTTTTGGGAGACCATTTTCTCTCTCATGTACAACAAGGTGATCACTAAAAAGTTGTATCTCCTGAAGTGTCACACTAAAGAAAATTCAATGTAAGTTTTGGTGACAGTGAAAGACACTGCAAGAGCTTCAACTGTTTACCTTTTTATTCATGTTAACAAATTTCAGAATAAATTAAGGATATTGAAAGATGACAAGTGTACAACAAGGTGATCACTAAAAAGTTGTATCCCCTGAATTGTCACACTAAAGAAAATTCAATGTAAGTTTTGGTGACAGTGAAAGACACACTGCAAATGCTTCAATTGTTTACATTTTTATTCATGTTAACAAATTTCAGAATAAATTAAGGATGTTGAAACATGACAAGTGTCATCGTATGAAAATTATGTAACAGCAAAGTAGTACACTCTATAAATTCAATGGTCTAGATGAAATCTTGAATCCCCAAGGTAATGTTCATGGCTTTTGAAAGTGGAACAAATATCTATCATAAGAACTATCCTAAAGTTCTAGTAACCCAACACTTTTAGAAAGCATTTCACTAATACTCTACACCCTTGAACACACTACCTGGTGACCCAACATTTAAAAGCCAAGTGCGGAGTCATCGTAATTAGTTCAAGATTACACCCAAAATAAAGGAACAGACAAACAGCTGCTAACCAATCATACAAAATTTGTGTTACCTTTCCCTGTGGGGAATAAGAACTGTAGTTGAGGAGACGTTGTTGACAGCACAAGCTACAAGCTCTGAATTGAAAAATTGGTCACTTCTCCTCTGAAAAAAGAAATGATCTCCACGATGCTTGCAACAAGTCGTGTCAATACCATCCACACGTGATGTCAGAACTTTAAGACCCTCTTCAGGTTTGGAAACATCCAGATAAAAATTGAAAGTTGTATCTTTACTTCCCGATACAACAAACAAATATTTCTTGCTCTCGGAAGTGTAAAGGCCAATACCAAATGTATCATCATTTTCCACATAAAGACATGTATCCTTTGATTGTTCTGTTCCCAGCACATGAAGCCATGCCTGTATAACTTAAGGGATTAGCATAATGAGATGACAATTATGATATTCCATATGCCACAAAATAACGGCCAATCATAAACTAATATAGATGAAAGGTAAGTGATAATGATTGAGGTGTGGCAGAGAAAAAAGGAAATTGGTTATCACAAACAAAATTCTGTGTAAACTAAACTGGTAGAACTTATAATAAGGGAGAGGGCTGCAATTGCCCATTAAATAACTCATCCATATCCCAACAAACTAATTGCCCATTAACTAACTCATCCATATCCCAACAAACTAATTGCCCATTAACTAACTCATCCATATACTAACAAACTAACAACCTGTATCATATCTTATCATTAACAACCCCTTATTATAAGTCCCAACATAAACCTTGTAAAACCATGTTGAAGCAAGACTTGGGGTGCATTTGTTTCAGCTTTGGATAAAAGCAATTTTATATCACTTTTCCCATAAAACCAAAGAGTTAGATGTTGGGCAAAAAGGAGAATCTCCCACCTTGTAAGGCCTGAGAGTATCATCCATTGTTACATAAGCTAGAGCACCATCACCGACCCAATCAATGTTTTGCGTTGTACCAACAAGAGGCTCTCCAACGGGAGCTTGAGTCTCAGCATCAATGACATAAACAGTGTATATTTCATCTCCTTTAGTATCTTCTGCATATGCTACCAACTTGTTATTTGGGCTAACCTGAAAAGAAATAAAATTAAAGCAGGTCGAAAGTTAGGAAGCAAAACATAAAAAAGCAAAATAAAAATGCCATGATATATATGATAATGATATGGAGTGTAACCTTAATAGAACCGATACTGTAGTATGAATGATTTTGTGCCTTAACATTCTCATCCAAAATAACATGCTCGTCGTGAGGAGCTTCAGGTCCAGTGGGCATGATGTCATGAACAGATGGCACCTTTTGGTTCTCAGGTATAAGGCGCCTACAATGTTGAACATACTCTTTCCCTTCTAAAGTTTTCTTGTAATAGTAATATGGCCCTTGGCGTGAGGGTACAAACACATCTTCCTCTTTTATTCTTCCTCTTATCTCCGCATAAATTTTATCTTCAATTTCCTTGGTTCCTAACAAATTAAAATTGTGCATAATATTCTCAATGAATTCACACTTTCACTATCTTGCTTACAGTGTCGCAATGCATAGCCTGATACTTTGCGGATTGAATTGAATTTTCTAAATCAAGACGAAATTCAATAATAATGATGATTATAATAACAAATTAACAATGCAGTGAAAGCGAAAGAGGATAAGATGGCAAGATAGAAATTCGCACCGGACATGACGTAATCGGTGTAGGCATTTTCCTGGTGGAGGTGGGAGAGTAGCTCGGGATCGGAGCGGGTGTCATCTCGAAGCCAATAGTAATTATCGATCCTCACGTCGCCGAACAATTCCATCTTGTGCTCCACCTTCTTCGCCTTCGGTGGAAGCTGAGACTGAGCCAGCGGCGGCGATGACATTTTGGAGGCGAATCGACGGTGGTGGTGGTGGTGGTGGTGAGAGAGTGGGGCAGGAGGAAGAGAAAGAGCGGAGGAGAGAGGAACGAAGACTGTAAGAGGAATGCGGAGAAAGCGATCAACGTTTAGGCTATTGCTTTTCCCGCACCCCCTCCTACTCAAAACACATCCCATAAGGGTGTGAAAAGAAAAAAAGCTGCCGCAAAAACCTTTTTTCACGAAATTTCACTTGTTCGAACACGGCGCTTCGAGCAAGTTCGAATGACATCGTTCGAGTGTGTTAAATATTGACTTCACACTCTCTTTGGGCGTTTTCACACGCTCGCATGGCGCTGTTGAACCCGTTCGAGCGACATCGTTCGAGTGTTTAAATATTGACTTCACACCCTTTTGTGCGTAATTTCACCGCTCGAACGAGCGTCGTTCGAGCGTGTTGAACAAGTCGTTCGAGCGATCTTTAAACACATCCTCACGGCGTTTTCACGCGAGGTTATTTTGGAATAAAATTTGTTAAGGGGTGTGAAAGAGTAGGAGGGGTGTGGGAAAAGTAAACGCCAACGTTTAAGCGAAGATGTTGAAGTAGCAGCATTAATTTTAGGGAATTACTTTTCTCACACCCCCTCCTACTCTTTCACACCTCTTAACAAATTTTATTCCAAAAATAACCTCGCGTGAAACGCTGTGAGGACGTGTTTTATGATGCAAACGCAATAAAAATGGTGAACGTGGTGTGAGAGTCCATTTTTTGTAATAATATAGGGTGTTCGAACACCCTCATGCGAACATATCTTGAAACTGTTCGCATGACTCGCATCTTGAACACATTCGCGTGACCCATCTGAACAGTGAAATTAGACACAAGAAGGTGTGAAGTCAAGATTTAACACACACGAACGATGTCATTCGAACCTATTCGAAGGTCCGTGTTCGAACAGGTGAAATTTCGTGAAAAAAAAAAGGTTTTGGCTGACCTTTTGGTCTTTTCACACCCTTATAGGGTGTGTTTTGAGTAGGAGGGGGTGTGGGAAAAGCAAACACCTAATTTTATCGTTGGTTTTCAATTTTTCTATTGTCCATTTTTCTCACTTTTTTTTTTCTATAAATAAATAAATAAAAACTAGTGAAAATGCGAGTTTCTCGAGTTTCAAGTAGCACTATATATGCGGGTTATAGATCATGTATGTATCTATCTGTTTATTCTAACCTGTATGAGATAATGAAAGCGCCTAAATTAGTCCATAACAAAATTTACAAATGAGTCGGGTTCAATTTATTCTAATCGTTAATTTCAATCTAATCCAATGGTAAAAAATAGAGCATCACTACTTGGTGGTGTATTGTTACCATTGGATTAAATACAAATCAACAGTTAGAATGTAGAGTAACTCTTTTAAAGTTACTGTTAGACTAAATTGATCCCTACTCATTACAAATTGGTCTATAACCGTAACAAAACTTTTTTTGTGACATGATCAAACTTAAGATTTTTCATTAAACACAAGTTCACCAATCCAAGTAGGAATCAAATCATGAATGAACATGAAGACAAGCAAAGCTTTGGGACGCCTAAGCTAACTAGGTTATAAGCAACAATTGGCTAGTCAGAAAATGAAACCCACTTTATACTTATAGTTTTCAAAGATACTAAGAAGAGCTCTACATTTGCAAAAGAGAACATCAATCTCAGCAAACGCTATATTCCACGCATTGCGGCAAACACTATATTCTACGAGCATACCAAGCACGTGGAAATTGATTGCCGCATTGTGCGTGACAATGCATGTCTAATCTCATGCATCTTCTCCCAATTACCTTTCAAAGACAGCTTGCTGATTTCTTCACTAAAGTCCTATCGGCTATCACCTAAGCCTTTCACATTGCTAGCATCCAAATTGGGCATTGCCAACATATACCAATCTCCAACTTGCAGAAGGGTATAGTTGGAAACGAAAATGCAGTGCCAACTAAGCATAACAGAATCAGGTGAAGCATCTAACCAAAGCAATAGAATCGAGCTCAGAGTTAAAAGTTAATATTTAACCATCTCTGTTATTCAGTTAGGGTAGTTAGAGATACAGTTCAAGTGTGTATGATGCAGGGGGCAACCATCGTGGACAATAAATCCTCAGACAATTCAATCATCATTATCAATAATACACAGTTCACTTTCTTTCTCCTCTCATCATGGAGTATTGTTCTTATAAAAAATTGAAATAGACATAACATAACAGATTAACAGTACTTCTTACAACATTTTGATGCCTTTTAGGCTTTGACAGACATAATCAATCTTAGAGCCTTTTTGATGTACAAATAATCTGTGTTCCTTCTAGCAATTAGACGTGATTCGCAAAGAATCATCTTCCACGTTCAATTTGGTTGTCCCGAGTTGGCCCCGAGAGCTCATTTCCTGTGACAACGGCTTCGACGGCCACACATTAAACAGCCTCCTCTTGGAATCTTGCTTGCAGTTATTTTATCAGTATTGTATGCAGTCAATGGAGTTATGCATTCCTCTTGCATTTCTTATACAAAGGCAGAATGTTCAAAGGAAACATATCTGCATTATGATTTGGACTTAAATTTTTAGCTCTTCCTTGTTTCAGGACACTGGATTATCAATGTTAAGAGAAGGAATATTTTCCTGGAAATCTTTAATGTTAGTCAAACAGGATGGCTTGGCTGCACCATAGTAAAAGAAGGCCATGATTTTCGACCACTCATCTGCACTGCGAATTGCTGAAAATTCAACAAATCGAAGTTAACCATGGTCAGAAGAATAAGGACGAATAAATTGAAAAGATAGATTTCTTTCACTGAATTCTTTTGTAGGAAACATAGACCAATACCTTTATCACGGAATAAAATCTTCCCCGCTTTTGTAAAGATAACCTCTGGGAAGACCGAGACTTTAAGCGCGGCAACCAGTTCAGTCTCAACAACAGCATCAAGTGCTACACACTGTCATATAATAAATAATAGGATATGAGACAAAAAAGTATTATCTTTTTGATAAAATAGCTGAAAAATAAGGAATCATTGTATGACTTTACGAAATACTTACTCTTGGTGAAGGTAATCTACAGTTCCATATGATATGCACAGCCTTCTCTAGTTCATCGCGAATTCTTTCATTATCCTTTGGCCTAAATATAAGAAGTAATAGAGTTACTAAGGATTGTTTTGAACATTATTTGATTATGCACAACAATAAGAAAAGGATAACAGCAGAGATTATATGTGAAAACCGAACAAACCTTCGATATCGATTATGCACAAGAATAATCAAGGGACTTATGTCTTTGAATACAGTTTCTTCCCATTCTGCAGTTTTTACTTCTTTGATAGGACGAATGTAATTATCATCTTGCCATTCTATTTGCTTATCATCATCAACATCATCGTCGCCGTCATCATCGTTATCGACCTTTTTCTTGTTTTTAATGGTAATCTTATCGAAAAACTGCCCGAGGCTGAATCCCCAGCCATCAGCATCTTCAGGCCAATGAGGATCCTCTTCTTCAACAACAAGTTGGTAATCACTAAGAAGCTTTTGCATTTTTTCCTTCTTTTCGTCAGAGTCTAGAACCTCTTCAATATCAGGTTTTCTTTCCATCACTTGTCTGATTTTCCTTCTCCATTCTTTTCTCTCTTCAAGACTCATTTGATAAGGGTCATTTTCCTGCAAGGGAGGACGTGCATCATCTTCTTCATCGCTGTCGCTATCTACTTCTCTATCTCCTCTCTTCCTACCAGCACCATCAGATTTGACTGCTTGAACTCTACTTGGGACTATTCTTAATCCGAAATCACCATCCTGTTTACGAGAAATCGAAAATTTCATGTATCAAACTCTAAGAGGTTGTTACACTAACTTATGTGATGCGCCAATGCACGCAAATTTCGTCCCACAAAATTTATACCATCTTTCATACTCCATTGCTCAAGTAAATGAAAATAATAAGTAGTCCTAAATGTTTTAGATTATTTTCAGCTTTTCATTTTTCTAACAATCTGTAACAAACTGATAGCATGTCGTCATAAGTGATTCTTTTAAAAAAATTGTTTTTTTTTTTAAAAATAACCCCTAACAAACATAAAATGTTAGATACTAATTATTTTATTTACTTGACACATTTCATCCCACAACTTATATACTACCCTTCTATTCACAAAAAAGTTTATATTCAACTGTTAAATTAAAACTATGATTATAAGTACACCATTCAAGAACTAGTTATTCTAATTCTAAAAGAAAGTTTAACTTAAATTACTAAAAAAAAATCATGTACTTACCTTGAAAGAGAGGTTTGAGAAAAGGGTGAAATTGAAGAGCTCCTTGTTGGGTTTCTTTTTGGGAAGACAAAATGAATAGTGCACGTTAAAGTTTCTCTCTTTTATTGGTGAAATGAAAGATGACAAGGGCAAATTCAGCGTCATTACTTCAAGAAGAGAAATACAAGTGTTAGTTGATAAACAGCTGGTGAATAATTTTAAGAGGCAAAAAAAAAAGGATTTCAAATCTATCTTGCAATTAAATTCAAGGTGTTACAGTAAATTATCAACTTATGAAACTGATATAATAACTTTATAAAAAAAAAAACATAGAAGCTTAGTTATGCAGTTTGTTACCTTTTAAGCTTCTATTTGCAGAAAACTAACCTTGTATGCAGTTTAAGAACACTAGCTTATAAAACACCATCTATGTACTTGTTAATGTATCTAATTGAGTTAGAGCTAGTTTGTTACAGCTTATTTTTTTAAGAAATTATGACGACTTATTGTCTGTTTGTTATAGATTCTTAAAAAAATGAAAAACTGAAAATAATCTAAAAACTGCTTCATAGTTTAGAGTAGTCTCTCATGAAAAGCTGTTTTTTAGGAATGATTTTTTTTAAAATAAGTGATTTTCAATATGTTGCACAAACACAAAACAACTTCTCATTTTCTTAAAAATCTCTAAAAACTAATCTCTAAATTTACGGTGTATGTGATTGAGCTTTATTATGCCTTTTTAAAATTTGCAGAAAAATAATTATCATCCTCCCTAAGTCTTATATAGAAGAATTTGCAAGGAGATAACACAAATTGCAGGAAAGTGAAAGTAACATCAAAGCACAACAAACCCTATGTTTCAAAATCAGTGAAGAAAGGGCAGAGAGGAAAAACAAACCTCTTCCTGAGTTGCGAGAGGTGTGAGAGTGAGAAATTGAAGATGCGATTCTGCAATTGGGGATGATTTTCAGAGCACCCACACTCTTTTGTTTTCGATTTCAGATGCAAGGGTGGAGTGAGGTTGAAGATGACTGTTCCTTTTCTAATGCACCGAGAGTGAGACGATAGGATAAAAATAACGGATTATTTTTTTGGTAACCCCTCCTCCTCCCTCACACCTCCATAACCCTTTTAAACCCAAAAATACTTTTGATTTTTATTTTTTAAAATTTTTTTTTTTTAGAGATTCTCGGGTGATTCTAGGGTGAAAGAGCAAATCAAATCTTTCACCAGTGAAACACTAAAATTGATCGTTGGATATTGTTTAAAATGCCATGAATGGTTAAGATTGAATCAACCCATATTAAATCTCAACCATTGATGAATTTTTATACTACATCCAATGGTCAATTTTAATGTTTCACCGGTGAAAGATTTGATTTCCTCTTTCACCCTAGAAAGACCCGAGATTCTCGGATATATCTCAATAATAAAAAAAATAGTGTTTTAGAATTCTCATAAATACCTCAAAAGTAAGTATTTTCGGTTTACAATTTTCAAACCGGAAATACCTATTTTTGAGGTATTTTCGGGAATCCTAAACCCCAATTTTTAGTAAATTTGGTGTGGGGTTCTGGGATTCCCGGAAATAGCTCAAAAATAGGTATTTTCGGTTTGCAATTAACCGAAAATACCTATTTTTGAGCTATTTCCGGGAATCCTCAAAAAAGTTCCTCGGATTTATCTCCTGAAAAAAATCCAAAATTAACCCCGCCAATAGTTAGAATAAAATTTACAAAGGAATATTGGAATAGGATAAGTAATGACTTTAGTTTATCATATCCTATTGGTACATCAAACAAAGTATTAGAGTAGGATATGATAAACTTATCATATCCTATCTCCTTATCCTGTGCAGCAAACAGACCCTTTATGTCGTCGGAGAAGCTGATTTCTGTTTATTGTTGAAGAAAGAGAGATAGAAGAAAGAAGAAACTATAGTGAATAAAATGGATGATATAGGTAGGCCTTTTTCAACATTGATCTCGCTACCTGGATTAAAGTTAATGTCAAGAGTAAGAAATTGCATGCTAGTGGGGTGGCGTTGAACTCTCTTTGGGCAAATGCTTGTCATAGCATTTGGGTTTGGTGTAATAAGGAGTGTCATGACGAGGATTATCGTCGTCCTATGTACCCGTGGAAGGTTGTTTTGGACATGTCTATTCAGTATAAGGGGATAGAGTCGAATTTGCAGGTTGCGAATACACGGGCTAAACTCACTTCTCACATCAAATGGATTCCTCCAGATGTGGGTTGGGTCAAGCTCAATACCGATGGTGCTAGCAAGCGTGGCAATGATGTGGCTGGGTGTGGGGGTCTTCTCCGGTGGTATGATGGCAGTTGGATCTGTGGTTTTTCCAAGAGACTTGGGTCTTGCAGTGCTTATGTAGCGGAGCTTTGGGGAGTGTATGGAGGTCTTAAGATTGTTTTTCAAATGGGTCTTAAGAAGGTTGTGATTAATGTAGACTCGGAACTCGTCGTGAATAGCATCAACAAAGGAAGTTTGGGGAGTGTCGATGGTTGGGGTCTCCTGCGCCGAATCCACCGCATCATTCAGAATGACTGGGAGCTTGTGTTTCACTATAGCTATCGCGAGGCGAACATTTGTGTTGATGCCCTTGCCAATATGGCTTGTGCTCAAGATAACATTTTTAGTTTACATAACACTATTCCATCACAATTGGAATCTTTAGTCTTAGCTGATATTATTGGAGTCTCTACTCCTCGTGTAATTCCGTTGTAGTTTCCTTTTGGGCTTCGGCCCTCTCTTCATTCAAAAAAAATGGATGGTTTTTTTTAACAACAATAAAGTTACTACTTGCACCCCCCATTTTTCTACTACACACCATGACAAGTGAATTCATATTTTTTTCCCTCAAAAATCAAAATACGCATATTTAAAGTTGTTAACTTATATAATTTATATTATCTTTCCATAGCTAAGTTACCTTTTGAGAGTTACATTTTATTTATTTATAACTTCTTTTTTTTCGACAAAATTCTATTTATAAATTCTAAAATAACAAGTAATCATATAAGATATAATACGTAAATTGTCATTTTCTACTAGTTAAAAAAATGGAATATCAAAGGACTATTGGAACCCATGTTTCCAAGATATATTATTAATTGACCGGAAAAAGAAGAAAAAAAGATATCTTATTAGGATAATTGTACTTTCTTACAATTTAATATCTTTTTTCAACTTTTCATTCCATAATGTAACTTAGCATATGTAATTTCTTAAATAAAAATAACAAATTTCAAAACTTTAATTTTGGAAGACAATTTTTTGCAATTTGGACGCTAACTTTTGGAATGAATTAAATATGCTTTGAAAATTATATTTGGGTCGAAATAGGAATCCATAAATCAACTTTCTAAAGGCAATTTGGTAGAAATATAGCTTTTGGAAGTTAGCATTCAATATGGGTCTTCGAGGAAAGAAAAAAAAGACTTTTTTTTTTACAAACAATGTTAGTGGAGTTGGAGGAATGTTAGATTTTGAGGTTTGAATCTGGGACCTTTTTATTGCATTCTTTTGGCGCACTCATTCGGTATTCATTAGCTCGCCAACTGAGCTACCTACTTAGGATAAGAAAGAAAAACAATAATTGTTATGAAATTTTTTGTAAGAAGCTAATGTGGCGCTTTAACATTTACGTTCACTTAGGGCTCGAAATGAGTCAAGCTGAGTCGAATTTGGTTCAGCTCGACTCAACTCGTTAAGAATCGACTCAACTCATAGCTCGACTCGAGTTTGACATGAAACTTTATTTCTAACTCGACTCCAGTTTGTTAGCTCGACTCACAAGAATAAAAAGTAAAAAAATCTCTTTTTTTTGTATAAAAAAAAGTTTTTGATTGTTGACATTTTATAATAGCAATTTACTAATAATTTTGAATGAAATAATTACTTAAATGAAAATATAATTATAATATTTTTGTTTACCTAATTTAATAAAAAAAATATAAAGAAGTATAATAATAAAATAATTTGAGAATTATATAATGGTATCATAAATAGTGTTAAATAAATTGCACCAATCAATAAACCAAAAACCTTGCTATAGAAACAAAAATACATAATGGATATATATCAGGCTCATTCATGAACTAATAAACCAGTCGAACTATACCTAGCTCAAGTTTGGGCTAATTTATTTAACGAGGTCAATTTTCAGCTACAATTCAACTTATTTGGTTCTTGAACCAAACTCAACGAGCTATTTATCGAATCGAATTTTACTTATGTTCGAAATGGTTCGGTTCATTGTCAGCATTTGTGCATCCAACTTTAAACTTTAATATTGGGTCAAAAAAAACTTTAAACTTTAATAATGCACTCTTGCATTTCGTACAGGAAACTTTCGTTACACATAGCAATCATGTTTTTAGGAAAATAAGAATTAAATCGTGAGTGGTGTCTATAAGCAAAAAAATAGGTTACGAATAGCAAATTTTTGTTCATGTCGTTAAAAAATTTGAGAAATTAAAAGAGAAGAATTTGTTGACCAAAAAAAAGAGGGAAGAGTTCGACTTCGACCAAAGAGGAAGATAAAGAAAAGGAGAAGAAGAAAATCGCGACACAGTATTGGGCGAAAAATTCTGATCAATTCGAGGTAAGAAGTAATGTTAATTTTGTCAAAGTTGAACTTTTCTGAATATTTCGTAGGTTTTATCGTAAACTTGTAATGGAAACAGGAAAAAGGGGTTTTTTGAAATGCAATAAAATGGTTTAATTTTTTTATATTTCTCTAATTTGTGCAGATTAATAGTAAGAAACTGATGTTAGTAGAGATGTTGGGTTCATCAGGGGATTCAAGAACAGCAATCAACTCTTCCAATATTGGATTTAAGGTACTTTGGGCCCGTTTGGATAAACAACTTAATTAAGTGCTTATGGCATAAGCGCTTATGGCATAAGCGCTTGTCGTATAAGAGCTTATGCATAAGCTGTTAATACAAAATAAAATAATGTTAAACTATTTTTTTATAAGCTATAAGCTGTTTTCATAAGCTATCCTGAGGAGCTTATGGAAAATAGCTTATGAGCATGTCATAAACTGTTTTTATAAGCTCTCCCAAACAGTCTCACAAGTGCTTATGCCAGTAGATAACTCTCAATAAGCCGATCCTAACGGGCCCTTTGTTTCTTTCACGTTTTTCCTTCTCTTTTTGTGATTTTATTTAATCTATTTATTTGTTTGTAAATATAATTTGGGATGTTATTTTTCTATGTAGTTATTGAAGAAGCAAGGTTGGAAAGAAGGAACTGGTCTTGGAATCTCTGAGCAGGTTTGGTTTTTTGCTCTATCATTTTCCACCTTCACTGATAGATTAAATTAGCAGTAAAAATATGTTATAAATGTTTAAATCATTACTTTCAATTTCAACTTTCAGTTACTTCATGACATTTTTTGAAAAATAGTGTTCCTGAATAGTGGGAGTTGCATCTAAGGACCCTAAATGTGTATTTTGTCAGTCAAATTAGTTCTTAGGTACAAAACTTTGTGGAGGACTAATTTAATTGCAAATTGAGGGACTAATTTTGACAAGGGAAATGCATATTTAGGAACCTTGGCTTAAATTACTATTGAAATTTGAAGGTATACTAATAGATAGAATCCTAAGCATAATGGGAGCAAAATTATGATTGTTTTCTCATCCTAATTCTTAAAGTAATTGTTAAGCTCCTGTTTTAATACTTCTCTCATCATCTCTGTGAATTTAGTTCATTTTGATCATGAAAAACATGTATGTGGATTGTGGAACTTTCTTGCAATAGTTCTGATAAATAAGTTTATAATGGAAACAGGGTAGGTTAGAACCTGTGGAAACTCATGTGAAGAATAATAAACGAGGATTGGGAGCTGATAAAGTGAAGAAAAAGACTGTGAAACCTGATCAGAGTGATGCCCCCAAAGGAAATGATAAGCAGGTAATTTTCTTTTCTTAAGGTTAGCTGGTTTTCTGTAAACAATTTACAATGGTAGAACTTAGAAGGATACTATTACTATGCTAAATGGTACTGATTTTTTCACTTGGAATTTGGAGGTTTCAATGATCGCCAAGGGCAGTGTTGTCAATGGCGATGGCGGAGAGCCAAAAATCCGCCATTTTAGGCCGCCATAACTGCCATAAAGCCGCCATAAACCGCCATCCTTCACAAATTGGCCATGGTGGTTGTCAAGAAATCCGCCATGGCCGATATTTGACAACACTGGTCAAGGGTTTTCTTATTTTAGGCAATACTAGTTGCCCGGGTTATTTGATTGAAGTAGATTGATTGTAGTTAGGAATTTTTTGAGTTTAGTAATTAGATACTTGTAACCGTACAAATGGATGAGAAATACTACCTATCTTTGAGGACAAAGATGATTGTGCAAGTTATATGGAGATTCAACTACTGAGTCTTACCATGCATCTTTGTATGGGAGATCAACATATACTTGTTAATTGTTACGAAGATTGATGGAGAGATATCATCAGAGGAATAAAAAGTAACGTACATACGATTTTGATGAGTTGTAAGGACATATGATAGGCATATAGAGTAGCTAGAGCCTAGAGAGGTTTCGTGGAAGGCTCTAAAGAGTTTAAATTACGTATATTTGAGCAATCAAAAAAATATATTTGAAGGGGTAGCAACTAGTGTGAGAATACATGGTGGACAGAGAAGACTTTTTCAATACCTATTGGTGTGCACTGAGGGTCAACTTTGAGTCCATATATCTTTATCTTAGTTTTAGATATTCTTACCAAACATTTCCAAGAAACTGTGCCTTGTTGCGTGCTTTTTGTAAGTGATATAGCAATGGTTTATGCCCAAGTATCTTTGAGAGGTTTATGCCCTAGTATCTTTGAGGATTCTCACAGTAATAGCCTGTAGGGTAAGCTTACTTATTGAACAACTTCCAGACATTAATGAAATACTGCACTTTCTTTGTCTGCCATCACTTTAAGGGCTTCCCCCTCCCCTTTTTTCTCTTTCAAAAAAGCTCTTTTCAACCTTTGTCATTCCGACTGTACTCAGATTATTGATAGGCGCCCTATGGTTAAGAGGGTGTATGTTAAGAATACACCAGATAATAACTAGAAGTTAGTTAGCACTTTGTAACTGAATTGTATAACTGATAAACAGTTGGCAGCTAGATGTATATATGTAGCTGCTAATGCCTAATAGAACAGTAAGGATTAGGCAATTAGATACACATTGTATTAGGAGAGTGAGGTATCTCTCGAATCTACCTCAATTGTACATTCTCTGCCTCTCAAATTGCCATTCATAGTGAAATCCCAATTCTGTTCATCTGAATTTTTCACCTTTTTCCTCTCTGAACCAGTTGAATCTATTTTGAGAACTTGTACATTTAAGTTCTACTGAAGGATTATTTTCTTAGGTTGTTCTCCTCTGCTCTTGAAGTACAAATATTGTAAGAACTATAAAAATACAGAATGAGAGAGGTTCAGCATACTAAAAACTATATAAAATGTTTTAATAAGTAGCTAATTTTGTGTACTACTGTGTGTTTGATCAGTGGGACAGGCTCATGTTGAACAATAATACAAGGGAAAAGCCTCATTGGTGGTTGTTATGTTCATTTTGAATCATTGATATAAAAATACCATTAAAGTGTCATATTTGTTTCTACACATTCCCTCGGGACTCAATTATATGAGCAAAGAAGTGTGTTAGTTAGGTGGGTTAAATATAAATAAACATCAACTAATCTCCCATATTTAATGTTATTATTCTAAAAATACACTTAAACTAATTCATTAAGTTGTAAGAATATGCCTATTATAAATTAGGGGTAGTTTAATACATTTTTGTTTTTTTACATGAAGTTAAGAAAATGAAATGCACTTAACTATTGTCCTCAACAAGTGCGAAAGTAGGTGTTTTTGTTTATAATTGAGTAATTTTCCATAAAAATCTTCTTGATGTTCATTCACTCCAATTGATTTCAGGAACATTTGTCTCAAAAGAAAGCCAAAGCACTTTCTAAACGGATGAGAAAGATGCAGGAGTTCGAAAAGAAGATGCAGGAGAAGGAATTTGAGCGTGAATTCTTTAGAGAGTTCTGGCCAGAAAATGTATGAGAATAAGGAGATTCATATCATTATGTCTTGCCATTTCCTCTTGCACTTAACTTTCTTAGTACTGAAGAAGATTTCAGAAGTCAGAGTCTGTGCAAGTTGGATCTTAAGGGTGTTTTCCCTGGGGTTACTTACAGGTAGCAGGGTTTAGGAGAGATTTTCGAAACTGAAGGAATTTCAACATTCCTTCTTTTTGTGTGTGTATATAATCAAGAAAAATGATCAATCTTACGAAACCGCTATTCTTGCTAGAATGAACAAAGTGTTAAAAGTAGATTAAACCGCCTTTACACCCCAACCCTTTCCATGTTGGCTGCCAAAATTGCTTTTTATAAACATTCCACGTATTAATTTTTCGCTTTCGTTCAACAATTCTTTCGTAAGAAATAACATTTCTCTATAATCAATTATGTACTTTTTGCAAAAACAATTCTGAATAGAAAACTATAGCCGAGGGAAGGTTGATAGCTCATGGCTCTCCTGTTTAAAAAATGATACCTTCACATGCATTTTGTTTGGGAAATAAGCGTTTAATTTGACCTCCCCAACAATTTGTTTTTTACTCTGGTCTATTAGTGTTCAAATAGAAATAGACGTTTAAGTGATTTTTTCTCCTTCCCACTTAAGTGCTAGCTTTTAATGGTGGGTTATCCAAATTCATGTAGATTTGAGCACATAGAAATTATAGTTAATAATGTGATTTATAAAGTTTAGGAATTGATTAATGAGTGACAACAATTGATATATTTATTAATCAAATTCAAGCGATATGTTTGAATCGTGTTAATCATTTAAAATGTTATCAATTTTAAGTGTCCCATATTAGTGTTCAAATAAGACAATTGTTATTTTTAATACTGAATGAGGGAAGCAAAAGAGGTAAGAGAATATACAAGTACACAACTTTGCTGCCAAATACAAAATGGTTTCACGCTTAAAGAATAGACAAAAGAATATATAAATCAGAATATGCGGTTATGAACGATGCGGTTACCCCAAAAATATTGTAACCTTTTTCTTTATACAAAAATATTGTATCCCAGGGAATGAATCCTCTCAAATAACATGAGAGTTGTATCACTTTATTCTCAAGTTTTTATCCACTTGAGAGGATCTATTCCCGGTATCACTATCGAGTTAGCACATTATCATCTTCTTTTCTTGCTGTCCTCAGGCTTAACGAGTTCGACAGGAGCAGCTGGTATTCTGACCCACCATTCTTTAAACCGCCTTACCAATTTCTTGCTACTTTCTCTCCTAAATGGCATCTCCCTTGTGTAGCACTCAATAAATATCGCCAAAAATATGTACTTTGGAGGAACAAAAGCAAACACTGCAGCCATGAAAAGTAGAAGTAGGGCAACCTTCTCTGTAGCCTGCACGACATATGTGAAAATTTCAGAAAAGATTCTAGCAGGAGACTTGCAATTCCAACTAACTGAATCAATTTGGTTTAAAAATCATACAAGCATACAATACAAGATATAAAATAGGCTAAATTACTGTTTTGGTCCTTTATCTTTGGCTTTGATTTCGTTTTGGTCCTTTATCTTTGGCCTTGATTTCGTTTTGGTTCTTTATCTTTTTTTTTCTCGTTTTGGTCCCTCATGTTTCATTTTTGTGTCAATTTGGTCATTTTTTTGTAACTTTCCATCCATTAACTTAACAAACGTCACGTTGGCAGTTAACTACTAAAGTAGCGTCTTAAGTGTAATGAAACCACAGTCAAAGATAAATGACCAAAATGAAACCACAGTCAAAGATAAATGACCAAAATGTAATTTACCCTTTAAAATAATATATATTTTGGCCTAACTACATGCACAACAATTGAAATTTTCTTCGAAGTAGACTACAAATACTCACCTGTGGTAATATAGCAAGCAGAAGAGCTCTTATTTTTAGTAGAACAATATTTCCAGCTTGAATAAGCGCTTCAAACTGTGTAATAGCTTCTTGAAATGTCAGCAGTTGTTCTACTGCATTTCGATTTGGGGGAGGTCTTACTATGAAGACTTCTAATGATCTTCCCCTTCTAAAATGCCTACGCCAGAGCATTATAATTGCGACGAACAGAAAAATGGACGGCAATAAGTACTGGATCCACCCCCTGTACATCAGTGTTAATTAACTGCTTTATTCATCAAATCCATGCAAGCCAACTTTAGCACAAGAATATTATTTATTAACAGTCAACACTATCTGATCCTGGTGGCAGTCAATTTGTTCAATAAAACAAAGGTAATGCAACTTAATAAAAAAAAAAATCTTTTTTGAAGTCTCTTTGATTATTAGACCTTGAGCTTGCAATTAATTCTCAATAATCAATAAATGATAATACCAAGTAGTGATGAACTTGGGCTTTGTTCATCTGCATGTGGGAAAAATGCTAAGAGATTAAGGACTGGGACCATGTGGTCACATTCATACATTATTGATGGGACAAGCGTTGAGGCAAACACAAATGTTCAAAAATAAATAGATTCTTGTATAAGTCGGAATGCTGTAGAGTTGAGAATCAAAGATACCCACTGCTGAGTACAGGAAATATATTTTTAACCAAAAAATGAACAATTTAGAACAGCATAAAGTTTTGTTGAATGAGGGTGCCACTGATATTTAGATGGTAAGTAGCCAATTGGAAATGATAAAATATTAAAGGAAGTAACATAATATTGTGGTCACCTACTCATGCGCTGATTTTAAAACAAAACAATTACCTTATAATCACATAACAGGTGAGTAGCAAAAAGACTGTTGATCGATAAAAGTCTTTCCATGAGGCCAAAAGTTGAAGTCGGTTAGCAGATTCGATGACGGGGAATAGTAGTTCCTACAAGGAGTAACATAATTATCCACACCATATAACAAAAAGAATAGACTCCTTTTATTTTCCCCTCATCCATTTGTGAAACCTATTGATTTGAGTTTGAGAGCCTAAACCAATAAATGGACAACCCAAAGAACATACCTTTCGGGTTGAAATTTTTTGTCAAAAAATAGGCTGGATAGAAGCAATTTATAGAGATTAGATGAACAAATTAGAGACTGAATGTTGCTAGGGGAAAAAAAGGTTTGCTTTTGTACTCATTTAGAACCCAGTCCATTAGTGTTCTCTGGTGTGAATTGTTCTAGTTTGGTTTACAGCATACCACAACAAAAAATTGTTCTTTGTTTGTTTTTTAACCCTTTTTGCTTTACTATATTTTCCATGATAAAATGAAATTAAGATTTATTTTTTAAAAAAAGACTGAAAGGGAAATAATAACACACCTTCATCACTGCAACATTTGTATCAATGCCTTCAACCTTCACTTGGTCCACAGTTGCCTGTGCAGCTTCAGCTTTTCCAGTGTCCAGAAGGGATTGTTTGACTGCCATTTCCAAGGGATTTATCTCACCAACTCGGATATCATAAACAACAGTTGTTTCTTCATAAATATTAGCCACATTTTTTGATTTGAATCCAAGACAGAAGAGTGCCACAACTGCTTCTGGAGACACTACCGGTTGTTTTTTTGTATACACATTCCCAGGAACATCACGTTTACCAAAAACAGCAGTTAAATTTGTTAAGCTATTTGACAGGGTTTCCAAGATCATATCTCCCCGTGGAAGAGTTTCGGCTAGGTTAAAAGTAAGCAAAGTTTTATAGTTGGATGAGAAAAACTTGAAAGCTTCTCTAAGTGCACGATAGCGGAAGATGCCAAGAATAGCCCTGGCAAGGACTTCTGATTTCTGTGTGCCTTTAAGACCATATTTCCTGATAAAAATGTGTGCACGTAGGATCTCCAGACTAATGTCCAACCAGTAGTCACGGCGCAAGTTTTTAAATTCAGGGAATTCAAAGTAAACAGGCTCTGCTCTGTCAATACATTTTGGAGAATCATAAAATTTGAAGTGGAAAGCAATAAAAATATTTGGACAAGTCACATGGTGTTTTCAACAGGTAACATACACAGAAGTTGACTTGTACATCACAGCTTTATCAAAGAGACGAGCCCCAAGGGGCCCAGTCAAGTCAGCCTTTATGACTTGTTTCATGTCCATGCCCAGATCGTATCGAACTGCTTTTTCATGTACACCAACTCCAAGTGACTCGAAGTACAGAGCATAATTGGTCAAGGTCAACCGCCCTAGAAAGGTCAGAAATTTGAGGTACCACAGAATTAGAATAGATTTTAGTTAATCAAATGGACTAGAGTTCCTAATCAGTTAGCTGCCATATTATGCATGCATAAAGCAGAAAGAAAAGGCTAACAGATTACACAGTGTGGTCTACAATAGTTCCACACGTCCTCTGATTTGCTGGATTCATAAAACCGGTTTTTTTGAATAACCTTCCTAAACTTTACTTGAGCAACAAATCAAGGAGATTAATCCAATTACATTTTCATGCAAAATGCCTTTCATTATATCGAAGCAGCACAGGGGTGACCCCTTGACAACAAAGAACAAAACCAATCACGATTGAAGCAAGTCAAGCAACTATAGGAGTAGTCTAGAAATAAATTTCTTCAAATATTTGATGTATATATTTGTGACCGATTGGGCTCTTAGCGGGTCACAATTCAAAAAACATGGTGTTAAATATAGAACACCCTTCTACAAACAAAATCTTTTTGTGATATTTAGCTCGCTTGTGGATTAGTACTGTAGTAGAAGGCATGGTGAAAAGCAAATTTTATTCTATAAAAATCAAAGACATTAACAAGAAGATAAAGAAAAAGGATCATCATTTAGCGAAGGGAAACTTATTTTTATGACCTGATCCTACTTGAAAGCTTGCACAGACAAAAACAAAATGGAGCTGCTAGCCCTCTGTGCCAAAGTTATAGGAATCCCCTGCCATCCTACTACCATCCTAGCAGTATCTCAGTCACTCAGTTACAATAAATATTAATCAACAGGACCAATTCAATATATGTATTCTATTTGAGTATCGGAATGGCTCACCAGGCCATGCAGAAATTCCAATATGTTGAAGAACTGGTTGAATTGGAATTGTCCCATCAACATCAAGGACTATCTCTTCTTCAGCAAGCTGAAGATTTCCGATAGAACTAGCCATTACATTTGTAGAATTCTTGATGACCCTGCATGTAACTCGCTATTAGGAACTTTGAAGCACACAAACAACAACTCGGATAATGCAAACAACACTATCGAAGGTAGAGAACCATACTTATAAAGGTATCTTATGTATTTATCATAAACAAGAAAATGAAGTCTATGTCCGGAAGAATTAGTAAGCGCATCAAACAGATTGTGGACAGTTATTATATCAGCAATAGGAACACAAACAGGAGCTATCCGTGAGAAAGCTTCTAGACCAACTGTCTTCTTGTCATCAACCTAAAATCCATTGCAATTTCACGCATTATCAGTTAATACTTAAACTGAAGTAGGCACTATAGTAACGTCTGTGTATTCATTTGCAATTCAGGAATTATATTTAGAGACAAAATTTGTCATCAAAAATCAACAACAAAAATAGTTGATTAACCCAGTTCAAATGCGTGGATAATTTAATTCAGTGGATAGTTAATGGATCCGACATGTGTTGAAACACATCTCAATGTAATTAACCACCAATTTGAACATAATTAGCCACAATTTCTAGGTGTTCAAATCTAAATGTAACTGAAAACTAGAAAATCGTGATTGATCACATTTAAACTTGTGGTTAATTACATTCAGTAAATGGTTACTGACTTTCAATTAACCAATGTATTTTAACTCCGTTTACCAACTATTTAGTTGTCAAATTTTTGTTTTCAAATAGGATTTAATTCATATAACCATTAGTGTAAGAACTTTCTACACTATCACTTAATCACAACTGCGAAACCATTAAAAACATTTGACTTTCATCATAACTACTTTAAAACTCATATATGATTTATTGTGATTTGTTAACTAATTAATTAATAGTATAAATTTTTTACACTGAATGTGTAAAAAAAATTAAACCCTTCCAAATAACACAAGTTTTTTTTTAATTTCATTGTGATTAATGCTAGTGAACCTGAAGTGCCATATCTGTAGAACTTGAATAAAACAATGAGGCATCATCCTCATCCTCATCCCCTGCGGTTTCATCATCTTCTTTACTACAACTACTAATTTCCTGCAACAAATCCACAATGCAGTTAAAAGATCGATAAAATTAATAAATTAATTGATTAATTAAGTAGTAATTAGGTAGAAAAAGAGGTAAAAAGTGATTATCTGAACTGTTCCAACGTGATCGGTGTGAACGCTAGGAGCCTCCCAAGCAAGCATCATATCAAATGTCAAACGACGGAAATCCAGATCGTTCATATAATCAGAAGTTCTACTAAGTTTATGAAGCGCTTTATAAGAACAAAACTCTAAAAGATTACGAGCGTAGGTGAGAAGTTCTTTGACACCGAGAGGGAGTTCGGAATCGAAAGCGTGTTGCAATTCTTGTGTAGATAATTGAAGGATCTTAGAACAACGAGAGACGACGGAGTTGGCGAGGGGAGATAGTTGAGGGATAGGTTTGGGGGAATCGACGGAGTCATCGACGGCGTCGGAGTCAGGTTTGTTGTTGCGGCGGTTGAAAAGGAATTTTAACGAGTTTTGATGGTTACGGAGGATATTATCCCACATTGATAATTTTCCACTCTCTTCCTCTGTTTCCATGATCTATCTTATCTAATCTAAATTAATCTGCTGCAACTGCAATGCAATGCAATCCAATCCGCGCCAATTTTGCTTCTTCACTCGGTGATTTCGATCTTCTCAAATACCACTCGCTAGTTTTCACGTCTCCTTTTCTCCTTTCCATATCAATTTTTTTTTTTTTTACTTTTTTTTTATAAATAAATAAATTATAAATAATATATAAAAGAGGGGCCACCGCCCAAAAACAATAAAAAACAAAAAAATAACAAGGAGTCGTAATGTCTCGAGACATAGGAGCCTCGAACATATCATCAAAAAATTTAGGGTAGAGGCCAATGGGGATCATCTAGGAAAGTCATGTCCATGGTGTCCACTTGAAAATTGCAGTTCGCCAACAAATCTACAAGTTGTTCCCTCCCCTTCAAGTGTGTATGTCTTATGTCTACCTCCCAATCAATAGTCTATGTGTACGCTTAACAATTTTGAGAGTGTTTTTTGCATCTCTATCTCTCCTGAGTAGCATGTCTACCAGAGTTTTAGAGTCACTCTCAATCACCAACTTTGCAATGTCAATTTGTCGTGTCATCTCTATTCCAATTCACATCCCCCACGTATCCGCATGAAGGGCAGAGCAAGTGTCAAGTCTTCTAGCATATCATCTGATCCACCTCCGTTGGCATCTCCCAAAAGACCATCAAACATTGTTTGGTTGTCTCAACTCTTGCAAGCCCCATTGAAATTCAGATTGAATCAACCCTCTCCAGGACTTTTTCATCTAACGATCGCTATGTCCCTATTATAAGTATCAAGATTAATGTGAGTGAAATTGATGATTTCTTCTACATACTTGCAGATCTAAGTCACATCATAGAACAACCTTTGGAATCCCTCCTCAAAGATATTCTTATCTCGTCATTGCCACAAATACCAAGATGTAACCATAGAGGTTGTATGCCAAGGATGACCATGAACTGAAAATGATTTAGAAGAAAGATTGTAGAATACCCAAGTGTTCCATGCGGTTACAAAGAATGTTTCAACCTCCTTAGACAATAAAACGCGCAGCCATGTGTGAGTGGCATAGACACAGTCTTGAATGGCATGCATTTGGGTTTCTTCCACTTGATTACAAGTGTGACATATTGGTGAGATAGAATCATTCCACTTATGTCTTCTAGCGTTGGTGAGAAGTCTACTATGGGCGGCGAGCCAAATGAAGCTTTGAATACGATATGGCCTCGCCATTTCCAAATAAGGTTCCAATCACGATTTATTTTTACTTTTATTCTTTTGTTTAGAAAATATGTATGCTTTAATACTCTTTTCCGAGTTAATATTCATATTGGATCCTCAAATTTTTAAAAAAAGTTCACTTGGATTTTCGAATTTGGCAATTTTTTTAATTAGTTTTCACCATGTCCCTTAAACCATTGATGATTGTTTGGTGGGAGTTGGATCCTCTCATTCACTTTTTCCCTACATCTCCCTTTATCCTCCCTATCTCTATCTTTATTATCTTTCAATTATTTTAATCATAAGAGAAAATGAATTAAGAGAGAGAGAGATACAGAGGATGAGGGGAGATGTAGGAGAAAGAGAATGAGAGAATCTAAGATCCTTCCTACACCATCCATTGTTCACTCATTATGCACTTTGCAACTACGGTGCGTTTTTTGGCACTGCCTCTGAGGTAAGTAACGTCTATACTCAATAACACATTACTTTTAAATCCAGAGAAGAATGCATCGAAAGTGATACAAACTCAATATTGCTAAAAATAAAAAGGATGAATCTGTAAACAAACTCACAACACTCATGTTAATAGCATAAAACGGTAGAATGACTACGAATATGATAAAATCAAAGTCAAAATATGATTATGAAAGCATTTAATTATTTTTTTTTTCTTCTCATCTCCATTTTCTTTTCCCCCACCTTTAATCCATATAAGTTGAATCCCATCAAATAAAAGTTCCATATAAATTGTGTAGATAAAAAACTCAAAACACATTTTGTGTAAAAAAAAAAACACACAAAACACATTTTGTGGCTCCGATATTTCAAAATGGACTTCATTTTGGTAATATTCATTCAAAACTACTAATTAAGACAGCTGCTAACAAAAATAATAACAATCTCAAACGAATATTAATCCTATGATTATAGTATGTGGGTGAGACTAGTTTCTCCTAACAAGAATTAAATTACAACAAAACATCTAGTTATTTTGTATGAATATGATGTTGTGAAAATATAAAAGACCTACAAAGTGGGCAAGAAAATTGATTACGATGAAGCCATTGCTCAATACAATTAACATGGAAAACATGTCCACATCTACTCAACTTGTTAACTGCATCTTCTCCTTCAAACTCCACCAAACAAATTGAGCAAATCTCCTCTGATCTCTCTCCAACAAAACAATTTCCTTGTAAATCCTCAAACCTAGTCACAGGTAAAGATAAAATTTCTGGAAACTGATCCATTTCCTTAACTATACCTTTGTTGTCAAAAAAAATCAGACCAAATATGTTTGCAAGTGATCTCTTGAATTGATTCAATGGAATCAAAACACATGTGTAGAACACAATGGTCACTATCCATAAACGAGATTGACAAGCCACAAGACAATTCATCTTCTCAATTGGGTACTTATATTTTGCAATTCTAATACCTGAAAACCTCTGTAAAATGATAATTTTTCTTTGACTATGTTCTTGTTAAATGACAATGATGTTGAATAGTTTGTGTGTCTATCTATCTATATATAGAGACACTGCTCTAGGACCTACGAGAGATGACTTTTTTTTTTTAATGTTGACACCGGCCTTATACATAAAATAATATATATATCCTAGATTCTTAATTTATAAAACTAAAACTTGCTAATTACATTAGTTCTGACTTTGGAGGCTGCACAATGGATAATCCAAGGTTTTTATTTTATATTATTATTATTATATTATTTGGTATATTTGTGCACAGCACTGGGTGGCAAGGCCGGTGCCGATCCCACATTTTCTTTTTGTAAGCATATCATTAGATGAAGGTTGACTTTTATATTTTAAGACTAAATTATATTTACTTTTAATTTTTCTACTGATTTAGTCTATCAAATTAAATATTTGTCACAATCCATCACTTTTCAATTACTTAAATCTCAGATTCTCAAAATTCAAAAAAGTCAAGTTGTTTTAAATCTTCCATGTGCTCCAAACTCAGTAATCAAATTCTCCAAAAAAAAAAATTGATCAAAAAAAATTGTCCAATTTTTTTACTTTTTTTATGGATAATTTTTTTCCCATTTTTATTTTTTTATTTTTTTTATCTTACAAAATTCTTCAAATATTCTATCACACATTACTGAACTCCTCCTAATTGACATCGAATAATTCTAAATTCCAAATATTTTCATAATGTATATCCCACATTTTCTTCTTGTAAGCATATATCATTAGATGAAGGTTGACTTTTTATATTTTTTTTAAGATTTAATTTTTCTACTAGTTTACTTTTAATTGATTTTTTAATTCTCACAATCCTTCACTTTTTATTTACTTAATGTGAGATTCTTAAAATTTATTCCATGTTTACGAAAATTCAAAGAAGTCAAGTTGTTTTAAATTTTCCATGTGCTCCAAACTCATTAACAAAATTTCACCCAAACCCCCCCAAAAAAAGATACTCCAAATTTTTTCCATCTTTGTAATGAATAAAAAATTTCCATCTTTAAATCTTAATTTCACATCTTACAATTTTACTGAACTCTTAATTTTAAACGTTTATAACTATTTCATAAGCCAAATGAATCATAAACTCCAAATATTTTTCACAAAAAATAGAATTAAGAGATTTTGGATAAATAATTAATGAGAAATAATGTTTCTATGGATGCATATTTTAATAAAAATTTGTATTAATATAATTTTCTAATATAAAGATTTCTACTTTTTTAAATGCACATTAGCATGGTCAAACATATAACACGTGCGACACACTTGCGGATAGATATTTCTCACTGTCTAAATTTATTTATTTTTTAAAGAAAAGAATGAGATATTAAGTCTCGTTAAAACTTAACTTTCTGATGCAAACCCCTATTTAGGAAAAAATATCAAAAAAAGAAAAAGAGTACTTCGCCTTGATTTTATTGATAAAAAACGAAAAATAAACAAAAAATTGAGGAGACTATGCCAATACCCATGAACATAAACAACATGGCAACCAAAAGGAAATTAAATAAAAGCAATCCTATAGAGGTATGCAAAACCATCACTATAATGAATCTCGTCCCAGCCATGTTAGCACCAAATCCATTAACCATCATCTACAACACACGAAATACATGAAACAAAATGAAAACTCAATCAAAAAAAAAAAAACACTAATCCCAAACAAGGAACTTAGCAAAATCTATAACCTAGCGGCAAAACCAAACCTATTCCAATAAAGATCCTCAACCATGAAACTTGGAACAAGATCCCACCACAAAAACCACTTAAATTAATTCTATGACCAGCAAGCTTATGAGTGCAGACAATACCCTCTTTATAAATGTGGTGCAAATGAAGTTCATTTGTCTAGTCAAATATAAACAAATTTAGCTTCCAATGAACTATTATTTTTACCATATCATTAATAATTATTACAGAGCATATTAGTACTCTAATTAGTCACATGTTATTCCAATCTAGATAAACCAAAGACACAACAATAAATTTAAACACCAATCATAGAAGGATAAATCAACCCAAGACCCGATTATGATCTGCTCTACAAGTTATATCTTTGAAGTGGGATGGGATACTTTTGCTTCGGATTCTTTTTTATTTTGGTCTAAACTTGAGGTTCATTAATAAAAGCAACCGACCACGTTTCAATATTTTTATTATTGATTGACTTCAAAGTGTATGATAAAACTCAAAAGCGTTGGATATGAGATGGTTCAAGTCTCTTCCAACTTAATTAAAATATTGAGTTTCACTCTCATATATAGTGAAAATGTCGCACCGTTAAAACTCTTAAGAAAGAGTTTGTCGCTCATAGTAGTCATACTCGACATGAGAAATTAGTCTCTATAGTTGTGTGCAAATGATACACGATTTACACTAAAAAGTATTTGATAACAAATGTATTGTAGTGAATGGTTATCGTACTCCATTTAAAGACCAAACCCTAAACCCTAAACAAACTCGACTATAACAAGAATTTGAGACTCTTAATTAATGACCTATTTAATAATTCTCAAATTGTTCATACTCCTACATATTAATTTAAGCTATTTTTTTTTTGTAAACAAATGTATTCTCCACTGTGACTATGAATACTAACTTTTCGAGTTATCGGAAATTCATTTAAGTGATTTACCTCTTCCAACAAATATTTTCTCATACACACCGGTCAAAGATTAAATTCAAAACTAAATAGATAAGAGATTCAAGTATCTACTATTTATGTCATATCATGTTGCTAATTTAATCTATTTTTTGGTTAGGTATTGAAAGGTGAACAAAAGATAAGCACATTATTATGAAAAGACTCAGCCAACACCACAGTGACACCTGTTACGTTATTATTCACTGGTATCCCCACACATATGTGGTGTGTCAACAAATATGCATAGAGCAACTAATGAGTCTTCTTTACAAGCGGATAAGTGCCAACTAGGAGGCGTAATGAGCAATAGTTTCACAATTCGGGATAAACAAACAACTTGAGAAACAAAAAGAACCGTTCCAACTTAAAAACTCATACTTGTATTATAGTGTTATTTTTTTGATCAAAAGTAAGGGAGAGAGACGGAGGGGGAGGGGAGGGTGAGAGAGGCGATGTCACTGTCTGCGTGGTGGTGATGGCTCGTCAGAGGTGGTGGTGATTGGTCGGAGAAGATAAAGATGGTGATTAATTTTGTGTTTTTATCAATTTGGTCCCTTATGTTTTTTTAAGATTTATTTTCTTCTCTTATATGTCACATCACTTAATGAGTTAAGTCAGCACTAACATGTAAGACGCCACGTCAGCAATTAACTGACAGTGTGGCGTCTGTTAACAAAAATTAACAGTAGGGACTAAAATGAAACGGAAATGAAATATGAGGGACCAAAATTGACTAAAAGAAAGATAATTGACTAAAATGAAACCTAAAATAAAGATAAAGGACTAAAGTGACATTTAGCTATATATATATATATATATATATATATAAAAGCATTTTGGGTGAAGTGGTATATACAAAATATAGTATTTCAAGAAAATATATGTAAGAATTCATAAAAAAATATATAGGATATCATCACAAAGCTAATAATTAATTAAAAAAATCGTTGGTCTTTTAATATGCGTTTAGTATAAAAAATTTTGTTTATCACATTACAAAATAACATAAAAGCCATTTATATCAAAAATATTTTCATTAAAAAATAAAATAAACATTAAAACAAAAGATTCCCATCCTCTAGTAATTCACTTGTTGGATTCGAACAGAGGGTAAGAAGGTTGAACTACAAAGGTCCAGACCAACCGACCATCGAGAAACAGACAAAAGATTCTCATTCTAGTTGAGTCGAATCAAATTTTATCTTTGTTTTTAAAATTATGGGGTTTTTAATGCAATCATGCAAAACCTAAAAGTGTAAGTGAAATGAATTATCACATACAAATTTAAAATTGGGAAGTGAAACGGATATGAAATTGAAAGTAAAACATGCAAATATTAGAAAAGTTGAAAAGTCCTAACTACTACTTGTTTCCAACAGAGCGTTTGTGGAGTCAGAGGCATGATACCTCAGCAAGAAATAGTAACTTAACTGCATTGCCCAGGTTGCAATGCTTCAGATGTCTCCTGAATAGGCGAGGGGTTTCAGCTGCTCCTGTCACAAATTTTTATGCTAGAACTGCTCCTGAGGGTCCAGGCTCATGTTATGGACAATAATTTTTGCATGCTTCATCTGTGTCCAAGTTTAGACTGTTGTGAAATTAAGGAACTCATATTTATCTACTTTGCCTAGTTGATGAGCTAGAAATCTAACTTGACATTCAACTCCTTGTCAGCTTTAGGTTAACGAATGTTAGAGCTCTGATGAATGGACAACAGTCGTGTTGTAAGATACTGTTGTATTCAATAAATAATATTTATTCACTTCTCTTCATGTAGTGTTTCTACATGCAAATTTAATGGACTTGTGATGCTTGAGGTTATTCAATGCAAAAATATATTAGTAAAATCATAAAATTGGAATCAAACCTTGATTTTCATGGGGACTATTGTATTTTGTAGCCCATGGAGGAGCCGGTAAACAGGTTTTGAATGTGTAACGTGGCATTTTATAACGTGACATTTTTTCTTTTTGACGCATTTTCCTCTGCTTGTTGTGAAAGTGACCTGATGATAGTTAGATATTGGTTTTTTATGCAGGTGGGTCACGATGTCGTTGAAAACATTCGCGGTCAGTTATTAATGCTTAAAGGAAAATTAGTTCATGGTATTCTACTTTTACCCTTTATTTTTTATCTTAAGCACTTACTGTTTATAATATACAACAATATGATGTGGGGACATTCTTTCTCGCTTAGGAATCTTTATATTAAATATCAATTGTTCAGATAGTTTGGTTTCTGTGAGTGGTTGCATTCTTTCTCGCTTAGTGTTGCGGAGGTTGCGGCCCTGTTGCAGGTGGGTTCGCGGGTCAATTGCCGGTCAATTGCGGGTCTATCGGACCCGGTAGCGAAGAAGATGATATTTTAGGGTTTTTCAGCGGATATTTCAATTTTGCCCTTATTTTTAAACGCGAAAAGACGGTAATACCCTTAATTTTATTACCGTTTACACTATTACCTACCGCTTATTAACTTTACCTATTACCTATCGCTTATTAACTTTACCTATTACCCAAAACATAGCTTCTCCTTCACACACTTCTTCTTCACTCACAAACGCAGAAAAATAACACAAGCTCTCTCCTCTGCTTTTTCTTGCTCTCTCTCTGTTTTTATCATGGCACCATCTTCTCAGTCTCAACAACTCTGTGAACAACACACATTTAGTGTGGTATTTGTTATGTCTAAGTTTTAGTAGAAATGAACTTTGATGATTAGTTATGAATATGTGTTCATTTTTAAGTATTCTTATGTTTTTTTAGTTTTTATATGTGTATGGTGTAAATCCGGTATTTTATTTGCCTAGACTTCGGCGTAGTGATGGTAGGTCGCTACCCGCGACGCTATTTGCTATTAACTCTGATTTGTTGCCACAAAATCTTCCTCATTCACTAGAGAAAAGGGCACGCAATCCTGTTGCCATTTTTTGGAATTGAAATCGTTACAATTCACTTATGTTTCTTACAAAATGTGGATAGAAGAATCGGGCCTTTTTTTTTTTGGAAAAAATTGGGAGTGGAATACTATTTAGTAGATTCATTGATGTGCTTGTAATGAAATCAGGTGTAAAGAATCAGGAAGAAATTGCGGATGAGAGCATTCAACATGCCAGGGACGCAATTGCTTTGGATGTCAAGGATGGGAACTCTTGTTGTAAGATTTTATAAAACTTTATTCTTTTAACGTATTTGAAAAATGAATCTTTCTTTGTTGTTAGATAATATTTGGAATATCCCCAGATAGAATTAGCACTTATAAACTTATTGAATTGGTATAGTTGCCTCTTGGTGAATTAGACTTGGAAGCTATGTTTCTTTAATTCTTTTGAAAGATGAGAATGAGGAGAGTAAGTAATTCAAAATTGTCAAGATTTATTTTCAATAAAACTAACATGATGGGCTCAACTGTTATAATGTAAGAAAAATAATCAAAAACCAAGAATGCAGTATGAATCATCTCTGTGATTGTTTGATCAATGTGATCAGAGATGCAGAGTTGTTTCCAAGTGTAGCGTGTGTTCTAGAACACCCTCCATCCGAGGCTCCGGCCGATTGAGTTACTTCTAAACTGACACCTAATTACCCCTGTAACCCCATTTATCACTTCCTGCATTCTCCCTCTTAGGCCCTTTACATATACTCTTTTGACCATTGGGCGCCTCTCATCATAAGAAAAATCATCGGTGGACACCTATCACCTCTCCTACATCTAGATAAAGAAAGAAATAGAGGGAAGGAAGTGATAGAAGTGATACGTTAGTGGGGTGAGAGACAATAGAGAGGTGTTGAATGAGTGGTGAAAGTTATGGGGTGTCCAAAAATTAGAACTTTCATCATAATGATATTTGGTGTGACATTTTAACATTGGTTACTCAAAAAAATAGATTTGCAAGGAAAATAATTTATTTTTGATATGGATAAGAGAAAGTACCTTTTTGAAAGATGTTATCATATACATGTATCATGATGGACCTGTTAGTAAGGAGAAGAATGTTGTAATGGGCTTGAAGCCAAAGTGTGGAGAGTTGATGTGAGCCCACATGCATGGAGCTTGGATGAAGATCATAAAGATAAATACCAAAAAGAGTCAACAAGAATTCAAGGGAATATACTTCATGTCTTTCAACCTGTCATTAAGACAAGAACACATTGAAGGTGGCTACGTAAATAGTAGGGAATATCTGTATAACCAACTCTAGTATTTCCTATGGTTTGTTTTTATTTCAATAAATTGTAAGACACTTTTAATTGGTAGCCATGTTGGCCTTAGTAGTTAGTTTGTGGCCTTGGGCCTTGTTCCTTTATTTTAGGTGTTTGCTTTTCCCACACCCTCCTACTCAAAACACACCCCATAAGAGTGTGAAAAGACTAAAAGCCGTCTAGTAAAACCTCTTTTTTTCACGAAATTTCACTGTTCGAACACGGGCCTTGAGCAGTTCGAATGACATCGTTCAGTATGTGTTAAATCTTGACTTCACACCTCTTGTGCGTAATTTCACCTGTTCGAGCGAGTTAAATGCGAACAAGTTCGCATGAGGTGTTCGAACACCCTATTTTATTACAAAAAAATGACTCTCACACCACATTCACCTTTTTACTGTTCGGTTGACCTCAACCGAATATATTCGATTCTTGTCCTCGATCTCGGAAAACACGCACTCTAGTTAAGGGTATTTTGGAATATTTGGAGTTAAATGGTGTGAAAGAGTAGGAGGGTGTGAGAAAAGCAAATGCCTTCTTTTAAGTGGACTTGGATGTTGGGCCTAGGATCCAATTTGCCTAACATATAAATACATTTCCACTCCATGTAAACCTTAGAACTTGATGAATGAAATTCATTTGATACACTTGAGCAAGAGTGAGAGTCATAATACCAAGAGAGGGTGAGGGCAAGTTTCCATTCTTTAGTGTAGGTGAAGGTTCATCACGATTCTCCAAGGCTTTCGAGATGAGAACTCGAAAGACACAACCTTGAGGCCTGAGAGGAGAGGCTCGAGGATAGTGTTGTCTTATCATCTTCCTGGAAGAAGTGGTGGACTTCCTTCTCCATTTCCATTCCTATCTTCTCCACATTTGTCATTTCTTCCCATTTTCAAGTAAGTGTTTATCTTTTCCTTTTGTGTTATTGAGTTTTGTTCATGAGTTTGTTGTGAGAAATTGTTATTTTGCCAATTTTATAGATCCTAAATCTTAGAGATCATGTTAGATCTCATCATGTGGTAATCAGAGCAAGTTGAATTTTGGCAATTTTTTTTTCTCACACATTTTTTTATGCGTTTTTTTTTTCCTTCTTGCTGTCCAATTTCGTTTCTGATTTAGCGTCGATTTCCTTCGAATTTGTTGCTTTTGTTTGCTTTCTGCACTAATTATGAACCTATAGCAACTAATTTCATCCAATTTGGTTGGGAATTGAGCATTCTAGCATCTTAAAAAGCCCAAACGCGTTTTTCACTGTAAACGCGCGTTTTCAGTAAGTTATTGTCCTCTTTTGTGTAAATCGATGATAGATTCGAGTTCCTCATGAAATTTTTCATGAAATACAGTATTCATTTGATTGATTTGGTGAAGAAATGAAAAATCTGGAAAGTGAAACTTGAAGCTTTGAATATTCATCTTCTACCTCGAATTTTCCAGAATCACGTTTCTGAAGAAGTGCTTTTTAAGTTCTGAAAGTTGCATAGTTAAATTCCTTGTGAAAAATTGTGTGAAATGGAGTCCAATTTTGTCTGATTTGGTTGAGTATTCACCGAGATATCCACATTTTAAGAAATCAAAAACTCATGTTGTTCTTGAATCTTTAGAATTTCCAGAATTTGTTTGATCCAAATTTTCTGTTTCAAAACTTCAAAATCAGTTAGGGAACTCAATAGTTATCCAAATCAAGTGATTCAAAAGCCAGGTAGCTTGTCTCAAAATCTACAATTTTTTGAGATATTGAAAAAAAAATCCAGCAAAAAGAAATAAAAAAAAAATAGCAAAAAAAAAGTATTATATTATACTAAAAAAGGCTTCTACCTATCACTTGAGCATCAAAAAATTCCAAAAATTCCTGAAAAATTCCCACTGTTAGTACACATTATTTGGATCATTGTGGAATTTTCTCAATATTTTTAGAGGACATTTGGACCATTTCGCCATTGGAGTCTTCTTTGCTCATCTTGTTGCATTTTCTTTGGTGCATTGCTACCAATCTTTTTGAGTCTCTTTTTTGTAGTTTAAATTTGTCTCTAAATACTCTATATTTGGCTTAGCTTCCTAATTTTTTTTTGGGTCTTTAAAGTTCCTAAGTTTGTCATAATAGTTTCTTTTCTTTTTTTTGGCATTCTTTGGTGATTGACAATACTCTCCTTGAGAATCTATAGTAATATCAACATCAAGGTTGGAAAGAGGCTTTTGAGGTTCACTCCTAAGAGACCATTGGAGAGTAGAGTGACTTGAGTGACCCTACTTTACACTTGTGTGCCCCAAAAAAAATCCATTGAGTGGAGAGTATATTTCATAAAAAGCCTAAACACGAGTGGAGTGAAATTTGGTGAGCTAAACACACTTGTGAGGACTTATTGGTTGCTGGATATTTTTGTTATTCTCTAACTCTTCTTGTAGGTACTACATTGCACTTGAATGATGGATGAAGGGTACAAAGGAAGTCCAAGAAGACATGTTTCACCTAGAAGACATCTTTCTCCTAAGAGTCATGATTCCCCTCACGAGTATTATGTAAGGAGGTATAGGAAATATAGATATGATGAGGATCAAAGAAGGTATAGAAGAGATAAGTATGTTGAGGAGGAGGAGCATGAAATGAGACATGAAATGAGCCATAAAAGGAGGGACACCAATGCAAACATGGAAGAAGCTTTTCAATCTAACTTTGAAGATGATAAAGCTTCGGCCGTGGTGCCACATGGTAAGGAGAAATTTTTTACTTCTATTCCTATTGTTATTACTTCTTCTTTATTCCATGCAAGATGTCGTGTTGAAAATAGCGTATGTTGTTTGCAAGTGGTTGGTGAGAGTTGTGTTAATATTGCTAGCACTCGTTTAGTTACAAAACTCAACCTTCACACCTTTGACCATCCAACACCATATATGCTCAAGTTGCATAAAGATAAGGAATAAATTCTTGTGAATAAAAAAGTGTTTGTTAGCTTTTCCACTCATAGTTACAAAGACATAGTCTTATGTGATGTTGTACATATAGAGACCGCCCACCTAATCTTAGGTAGGCCATGGAAACATGATAAAAAAGTACTTTATGATGGTTATGCTAACAAGTACTCTTTTAGGCATGACAATTTGGAAATTCATTTTCCTTCTCTTAGCCTTCATGAAATGATTAATGACCAAATTGCTTTGAAGAAGAAAATAGAGGAAGAAGAAAATGAAATGAATGTTAAAATCAATGAGGAGGATGTAGCAACTAGGGTTGGCCATTAGCCTCTAATGATGGAAACTTCTAAAGAGGTTCCAAAAATTGGAAGGAGGAACTTGAACCATTGTTGAAAGAGTCATTCAAACTCCCATCTTCTAATGATTTTGTTTGTTTGGCTACTAATGCTAATTTTCTTTCTAGTTTTGTTGATTCCTCTTTGAAGGTGAGTGAATATGATGTTACACTTGAGACACTTGCGAAAAATGTTGTTTCACAGGCATTAAAAGAGCACAACAATTTTAAAGGTGAAAAGTTTGATGGTGCTCAAGAGCACCATATTTCCTCTATACATGAGAATTGTGAGGTACATGAGGACAAGCGCATTACAAGTGTTGTTATGGTAGGCAACTCTAACATTTGTGGTACTTCCAAAGGTGCACAATTAAATGGTAAGGCCAAGGTAATGGAGAATTTGCTTAATATTTTTAAGTTGCAAAGGTATGATATTCTCCCTCTTTTCTCCATTCCTTACTCAAGGTATTTTTCTTTTGCTTGGAAGTTTACCATGCTTTGGTTTGTGCTAAAACTTGTGCTTGGATTTTTCATTATTAAGCTTTTATTTGGGGTGACTCACTTTCCTTTTGATCCCGGTGGAGCCTAACCAATTCTAGCATTAGTTTAGTTGTTTTTATTTTCAAAATAAGTGATTTTTGTCCATCTTTGATGTAGGTTTCCAAGAGGGGGAGTTCACTTGGGGACAAGTGAAGTTTCAAGAGGGGGAGTATGATGTGAGCCCACATTAGAATATTCCTATACGAAATAGGTAGGTGTGTGAGTGAGGAATTTAGGCAATCATTATTCTGTTAGGATATTATTCTGGCAGAGAGAGAATCCGTTTTTCTCTCCTTTGAGGAGTTGAGCTCTGGGTGATTGTAATTGGGATATTTTCCATTTTGTTTTCCCCATGTGTTTTAATGTAGACTGTGATGCACTTGGATACATGATATCCTGCTTTGTTAGCGGCTGCATGGAAGGGAAAATGCTTATAAAGTCATTCAAAGCATTTGAAGATGTGGCGAGCGTAAATAAAATAACACTTTAGTATAGTTTTCATCTACAAGTTTATAGAAAACTTATTAATTGTTTAATTAATTTGTATCAGGAAAAAATGGAGAAAAACCCCAAATACACTTACAATCATGCCCTGGTAAGATGATTTGAATTTGAAGTATTGAATTATGTGATAGGTGTTTATTGGGAATCTATTAGCTCTATTAGCAACTACCATAACCTACTAACCCAATGATCTTTTCTTGTTTGTACATTACAGATTGCCAAGTATATTGGCAACTACGAGATCGCAGTTCCTTTATTTGGGGCTATTAATGGACAGTGTCATGTTGCATCACAAATTAATTCAATCGTAGATATACATAACCAGTTGAAAGACATGCAAGACAAAGAATATGCTTCAAATTGTGAAAACAGAGGATTGGAGCTACATGAAGAAGTAACTGAATTAATCTTAAGCTCATTGAGAGTAAAAGACACCAAAGATCGTAGCTTAACCGGCTTGAAATTGGGTCATAATAGAGGCCGAAGAATATTGGGTGATGTGAAATTTATCATTAGAGGAGACCTTGGAGTTAGCACGTAAGCCTTTTCTAATACCGACAATAGTAATTGAAAATACTATTTTTTTAATTTTTTGAACCTAACTTTTTCATTGGAATGCATGTACTTGCTTTGTGATTCTAAGAGAACAGGATTTGTTCTGTTAGTATATGGTGTACTGGAGACGGCAGTAAGTGTCGTATTTTTCTGTCTGAAATATTTCTTACGTGTATTTCTTCCACTTTTTTCTTGTTTTTTAACCTTTTCTGTCAATGTCATTCAGATAAAAGTGGGAAACACATTAATATTGACGGATCCGTATTACCAAATTAACAATTTTGATTGGGAAGGGAAGGTACAAATATATTCTTTATTTTTCTTTACAGCTTCTGTCTCTTTTGTTATTTCCTCCTTATTATTTGTAATGCAATGATTATGTTATTTATATAAACAGGGATGCAGCTCCAAAGTAGTCTTATTGGAGTCATCGGAGTGCTTGAAAGTCGACGGGAAACCACTTCAAAATGTTTCAAGCCCAATTCCCACCTTCTTGGTTTGAATTGTTAGATATTGATAGATTGTGTCTTCACTTACTGTTTGACCTTCTAACACGACAAATTCTTCCACCTGCACTTGGACTTGAAAACTACACAAAAGTGACTGGAAACACTCATACAGTGTAATTAGAGAAGGTCAAACACTAAGTGAAGACACAATCTATCAATATCTAACAATTCAAACCAAGAAGGTGGAAATTGGGCTTGAAACATTTTGAAGTGGTTTCCCGTCGACTTTCAAGCACTCCGATGACTCCAATAAGACTACTTTGGAGCTGCATCCTTGTTTATATAAATAACATAATCATTGCATTACAAATAATAAGGAGGAAATAACAAAAGAGACAGAAGCTGTAAAGAAAAATAAAGAATATATTTGTACCTTCCCTTCCCAATCAAAATTGTTAATTTGGTAATACGGATCCGTCAATATTAATGTGTTTCCCACTTTTATCTGAATGACATTGACAGAAAAGGTTAAAAAACAAGAAAAAAGTGGAAGAAATACACGTAAGAAATATTTCAGACAGAAAAATACGACACTTACTGCCGTCTCCAGTACACCATATACTAACAGAACAAATCCTGTTCTCTTAGAATCACAAAGCAAGTACCTGCATTCCAATGAAAAGTTAGGTTCAAAAATTAAAAAATAGTATTTTCAATTACTATTGTCGGTATTAGAAAAGGCTTACGTGCTAACTCCAAGGTCTCCTCTAATGATAAATTTCACATCACCCAATATTCTTCGGCCTCTATTATGACCCAATTTCAAGCCGGTTAAGCTACGATCTTTGGTGTCTTTTACTCTCAATGAGCTTAAGATTAATTCAGTTACTTCTTCATGTAGCTCCAATCCTCTGTTTTCACAATTTGAAGCATATTCTTTGTCTTGCATGTCTTTCAACTGGTTATGTATATCTACAATTGAATTAATTTGTGATGCAACATGACACTGTCCATTAATAGCCCCAAATAAAGGAACTGCGATCTCGTAGTTGCCAATATACTTGGCAATCTGTAATGTACAAACAAGAAAGGATCATTGGGTTAGTAGGTTATGGTAGTTGCTAATAGAGCTAATAGATTCCCAATAAACACCTATCACATAATTCAATACTTCAAATTCAAATCATCTTACGAGGGCATGATTGTAAGTGTATTTGGGGTTTTTCTTCATTTTTTCCTGATACAAATTAATTAAACAATTAATAAGTTTTCTATAAACTTGTAGATGAAAACTATACTAAAGTGTTATTTTATTTACGCTCACCACATCTTCAAATGACTTTATAAGCATTTTCCCTTCCATGCAGCCGTTAACAAAGCAGGATATCATGTATCCAAGTGCATCACAATCTACATTAAAACACATGGAAAAAACAAAATGGAAAATATCCCAATTACAATCACCCAGAGCTCAACTCCTCAAAGGAGAGAAAAACGGATTCTCTCTCCAAAATAATATCCTAACAGAATAATGATTGCCTAAATTCTTCACTCACACACCTACCTATTTCGTATAGGAATATTCTAACTAACTGCCAAGCTCGCAGTGTTACACGACACACACCCCCATTCCCTTTCTTTGTCTTTCTTTCATACACTCTCCACACTTTGGCTTCAAGCCCATTACAACATTCTTCTCCTTACTAACAGGTCCATCATGATATATGTATATGATAACATCTTTCAAAAAGGTACTTTCTTGCAAATCTATTTTTTGAGTAACCAATGTTAAAATGTCACACCAAATATCATTATGATGAAAGTTCTAATTTTTGGACACCCCATAACTTTCACCACTCATTCAACACCTCTCTATTGTCTCTCACCCCACTAACGTATCACTTCTATCACTTCCTTCCCTCTATTTCTTTCTTTATCTAGATGTAGGAGAGGTGGATGGGTGTCCACCGATGATTTTTCTTATGATGAGAGGCGCCCAATGGTCAAAAGAGTATATGTAAAAGGCCTAAGAGGGAGAATGCAGGAAGTGATAAATGGGGTTACAGGGGTAATTAGGTGTCAGTTTAGAATTAACTCAATCGGCCGGAGCCTCGGATGGAGGGTGTTCTAGAACACACACTACACTTGGAAACAACTCTGAATCTCTGATCACATTGATCAAACAATCACAGAGATGATTCATACTGCATTCTTGGTTTTTGATTATTTTTCTTACATTATAACAGTTGAGCCCATCATGTTAGTTTTATTGAAAATAAATCTTGACAATTTTGAATTACTTACTCTCCTCATTCTCATCTTTCAAAAGAATTAAAGAAACATAGCTTCCAAGTCTAATTCACCAAGAGGCAACTATACCAATTCAATAAGTTTATAAGTGCTAATTCTATCAGGGGATATTCCAAATATTATCTAACAGCAAAGAAAGATTCATTTTTCAAATACATTAAAAGAATAAAGTTTTATAAAATCTTACAACAAGAGTTCCCATCCTTGACATCCAAAGCGATTGCGTCCCTGGCATGTTGAATGCTCTCATCCGCAATTTCTTCCTGATTCTTTACACCTGATTTCATTACAAGCACATCAATGAATCTACTAAATAGTATTCCACTCCCAATTTTTTCCAAAAAAAAAAAAAAAAGGCCCGATTCTTCTATCCACATTTTGTAAGAAACATAAGTGAATTGTAACGATTTCAATTCCAAAAAATGGCAACAGGATTGCGTGCCCTTTTCTCTAGTGAATGAGGAAGATTTTGTGGCAACAGTCTGTAGTTAATAGCAAATAGCGTCGCGGGTAGCAGCCTACGACCGCTACGCCGAAGTCTAGGCAAATAAAATACCGGATTTACACCATACACATATAAAAACTAAAAAAACATAAGAATACTTAAAAATGAACACATATTCATAACTAATCATCAAAGTTCATTGCTACTAAAACTTAGACATAACAAATACCACTAGGAGCTGTGTTGTTCACAGGTTGTTGAGACTGAGAAGATGATGCCATGATAAAAACAGAGGAGAGAGCAAGAAAAACAGAGGAGAGAGCTTGTGTTATTTTCTGCGTTTGTGAGTGAAGAAGTGTGTGAAGGAGAAGCTATGTTTTGGGTAATAGGTAAAGTTAATAACTGATAGGTAATAGGTAAAGTTAATAACTGGTAGGTAATAGTGTAAACGGTAATAAAATTAAGGGTATTACCATCTTTTCGCGTTTAAAAATAAGGGCAAAATTGAAATATCCGCTGAAAAACCCTAAAATATCATCTTCTTCGCTACCGGGTCCGATAGACCCGCAATTGACCGGCAATTGACCCGCGAACCCACCTGCAACAGGGCCGCAACCTCCGCAACACTAAGCGAAAAAGAATGCAACCACTCACAGAAACCAAACTATCTGAACAATTGATATTTAATATAAAGATTCCTAAGCAAGAAAGAATGTCCCCACATCATATTGTTGTATATTATAAACAGTAAGTGCTTAAGATAAAAAATAAAGGGTAAAAGTAGAATACCATGAACTAATTTTCCTTTAAGCATTAATAACTGACCGCGAATGTTTTCATCGACATCGTGACCCACCTGCATAAAAAACCAATATCTAACTATCATCAGGTCACTTTCACAACAAGCAGAGGAAAATGCGTCAAAAAGAAAAAATGTTAAAACGCATTGCCATCCATTTTACCTTCGTCAATGCAAGATCGAGGCATTTGTTTGCACACGCACATCAAAGTTTGGGGTGCATTTGTGAATAAACTCTATTGTGGATTTCATTATTGAGAAATGCTAGGGACAATCACTCATACACTCTCCTTTGGATACTCTCCATCATAAAATGCCACATTACACATTCAAAACCTGTTTACCGGCTCCTCCATGGGCTACAAAATACAATAGTCCCCATGAAAATCAAGGTTTGATTCCAATTTTATGATTTTACTAATATATTTTTGCATTGAATAACCTCAAGCATCACAAGTCCATTAAATTTGCATGTAGAAACACTACATGAAGAGAAGTGAATAAATATTATTTATTGAATACAACAGTATCTTACAACACGACTGTTGTCCATTCATCAGAGCTCTAACATTCGTTAACCTAAAGCTGACAAGGAGTTGAATATCAAGTTAGATTTCTAGCTCATCAACTAGGCAAAGTAGATAAATATGAGTTCCTTAATTTCACAACAGTCTAAACTTGGACACAGATGAAGCATGCAAAAATTATTGTCCATAACATGAGCCTGGACCCTCAGGAGCAGTTCTAGCATAAAAATTTGTGACAGGAGCAGCTGAAACCCCTCGCCTATTCAGGAGACATCTGAAGCATTGCAACCTGGGCAATGCAGTTAAGTTACTATTTCTTGCTGAGGTATCATGCCTCTGACTCCACAAACGCTCTGTTGGAAACAAGTAGTAGTTAGTTTTTCATAATCAAATCAAATCCAGTAGCCTACCTCTTCAATCCGTGCCCAAAATGTATATATAACAAAGGAAAATGATAAAGTAAAGATGCACCTCTAGACAAGAAAAGATTGACAGATCTATAAACATATTATGTATACATGTATCATGCACTAGATCCTAAAATAGTGGACAATATATACACTCGAATCCTTCACAGGGCTAGCATATTTAATCTTTTATATTGGTGGAGAGTGATAGAGGGATACTGCAATTATTTTATTAAAGACAAGAGGAAGGGCCACTCAATTTAACGGGAATAACTGTAATCATATATAATGTAATGCAAGAATGGCGAACAATCTTGGATAAGTAAGGCAACTAACCTGCTGCTGCAGCAGCTCGAGGCCATATTGTTTGCTGAACGTCTGATGCATCAGCTGTCTCGCCCCACATGCAAACTTCTCCTCCAAGTACAAGTTTTTGTTCTGAAGCTTTTTGTATTCCTTCTAGTGGCTCAGCATTATAGACAACATCCCATGGTACATCCAGATGGTCAAGATACCAGAAACCTTGGTTACTGAAAATACACCTGAAGCCTTTTGCAACAACCTTTGGACAAAGCCCAGGTCCCAACCTACAGTAATTGCTTAGAATTTCTTACTCTAGAATTGAGAGATTTGAGATTCATGCCAAATAAAACTACATGGACGAGAACTCACCAGTTATGCACTACAGTCCGTGGATGGAGCTTATTTGGAAATGTATTGAAGGTTTCTTCCCTGAGAAGTTACATAAAAAGGTCTCATGTAAAAAAATGTCTGTATCATATGTACGTGAAATACTAGGAGAGATGTCCATCAACTCAAATTGAGGGTATATACGAGTTCTTTATGATATAATGCCATATATACAGATCATACCAGTTTACAGGGCTCCAATTATTCAAAAGAGCTATGTTTTGGGCCTTCAGTACAAAATATTGATAAGCATCTTTATCTGTCATGTTGTGTCTCCGAAGCCTGCATTGGAGATATAGTCAGATCTGAATATTGTGCTTGATGCAAGACAATAATCAAATTCATGGATTGCGTCTTTGATATGGTTATCTCAATGCTCGAGACCCAAAGTTGAGTAGCTAAAAAAACAGTATGGCCAAATTTTTCTGCATGCTTCACAAGAAGATAATCCCAAATTGCAGTTGATTGCAAAATAAGACACCTGAATTGACCTAAAATATAGCAACAATAGTCTCTTGGAACTACATATTCTCGCATCACATAAGGGTTAAAAAAGACTAATTCCTATGTTGATGTTCACATTTTGAGTTTTATTTGAGTTTCCATAGCTTGATGGATTCAATAAATTACCACTGCAGTCAACAAAAAGCCATCATATATGGAATGAATGAGAATAGAAGGTTAAGATTTGTACCATTTATTCACGTGAGAAGTATTGGTCCAGCAATCTGTCAAAACAAATTGTAGTTTCTTATCAATCAACAATGGTACAAAATTGCTTAAAAATTACAGTAAACCAATCCCTACTTTTTATTTTGATTGTTATCATTATAATGTTATGAAGTCACAATGCTATACATTTTAACACTATGGTCATCAAGCTCAAGTGGTGCTAACAATAATAATAATTCCTAGGCCCTTAATAACTTCAAACTTTTAGGTGAGTGGTTCTTTAGCAAGGTGCAAGAAAAAAGCCATCCATACTGACCTGTAAGAACTTCATCACCACCCAAGTGAAATAGCTCAAATGGGAATATTTTTCTCATATCTGTAACATTAAGAAAAGGTCATTGGATAAAGGTAAACTTATGATATCAATGTACATAGTACCAGAGGAAGATATGGGCATATGGGGATGGTTCCTAGGCTCAGTGAGCTGGTTTTAACGAACGTATCATAATAATATTGATAATTTTGTAAAATAGAGCCAAGGAAAAAGGTAAAGCAGAAACAAGCTAAGTATGCATATTAGTCAATTGATGCAATTTTTATGGGAACTTAACCTTTCAGAATACCGGAAAGGACATCAAAAGTAAACTTCTTTGAAACATCTAGTGGCTCCCTACAGGAGGGTGATGGCCAAAGATCAGGATTTGAAGATACCTCACCTCTCATATGGAAATCGCGGTTTATCTCGGATGGACCAAGGAGCCTTGTATATTTGTACTGTTTTAGTTGTGTAATCAAAAGAACAAAGTTGGCTGAACGTCTGGTGCATTGAAAGAAGGGGGGAAATAAGTCATCATTACTCCGAAAGGAACAAGTTTTTCAATCATTCAGAATGTAGGTTAGTTATCATTTTCAAGGAAAGCAAGTAGTATATGATACAAATGAATTTGCACAGCTTACTAATATCCATATACCAATAGGTATACATAACACATGTTAGAAAGAAAGAAATACATATTTTCAAACTACTGAAGCCTTGACCGTCTCTTGTGCCACATAAACCTCCATTTCAGGACAGCATTATTTCAGTCATTCAAAAAAACATTTTTTAACCATAAAACAAAAACTTCAATTAACAAGTGCTTGAGTATGCTATAGAATGAGGAAAAATGACATAAAAGTAAATTACTTCAAACAAGGGAAAGGGACAGTTTATAATTGAGATTCAACACCATAAAATTGAAAGGAAAAGCAAACCTCAATTTTGACGGAATGCACGTTATTGGCATTTGAAACGAACAAATTGTAGCTTTCATCAACTCCAAGTTGAAGCTGCAGCACAAGTTTGAAGTTCCCAATCTCAGAAAAAATTAAAACTTGCTCAAAAACATAACTAACAAAAGAATTAGGCATTCAATGAACTTGCCTCCTCACTATTGGAATGAAGAACGAGATTCAATTTGTTAACATCATAAGCAATTTCCCTAACTGTTCTATGAAAGCCAACGTTCTTGAAGAGAATCACTTTGTATCTATCAAAAGCAGTTCGGAGAATGGTGGAGGAAGCACCATTGCCGGAGAGAGAAAGTGCTGGATCAAGTGAAAGAGAGTAGTTACCGAATGTGAATTTAGCGGGTAGAGGCCAAATGAATGGTTGTGAGGTTGTTCTGATTCCGAGAGGTTTAGATAAGAAGAACGTAGAAGCAATGAGGAATACTGTGTGTGCTAATGTGAGCCTTCTGGGAACTGTGCACCACCAATCACAAGCCATCGAAAAGTTTACTGTGAGAGAAAGAGAAGAACACTACACAAAGCGCACACAGATATACAATCCAGCGCTATAATTCCAGTATCCACTTTATGAGCCGATTAGTGCGGGAATTTTTATTCACTGTATAGATGTGGTCTTTCTCACAAAAGTTGCAACTTGCAACATTATTAGTACTTTATACTACTTTTTTGGATTTTTTTGTAACCCACACATCCTCCCTCCCATCCCCGTAATTTATTTTATTCCAAAATTACCCCCCAATTTTTTTAAAAAAAACTTTTTAAAAAAATTCCCGAAAATATCTCACAAAATGGTATTTCTGGTTCGTATTTTTCTAAAAAAAAAATTACGTTAGGGATTCCCATATTTACCTCATTGGTAGGTAAATCCGGTTTGTATTTTGCGAACCGAAAATTACGTTAGGGATTCCCAGATTTACCTCATTGGTAGGTAAATCCGGTTTGTATTTTGCGAACCGAATTTACCTGTAAATACAGGAATCCAATTTCTTATTAGGTAAATCTGGGGTTTTTTTGGGGATTCCCGGATTTACCAAAAATTCAGGTAAATTCGATTCACATTTTACGAACCGGATTTACCTGTAATTTTTGGTAAATCCGGGTATCCAACCACCCTGAATTTATCAAAACCGTAGGTATTTCCGGAAATTTTTGTTAAATTATTGTCTGAAATGGTGTTTATGGGTGGGAGAGATGAAGGAGATACGAAAAAAAATCCTACTTTTTTATGTCAAGTGTTAGTGCAATTGACCTTTTTTATGTAAGTTTATTTTAACTTCGTTTAAAATTATATTTTGTCTTGGAAAAAATCGGATCAACCGAATCGATCCAAACTCATCATATACCACTCAAATACATTTTATAATCATACCAACATATTCAATTTCACGTTTTAACACTCAATCATGCATCAAAACGAAAATCAACATAACACAAACCCTAACACTAACCTAGGAATCGATTTCATGCTCAATTCACTTTAATCCATCAAAATCAAACATGCAACAATCAACTCAAATTGTGGGTATATACGAGTTATTTATGATATAATGCCATATATACAGATCATACCAGTTTACGGGGCTCCAATTATTCAAAAGAGCCATGTTTTGGGCCTTCAGTACAAAATATTGATAAGCATCTTTAGCTGTCATGTTGTGTCTACGAAGCCTGCATTGGAGATATAGTCATATCTGAATATTGTGCTTGATGCATGACAATAATCAAATTCAAGGATTGTGTCATTACGGGATATCTTACTATCTTAGTCTGTGGAAAAAATCTATTTATTAATCATGTGTATAAGAGTTATCAAATAGTTGGATCCAACCCCAACTATTTTAGTTTTCAATTTTTTTTTCATGTCAATATCTGTATGGTATCATATATCTAAGCCTTTTAGTCGATAATATTTTACTTAATAGTTATTGCACATTTCATATATCTGAGCGTCTTAGTCTGTAACATTTCATATAATAAGTAATATATGGGCTCCCGAGTCACAAGTTGAAGCTCAAGGTGGGTGTCACAGTCATGCTTCTAAGGAATGTTGATCAAATTGCAGGCCTATACAATGGCACATGCCTACTGATCACTCACCTTGGTAGATATGTCCTTGAGGGGAAAGTTATATCGGGTCGCAACATCGGTTTCAAAGTTTATATACCTCGCTTATCACTTACATCGCCAGATATGTCCTTGAGGGGAAAGTTATATCACTTACAAAAGTTATATCACTTACAATGGCACTGCTGCATTCCCAAGGCTGGATTCGATCCCAGGACTTTGGTTAAATTGGAAGAGACCTTTACCACCTCATCCAAGTGCTCTTGAGTAGTAAGATTTAAGAATTTAAATATATTATATGAATACTTTTCCCTCAATTTTACTTTATTATTATTATTATTCTTATTATTATTTTTATACCAAAAATTCTTATTATTATTATGATTGACCAACTACTTCCTTTTTACTATTATTTACTAAAAAGAATGATTTTACATTTATTAAAGATAGTAGTCAAATTGTCTTAAAAAAGGAGATAGTAGTCAAATATATTTAATTTTTTTAATTACTTGCTAAAAGAAAATATATTTATTAATGAATTAATTGAAAAGTTTTTATATTAAATATAGATAGATTAAGTTATATTTATTTATATTTCAGTGTACCAAATTATTGGATGAGTATGGTAGGTGACCTAATAATATCTCATAGAGAGAAAGGAGCTTTGGCAACATTAATTTTTTTGTCAACGAACAAAAATATATTTTTTTCCAAAATTGTTTTTTTGGCAACACCACTTTGATCATTAAAAGATTTTATAAAACTATTTTTTTAAGAAAAATAGTTTTCTATAAACATGATAGGTGGAATTAATGGGATAGGATCGAGGTAATCAAAACCGGACAAGACATTAAACTAGAAGTGCGCGGTAGCTCAAGGTTCTTGGGATTCAACCTGTTGAATCAGGTGAACAGAATTAATTAAATAGAATATTTAATTATTTTTTATTCATTTCATAAATGTAATTATAGAAAAGATAAAAAAAAATATCTCATATACCAAAATTCAACATCATTTATCATTTACCAAAAAAACATGGCTTAAATATAGATTACCCCCTGCAAATATCAACTTTATCCATATATCCCCCTGCAAAAACAAAAGTTTTAAAATAAACCTTGCAAATATTAATTAGTTACAATTACCCCTCTGCTGTTAGTTTTAGTTAACAGAGTTAACTCTATGCTGAGTGGGCTGACACTTGGACTCTACATTGGCATGACACGTAGATGCTGATTATACACGTGTTAAGTGACTCACTATTCTTCACTCCAGCTTTTCAACTTCTTTCACTCACTGAGTTTCTGCTGCAAATGCTCAAGTTTCTTCAACAACTAGTCATGTTTCTGCACCTCAACTTTCTGCTGCAAATGCTCAAGTTTCTGCAACAACTACTAATGTTTCTGCACCTCAAGTTTCTACTGTACAATCTCAAGTTTCTGCAACAAATACTTCTGCTTCTTCACCATCAAATGCTTTTGGTAGTGCTTCAAATGCTTCTGGTTCTGCTGCTGTTATTGGTTCTTTCATAAACATTGGTTCATCTGGAAGTGCTTCACTTCCTTATAAACCACCGGCTCAACGGATTCCAAAGCTTCCAGTTTCAATGAAAGATAATCCTACTGCTGCTGCTCAAGTTTCTGTAACTAGTTTTGTATTTTCTGCACCAACTGTGTCTGCAAAGCTTCCAGTAAAAAGAAAAGTAAATGTCAATGTCAGTAGGACTAGGTTTAGTACAAGGATAAGAAGAAGTGTCTTACCTTATACTGGTCCTGGAAGTGATCCAACTAAACCACTGGTGATTGAAGATGGTAATGATGGGTGTTTAACACAATAATGACCCACACCTTGTATTTTGAATGTAATGTACTTAGACTATGTATTTTGGGTACTCTATGTATTTTGAATGTAATGTACTTAGACTATGTATATCAAGTTTCCAAAATACATAGTCTAGTTCATCATCCCAAATGAATAACTTGCAGCTTATTTCGTTTCTTTAAAGAGAGAGACCAAAATCAACGAACATATGTTACGCCAATAACCCAAAAATAAAGGGGAAAGACACCAATTTAAACCTACATTACTTACCCCAGAATTAATACACTTCTAGAATTTTCTTCCAGGATTTTCGAGGTATTTGCAATCCATAAACGCATTGGCTGCTCACATGCACAAAGTGGAAGTTGCCCAGGTCTTGATAAAGCATTAGAAGATGTGTTGTTTGTGGCCATTGGAAAGATCAAATAAACAACGAAAGAACTGAGAAGAATAGAGAAGAATACGATTCGGCCTATGGAGGAGAAGCTTCATTGAGATAGGATAAGATTAGGGTTATGGAGGGAAGAAGAGAGAAGAAGAGAAGTTTCGATTAGAAAGAAAGAGGATTGAACTGATGATGATTTAAGCCCTAATAAGCCACGTAATTGATCCACCTTGGCATCCACATCAGCCATCAATTAACAGCGTCAATGGAAACTAACTGTAGGGGGTAACTTAACTTGACATTTTGCAAAGTTTATTTTAAAACTTTTGTTTTTGTAGGAGGATACGTGGATAAAGTTGATATTTGCATAGACTAATCTATATTTAAGCCTATTTTGTATGAGGAATTATTTCGTGATAACTATCCATCTTATCATGTTTAGATAAATTAAATCGATAATTTAAAGATGCTAGAAAAGTTGTCCTTTTGTTAACATCCAGATTTAACTAAGCAAGGAAAAAGGGGAAAGAAAAGAATGGTAGAAGAAGAAGAGAAAGAAAAAGAAAGCACATGAAATTAGGCTACTGCACGCTTTGTGTCTGGAAAACAACTTTTATCAAACACATTCCACGCAATTTATTTCTCCTCAAATTAAAACGCACCTTCTTCTTTTTATCTCTTACACATGGAAATCTTGCTCTTCTCTTCTATCTCGTGACCCTCCCTCTCCAATAAAGCAAAATCAAATCAATCCTCGCTGTTATTCCACATGATTTTTCATTCTCACCATGCGATCCCCTCAACCACTTCACAACGGAGGAAACGATAACCGTTCACCCTCAGCACCTCGTTTCCACTCCACGGTGGCCGAACATAAACTACGTCGTTTCAATTCACTCATCTTTGTTTTCCGTCTCACTTCCTTCTCCTTCTCCCTCGCTTCTTCTATCTTCATGCTCACCAACACTCGCGGCTCCGATTCCCCTCACTGGTACCACTACGACACCTTCAGGTAACGTAACTAACGAACTCACTCAATTTCTTTCGTTCTTTCTTTTTAAGTTTCAAAATTAATAATTCTAATTTCAAAATTCACCTATTCAATTCAGATTCGTTCTAGCCGCTAATGCGATAGTAGCAGTGTACTCTGTTTTCGAAATGGTGGCGTCCGTTTGGGAAATTTCTAGAGGCGCAACGTTATTCCCTGAAGTTTTGCAAGTTTGGTTCGATTTCGGCCATGACCAGGTTAGAAAGAAATAAACAAGAATAATCCCGTTTTCATTCACTCTCTTCTGTTCTCTGTGTGTGTGTGTGTGTGTGTAATCTTGTGTGGTTGTGTTGCAGGTGTTCGCGTACCTCCTGTTATCGGCGAGTGCGGCGGGAACGTCGATGGCGAGGACGTTGAGAGAGATGGACACGTGTACGGCGAGCAATGCGTTCTGCGTACAATCGGATATAGCGATATCGTTGGGATACGTGGCGTTTGTGTTCCTAGGGTTTACGTCACTGCTATCAGGGTTCCGACTTGTTTGTTTCATAATCAACGGTTCACGTTTTCATCTCTGATGATGACTTGAGTGGTATCGCGTGGAAACGACGCCGTCATAGGGTGCCGGAGGAAGGCGGAGAGAGAAAGAGGAATATTTGGGTGGGGTCGGGGGGCCTTCTTTTCACACAGTAAGTAGGTTGTGATTTGATTTGGACCGACATGGTTGGCAGAAGAGACTGTGTGTGAGTTGAAAGGAAAATGTACGCGTGACGTTGATTTTTGAGCCTACTATTAGTAGCTGCAGCAAACCTATTATTTGTACTCCAAGAATAGTAGAGTAATTAATTACATTCATTTTCCCACTTAATTCTTTCTATGTTTGGTTTAACGGTGAGTAGGATTGATTCTCGATGAAATTGATTTTGTGAATCGATTCTAGCAGGTTTACAAAATAGTTCTTGAGGAAAATCAATTTTAGGAAGCAGAATCAATTTAAAATCAAAATCCAAACATTTTTTTTCTTCTAAAATCATGAAAGTTAATCTCAAAAGCACTTCTAGGTGCTCCCACCGCTAAACCAAACATACACTCTATGTCAATAATTACTAGTACTACTTAAGCTAATTTTCTTACATGCGTCTTATTTTGTCGGTCCGTATGGTTTTTCCCTTCTAATAGAATTTTTGTAACACTCAATATTCGAACTCGAAACATTGGGATATGATTCGAGCTTAGTTAGCACTCAGACCAATCCTTAGTTAGCAATCAATAATGATTCGTACCTTAGAATCCCAAGAGTGGATCGGTCAGGGTAAGGTCGTACTAGCTAATGTAGGGAATAAGTCAAAGCAGAGAATGAGTTATGTGACTAACGTGTACCTTTCTGCAAGGGTTGAGCTCTATTTATAGAGTCAGGAGGTGCTTCCTGGCCATTGGATCAGTTGATTCGATCTCAGTCGTGATCACAACTTTCACGTGTTTCTTGTAGCTAGGCTAGTATGGAAATAACATTGGGTCGGTTCTGGACCAACAAGCGGATTGGGCCCTCGACCCAATCCAGAACAAATAACAGTTTATGATATAACTGACAAATAAGATAGTTATCGGTTGACCAACTTCTATTTGATGATATGTCAATTTGTAATTGATTGATAATGTAAATCACTTATACACTGATAGTGTATATAAACTAAATCTTCTTCTAATGGATTTACTTTATATACATTGTTGGTGTAAGAAATTTTATCCAATGTCAGTCAACTACGAAATGACAGGATGATGGCAGCCTCGGAGCTGTCGGTGACTACTTCGGGAGTCATGAAAGTGGGAGTGATGGAGACACCACGATCGGGATAGAAGACCGATCGATAAGTCGAGAAGACACCACAACCGACTATGGAGGTTCCGGTTGATAAGTCAAGGTTGAGCGCCACGGCACGCCGATAAGCTCTAAGAACGGCTCAGAGAACCATAGAGACACGTCTCTAAATTTTAACTCAAAATTCAACTTTTTTTCATTTCATAAACTGAGTTACAATATATAGTGAACTAGATGCCCATTTGGCCCATTTTGACTCAATAAACCTAAAACTAAAATACTCAAATATTACCTAATTATCAATTTTCAGATTTGAGTTTAAAATTAAACCAAATCTAAATTAATAAGCTAAAATCATTAAATCCTAATAAATAAGATAAATAGCATTTATAGCCTCTACTAATGAAGGGAATTAAATCATTAAATCCTAATAAATTAAATAAATGCAATTAAAGTAGTATGATCTTCAAAATAAACAAATATGGAGATTCCTCGTAGGTTTCCTTCAACGTGCTCAAAGAACTCTTGATCACATCATTTTTGACTTCAAAAGTGTAGGAGCTGAATATTTTTTCTTTGTAGAATTCTTTCCACATGCTTGAGGAACTCATGATCTCATCATTCTCTCCTTCTTCGAAAGGATTGGTCCTCAAATCCAAATCTACATAATAAATTAAAGGGTTATATAAAAAAATTCTACAAGTTTTCACTCTCCTTTCTTTTTTTGAATTCTTCATTTTTTTATTCTCCTTCTCAAACTTCCAATCTTTCTCAACATCACCACCAATAGTTTTCTGTATTTCTTACTCTATTTCTCTGATTTCTCTCAATTCCTCTATCTTTTCCATCTCTATTTCTTTTTTCACTTCTCTACTGTTGTTTGCCTCTTGCTTTTCAGAAGCACACTCCAATTCCTCTTGTGCTTTACGAAGATGCTCACATAATATTTCAGAAATATCAACCATCATTCTTTCTATTTTCTCATCTATTCTTTTTTCTCTCAATTTCTTTTCTCTGATGTAGATTTCATAATCCCTTTGTCTTCCCTCCATCATGAACTACACACACACACAAAAACTTCCAAACAAACAAAAAAAAGATAAAAAATTGCCTTTTTTTCTTGCTCTTCTTTTTTTTCTTTTCTTCTTCTTCTTCTTCTTCTTCTTTACTTTTTTTTTAATTTTCGAATATTTTCCTTTTTTTTCTATATTTTTTTTCAAAACTAAATAAAATAAGATCAACTAAAATTTAGAGACTAGAATTGAAAAGGATAAATAACACCTTGATAGAACCTAAGCTCTGATACCAGATGATGGCAGCCTCGGAGCCGTCGGTGACTACTTCGGGAGTCATGAAGGTGGGAGTGATGGAGACACCACGATCGGGATAGAAGACCGATCGATAAGTCGAGAAGACACCACAACCGGCTATGGAGGTTCCGGTTGATAAGTCAAGGTTGAGCGCCACGGCACGCCGATAAGTTCTAAGAACGGCTCAGAGAATCATAGAGACACGTCTCTAAATTTTAACTCAAAATTCAACTTTTTTTCATTTCATAAACTGAGTTACAATATATAGTGAACTAGAGGCCCATTTGGCCTATTTGACTCAATAAACCCTAAAACTAAAATACTCAAATATTACCTAATTATTAATTTTCAGATTTGAGTTTAAAATTAAACCAAATCTAAATTAATAAGCTAAAATCATTAAATCCTAATAAATAAGATAAATAGCATTTATAGCCTCTACTAATGAAGGGAATCAAATCATTAAATTTTAATAAATTAAATAAATGCAATTAAAGTAGTGTGATCTTCAAAATCAAACAAAGATGGAGATTCCTGGTAGGTTTCTTTCAACGTGCTCAAAGAACTCTTGATCACATCATTTTTGACTTCAAAAGTGTAGGAGCTGAATATTTTTTCTTTGTAGAATTCTTTCCACATGCTTAAAGAACTCATGATCTCATCATGTTATATCATGATTTTTTGTTGTTTGAATTGTGTATACCATTTAAACCCTTGTGTTACCTGAGTAAATAAAGGATTTAATTCATATAAAATGTTGATGTATAAATGTTTACACCTTCGATAAATTACAAGTCGGCAATGATATGTCATTAAAAAAGGTGAAGTTTAGAACAACTTTAGCAGATGGATTAATTTTGTGAACTAACTATGTGCTCCATGCCTTATAGCTGGTTGTCATTGGAGCAGTCCTATGTGACACATGGACTAAACTAAATTTAGTTGCCACTCTCTCTCTCATTTATAAAAAAACCAGTTAAAACAAGAGGGAAAATTAACAATGAGACGAAGAAGGAGAAGATCTGAATAACAATTTGCAGTAGAAAACAAGATATAAGGGAAATCAATAAAATCATTTTCATTTAACACATAAATTATAAATTAAAAATAGTCCAAAAAAAAAAATTATAAATTAAAAACTGAAGAAATGCACGCAAAAAACTACAATGAAACTGAAGGAAAACCAATAAATTAAATCAACAAAATTCATCCAGAGTTGGCGCAAGCAAATCTTCATGATCCAAAAATATTGCGCACGCCATCAAAGAATCCTTTATTAGTTTTTTTTTTTTTTTGGGTTTATAGCTTCTGTTTCTTAAAAAAGAAAGAAATATAATTTGATTTTTTTAAACACGTGGGCCCTTTTCTTTCTTAGTAGACACCCAAGCATGCACATCATGACCTTCTCTACATCAAGTAGAGTTTTTGCCTTATGTGGGAATCAAACCTTATACCATAGGACTCAAGTACAAGTTCAATGCATTCCCACTACCAATTGAGCTATATGTTCAGAGTTATATTTCATATGTGTATTCCAATCTCATCCATTCATAAAATCTCTATATTTATTGATTGTCTATTTTATCTTCCTAAAAATGACTAGTCATGCAAATAGTATATTAGAGTTGTTATAAAAAGCCGCACCATGTATATTTATACAAAAAATGTCATGTGTTCTCTATTTCATTCTCTCTTTATATCTCGTTATCTCTCCATTCCTTCTTTCTCCATATTGCTATCTCTATTTCTCCTTTCGTTCAATGATTTTTTTTGAAATAAATAAAAACACCTCCCTTATAGTAGTTTTTTGTGCACACGCTTTATTTTCGAAAAATTAAGAACGTCCTATCAAAAATAAATTGAGAACATTCACTTAAACAACAACGTTTGGGATGTTATTATAATGTCTGATTTACATTTTTTTATTTTTGAAGTTTCATGTTGTTGAGAATGAGACGGTAATCAAATTTAAATTGTTTGTACCTTTATCTCTTCTACAAATAAATCTTATTATTTATTTGTTCAGATTATATTTTTATTACATCTTAAAAACAAACATTTTTTGTTGTTATATGTTGTGTGGGAGTAAAGGTTTAGATATTGAAAATGCCAACTAGTAACTTGCCTAAATAGTCTTTGAAATTCACAAACTTTATATGTCAAAATAGTCTATTAAAAATCTTAATGTGAGCATCAATGTCATTATTATGGGTGCTATTGCTTTCTTTAAAGTTTAAACTGAGAATAAACTATCGTGCTGGAAATGTGTCAAATTGGTCTTTTGAATTTAAAAGCTTTTGTTAAATATATAGTGCAAACACAGAAAAATAGTCATGAATGCAGAGAGTACTGAGTACTAACAATATTTAGTTTTTTTTGACGCAACTAACAATTTTTCGTTAGTAACAATATATCGTTAGCAATTGTATAACTTCGACATACACCACGAGCATCACTAAATTTCGTCTCATTGCTCTCTCTAATACTATCAACAAAGTGGTAACTAAGATTGTGTCATAGTGTCTTCGTAGTATTCTTCCCAATGTTATCTCTTCTCACCAAGGTAGCTCTGTCCCATATCGCTCTTCTTTATATTGCCTTTGCCATTGTATCAGCTACTCTTCAGATAACATCCTTCAGGAGGCTTGCACATGTTATCAACTATGAAAGGTTCTGAAGGTCTAATGATTCTCAAACTGGACCTCGGGAAATATTTTTATCACCTTAATTGGGATTTCATTCGTGATACTCTTTCCATGTTCATATTCCAAACCGTATTAATAAGGTTATGCAATATATAAGCCTATTCATAAGCCTAAATAGCTCAATAATCAATCAAACATGTAATATCTAATCAATATTTACTATATTAGGCTGCTGCAAGTGATCTATTTAGTAAATTAAATAATCCTCACATGGATGAAAAGTAGGAGTGAATTAGAAACATTTTATGATATGATCTGAGAAGGGAGCATATATAGAAATTCGGATCTATCCTTCAGTGAGTAATAAAAGTAAAAGGTACATGGGTATTTATAGACTAAGCTTGAAAGATAGAAGTAACTTTCCACTATCATGCATTTATCTAGTGCATTTACTTAGAATATAACCACAAACTAGAAAATAAATACCCACTAGCCACTATAATGACTTAAAAAGTCTTTAAAACCCACAAACTATCATAGGAAACATTAAAAGACACTTAAACTTATTCATCCAAAAACAACTCCGAAAATTAAACGTTAAGCTAAAATTGGGAATCCCATAAATTTCTCCTTGATCATGTACACTGACTGGGCTTTACCAAATTGTTGTCATCAAATTGGGCTAAAAGGATCTTCATAGAATTGTAGAAATATGACCCGATTTGGTGCAATCTTCAACTGAAACAACTCCTAGTGCAAGTACTTATTTGAGTGGTTTCTAATTGTTAAAGTTGGTCCATATTGGTTGTCATCATTTTATCATTTCTCATGACCATTCACCTGACTAACGATTACTCTAGAAATAACCTTTATGAAATCTGCATGCACACATGGACAAATCGAAAAGGTATTCAAAGAAATCCTTATCATCACTTGTAAAATTCGAAGTCGGTATCAGGCTTCTTCACGTTCGTCCTGTAACCTTTCTCGAAGTCCTTAGGCAGTATGACATATCTATTCTTCCGAACAGCGTGCATTCCTGCTTCTTGACAAATAGCTTGTATCTACAGGTACCAACAATCATCAAATTAACTAATGGAGGCATCCATAAAAAAAAGTCGTCTTTTCTTACATTTACCTCTTGAACTAACAAAAATGCAACTCAGATTTACAAATATAAGATAAGTGCAACTTTTTGGGACTTGGGGAGGTAGAATTGTCATCATGCTCATTCAGGAGGGTATTATACATTGTATACCAATATCATATATGAAGAGCATATTATTCAATCAAAATTGTGACTTTCATATTTTCCCCCCAATATATTATTTTCAATCTAGAATGAAAACAACGCACCACCCTCCTTTTATGAAAATATATACAGGAAATCTAATCAGTCCTTATTGTAAACAACGCACCACCCTCCTTTGATGATAGAATTGAAAGATAATTTTTTTTTAAAAAAATGGCAGTTGGATAAATCATTTATGATCCTAAAACCAATAACAAGTATGCTTTACATAGAAATTGTTATTAGATAAGATATGAACAAACCTCGGCCGCACTAATTTTATCAGGACGAGAAACATAATCTTCCAGATCCACCTCATCACTCAAGTTCATTTTGGCTGTGCAAACCTGTTAAAAAGTAAACCATCGTATAATAGGCTAGAAAACAGCTGGAAATAAACTATTAACCATTCAAAACAAAGGTCTAAAAATCTGCAAACACGTGATAGAAAATATCTTATTGACTATAAACAAGAAATACTGACACAATATGTATATTATTATAACTATAAAATAGAAATGCCAAAAGACATGCCTGAAAAACAAGCCTCTTCTGGCGTCTATCAGGCAAAGGGAACTCAATTTTGCGATCAAGCCTTCCAGGGCGCAAAAGAGCAGGATCCAAAGTGTCCGCCCGATTAGTTGCCATTATGACTTTAACATTCACTGTTTGGTCAAAACCATCCATCTGAAAGGAAAAAAAAACAAGTAGATAAACCAGAGCATCAGCAAATATCTAGAATCATAGAGGAAGTATAATCAAATAACAGAGTCAAAGGTTAAAAGAAGGGAAGACTAAATCAATGTTGCTCAGCAGAACCTGGTGTATATACACACAACACATTTGCGACACCTGCTAAAATCGTAGAAATAACTTATCAAAGAGATACCTGATTCAAAAGTTCCATGAGGATACGTTGTACTTCTCTATCAGCTCCAGTTTGGGCATCAAACCTAGCAGTGGCTATAGCATCAACCTCATCAATAAATATAATTGCAGGGGCATTCTCTTTTGCAAGACGAAACACATCACGAACCATCCGTGGACCCTGAAATATAAATAGCAGAGAATATTAAAAGATGCTGCACTGAACCATTGCAAAACAATTTAATCTTATTTTATGAATATAATAGGAACTTTGGAACTCAGAGTCCCATGACGCATCAGTAGCTATAACCATAGGCAGGAAACAACACATTAGTGATAATAATGATATCCTGTTGAAAGCGTCAATTAGAAATTTCATTTGACGTCCTGGACAGTAAGGCTTTGGATAAGATAAATGTAGATAATAGAAGAGAACAATTAGTGTAGTTTCCATTTTTTAGGGATATAGATAATCAGATAATTGCTTCTGGTTATCATAAAATGGCATAAACTCAAAAAAAAGAGAGAGAAATTCTTTTAATAAGAGAAACTTTTCATGACTGAACTCTGATATTCTTATTAGCTAAGTTTCATCCCTTCCGCTTACACTGCTATAAATAGAGACGCTTGAAAAAGCTTACGACACGGTCAAGTCAATTACATTCTGTAATAACCATATAAGGAATGTGCTAACGCAGCTAACTAACTCTATGACAGCTAAGCAGAGCTGTAAACACACTGCACAGATACACACACAATTAAAGAGATACATACAATACAACACTTCATTGATTCAAATTCATTCATAATTGACATAATTAACGAGACTATCAATGTCTTTCCCAATGTAAACAACTATGCTAAATGTAAGAAACTATTAAGGGCTTTGAATAAGATAAAAGTAGATAATAGAAAAAACAGCTAAGTGTAATTTTCTATTGTTTACAGATGTTTATAATCAGATAAGTAACTACTGACTTAAGTCTTCCTGCATCAGAAAATATACCGACTTATGATCAACAAATTTGAAACAAAATTACAGATATAAAGAGCACTATCATATCAATCAATAATTATTAATCTTAAACCCTTAATCTTCTAAAGCAAACTGAGATAGCAGAGTAAGTAACGACACCGTTACCATTACTTGAATGAAAATGGTGTGAATTGGTGTAAAAAGTAAAACTCCTACCTCACCAAGATACTTCTGCACAAACTCAGATCCCACAACCCTTATGAAGGCGGCAGTGGTGTGATTAGCAACAGCCTTGGCAAGCATTGTTTTACCAGTTCCAGGAGGGCCATATAGTAAAACACCGCGAGGGGGATCAATACCAATTTGTTTGTATAGGTCATGATGTGTAAGTGGTAGCTCAACAGCCTCACGAATTTCCTGCTTTTGGATATCACACCCTCCAATGTCCTAAAAAGGATCAAAACCATATTAATTAAATATAGTTTAAGATGTCAACAATTCTTGCTAAACAGAAGTCAACTAAACTAAACTAAACTAAACTATAGTACTTGAAAAGTAATGTGCCTGTATCTCACTTCATCATAATTCATAAGCGGATGCATTTGCAATTAGAAGGAAATTAAACTTAAATAACGAAAAACCCTAGATGCTATCATTCAACAAAGAGAAATTGTAATTGTAAATAAACTAACATTGTAAGTGACATCAGGTTTCTCAGATTGACTCAAGAGAGAGATGCTAGAGTCGGCCTCCGGCGGGAGAACATCGACAAGAGCGTTGGAATGACGGTGGAGAGCGACGGATGCGGAAGGCTTGAGAAGCTCGCGGTTGATGGTGCTGAGGATCCGAACGTAGTAATTGGATCCGGTGGTTGATCCGACGATGCCGTTGTTCGTATCAACCATCTCCAAGAACTGACCGATGACGAGTGGAACCGACTGAATCCTCTTAACCTCTTCCTGCGCGCGAAGCATCTCGCGTTTCAAGTTCTTTTGTTCATCTTTCACGTATTCCTCTTGGATGTCAGTGAAATCCAATTGCCGTTGCAGCGATTTGAAGCGGCTGTAAAGGTCTTCATCGGTGGATGCGTCGCCGCTATGAAGATATTCAGATTTCGCCGACGGAAGGAACGCTGGCAGTTCCGACGCGGATTGTGTTTCTATTACCATCGCTGAGGCAACAATTTTATTTTTGATACTCGCACAATATGGAGGAAGGAATGCCCTAAAACGAGTTAGGGTTCGTGCGTGAGAAGATAAGTGATGAGGGTTCTGGAGAAAGTCAAGAAACCGAATGACAAAGTGAAGAATAAACACACAATTTACCAACAACAAAAAAAATGAATGCACAAAATAATTTTGATACAGCACAAGTGTTAGATACTTATACTTCTTAAAAATGAATGCACAAAATAATTTTGATACTGAACAAATGGTAGATACTTGAATTTCTTAACAATTTGGTCATGGGTTCGATGTGCGTCTCTTAAATGAATCTTAGAGTATCAAAGGAGAGCAAGTAAATGAGTTGCTTAACTCATTTTTTGTGGGTCCAAGTTGTATTTGGATCCCCTCCGGTCGACTTTATCTCAAGTCGCAATCTGGACCGTTGACTTTTGATCTCGCGGTAGAGATTTAAAACTATATTTTATATGTACTTTTTTGAAGTTAAATCATGACCATTAGATTTGTATCGATTGGCCAGTATTTGGTGACAGCACTGACAAGACCACAAGTCGACTGGAGGGGATCCAAATCCGATCCAAGTTGCCACATAAGACTTGAGTAATTTATAACGAACTCAAGTAATTTTTATTTTAATAGTAGTTGCATATAAACAACTCATACTTGACCCCACATGTTTATATATTTTTTTTTATTTCTCAATTTTAACATTATTTCTGTTGATAGTGGGAGTGAGAAAACATAAAAATAAAAACCATTAAAAGTTAAGCATCGGCCACTAAATTGTTACCGATCTCAAAATTTTAAGCATACTAGCTAGCTCCATGTAGGCACGCTTTAATGGGGGAACTATAGGCATTAGAAACAAAGGTAAAAAAGCAAGATAAGATCTCAGTGCTAAACTTGCTCAATATTTCACAAGATTAATCTCTGTAGTTGCGTAGCAGAAGATACATTAGTTTAAAAAATAATAATTTTGTAACATTATAGCAACATGAGATTTTAAAAAAAAATTATAGCAACATGAGGATTAGAGATGACGAAATCATGTAAATACCAAATTAATTGAGGTTTGTATAGCTTGTACAAGTGTTGAATTTATTTTTTTGTCAAAAAAAAGTGTTGAATTTTTTTGAATATACAAGTGTTTTTCTTTTATGAAGACAAGAATCTAAACTATGCACAATGTGCTTTTCGAAAAAAAAAACGATGCACAATGTAGTATGTCAATAATACCTCCATATTCACAAGATCATGTAGTATGTCAATAATACCTCCATATTCACAATTAGGGGTGCACAAAATGTCCATGGTCACAAAACTAATCTATAACCATGAAATATTCATTTTATATAACCGATATCATTTTTTTATGAGACAAAAAATAAAAAAAGAACTCTAGTAGGATGAAATTGGTCATTTTCTTATGAATCAATGAATATTTTTGGTAAAAGGTTAATTTGGATATGGTTTCTTTAGGGACAAATTATCTAAATTAAATTGTTGCCTCTTTCATTAGCTCATGTCCTTAAACTTTGATCACTTGTGTCCTCGTGGATAGGAGTGCACAAACTAATTGGTTCAACGGGTTAACCACGTCCATTTAAAATTTGCTAGAGTTATAATAAGTAAACAACACGAATGAAAGACACTAAGAGAGGTAAGAATGAATCAAAGGTTAGCAAAATTGAGAAGAATGTGATAAGCTTCAAAAAGATGAAAGAACTCCCAAAAAAACTCATAAATGATATGACAACATGGTTATTGTATTTATTATATTTAAAAAAAGCCTTTGGCTCTTTGAGAAAAGGTTGACAATAATGTAAGTGACGTCATTTAAAAAACACCTATTGAGATTATGTTCCTATATAGTTAATGAAGTTAATAAATACTACACCACTTCTTTGATCATCGTTTATCAAAACGTATCACTAGGTAGTTGGTATTAGAAATTTGGAGTCATGTCCTTCCTCACAAGCCATCCCTTTACCTATCCAAATGGTGTTTTCAAATAAATTAAATCTCACAATACATCCACCAAGAAAACTCACCAAAATTAATGACAAAAAAAGTTGAAATATCTCTTTAGCTTGTGAATGAATTATAAATGAATTTCACATTTTTGATAAGTAATTTTTCTTCTACAATTCAACTTCTTTTTAGTAGTACTCATATTATGTGATGTTTATATTGGTTTTCGTATAAGATTGCGCAAATTTGGTTTGTCTGAATAAATGTGTGAACCTCAGCATCAATTTCATTTCGCCTACCATCTCTTAACTTGCGCACCTCATCATCATCATCAAAGATGGTGTGAGCGTCTTTCGTCCTCTCTCACAATTTCATTTTCTCTTTTGATTCTTCTGAATTTGCACTGCTATTTTCACAATCTTGTGTTGGCTCAAAGGGTAATCAAATTATGCGCTGGTATTTCTCATGATTTCTTCTTGCTTTCTCTCTAAGTTATGGTGTTCATCGTAAATTGTTTCTCTTTCAACAGTGAACTCGCCTTTGTGTTATGTATGGCTTGTTGGAGATTGATCTGTTTACGCTTCATACTTTTATGGCTTCTATCTGCATAAATAAAAAAACACACTGTTAATTGTTGCATATGTATTTTGGCTTTTTAACTTAGGTTTTGGTGTGTGCCAAAAAAAGAACATAACTTTGATTCTTGGTTTATTTCTATTTACCCATTTGAGGGTTTTGGCTTGTACCGAATGAATTAAAGTGTGCCTGATGAGTATGTAATGGTTATGGTAGTATCTTAAAATTTCAGGTGGAAATTTACTTCACACTGACTTTATTTCATTTTGTTTGCGGTTTAAAGTTTTTGCACACCCTTTAAAAAAAATAATTAATTCAGATTTTATAAAAAAGTGTTGTATAATTTATTACTATTTAGTCATTTATCTCTATACATAGATAAATGTGAATCATTTATTGAATGTGAAAAACTCTCATAATAAAGAATAGGTATGAGTAGAAAAAAAATATTAAATGCTTCATTACAAATTGATAATGTAAATCAATAATCAATTTGTCAAATTGATTGATTTTACTAAAACAATAAAGAAAATGGGACAAAGAGAGTAGTTTGAAACCTCTAGTTGTTATATCTGCGTCATCATATTCATCAATGAGTAATTCCCCCGCTTCTTGATTGCATGTTTTTTATTTTATCTTTTAAAATAATGTAATGTTTTTTGCTTTTGCATGTAAAATTTGGTCTTAAAGGGTGATTTCTTTTTAAATATGACCAAAAACTTATATGTTAATATTGCTAGACATGTGAAATTTAAATGTTGATAACACATGTGAAATTGCAAAAAAAACTGATTCTAACCCAATCAAGAAACAAGCCAATCAGCCTCGGAACATGCAACATTAAAATTGCTCCTCAAGGTAATTCAGGATTTAGGTGCTTCAGAGGTGGAGCTCACATTCTGAGACACTGGTGCAGCAGATGGCGGAACATATATGCGTGCTTTCTTGAGAATTTCAGCAACTATCCAATTTTTACGCTTACTCAAAGGCCTAGAAGGATCCAGTCGAACTCGGTCACCAATATTGCAGTGATTTTGTTCATCGTGCGCCATAAATTTAGAAGTGCGCTTGATATATCGGTTGTAAACTTTGTTGTAGAACAGTCTATCCACTGCCACCACCACTGACTTCTGCATCTTATTGGAAACCACCATTCCCACTACTTGCTTCATCTCTTCTCTTCCAACCCCACAAACCCTGAGTTTTTCAGCGAATTACTCCCCCCGTTCCGTTAACGTTTTCTGGTAAGCTTCCTTTCTCTGTTCTGTTCAGCCCCTACGACTTCAGCAAGCTGCGTTGTTTCATGAGACATGTTTGTTCAGCAAGATATAAACAATATCAACATATAAGTTATTGGTCATACAAGTAAACTTTAATAAGACCATGTTTTACATGCAAAACCATCACATCATTAAAAAGACAAAATAGAAAACATGCAATCAAAGGAGCGAGGAAATTTAAGATTATATAGCAGAAACATACATACTCATCAAGCACACTCGATTTCAAATTCAAACAATACAAGCCAAATCCCTCAACTGGGTAAATAGAAACAGACCAAGAATCAAAGTTATGTTCATTTTTGGGCACACCACAAGCTCAGTTAAAAGGCCAAAATACAGATAAATCTATATATGGTGTGTTTTTATATATGTAGATAGAAGCCACAAAAGTTTAATGGGTAAACAAATCAATCTTCAAAAAGCCATACATACCAAAAGGGCATCAAGCCAGTGAAATAATATTCTACATGTAAAACTAGCATATGCATGTACATGTACATAAAGTATAACAAGTAGATAGTATTTACTATTTTAGTAGTTATGAACAAACTTGTTTATCTAAAAACAAAAGGACAAAGGACTTGAAACTACTTCATCATGCATGATAATCCCTTTGGCTTTATCTTGCAATCACAGAACTTTATAGGATTTTATGGTTTATGTAAAGCCAAATTCTCTTAGAATTCAATATTCATAAACTGGACACAAGAGTTCCCATTCTTTTATTCACTTCAAATAATGGATTGGTATATCAACTGTACATATGTTCAACAAGCAGCAGGGCCGTCTCAAACAAATTGGGGGCCTTAGGCAAATCTTAAAATTTGGGCCCCAAATTTTTTAAAAATCAAATCACCAAAAACTGTAAACTACATTATTAAATAAATTGTAAATAACATTTTGATATAACCTTCTAGTTACTTAAAAAGAGTCATCCTTCGAGCAGTTTTTGAAGCAAATTCATCAACCAAGTCTCATATTGTATTGAGTGGTCACTAATAATTATAAAGATACTAAACTTCAGACTATTTTAAGCTGGTGATAATTATGGGTTATGTGTTAGTTTTAATTTTTAGTTTTAATTTTTGGGACCCTAATTCTTTTTTTTTTAGGTTGGACCCTGTGCGGAAGCACGTCTTGCACATGTTGTTAGACAGGCTCTGACAAGCAGCATAAGCAGATTACTAACTACCAAACAATTTCACAAAAAAAACAAAATGTGAGGTTATTGTCCAATGCTAAAATTTCCATGAAATAGAGGAATAAGAGTGCACGATAAGTAGATGATATTACACTCAAACAAATGAAATAAAGATTAGGGAAACAGAAAAAGAGGGAAAATAGTAAACCAATATTTTTCAAAACAAAAAAAAAAAAATCAAGTGATCGCAGTGGGATTCGAACCCACGACCTTTAGATTCGGAATCTAACGCGATATCCACTCCGCTATGCGATCAATATAGGACGATAATCAATAGAAAATGTTCAAGATGTTTGAATCGATTCGAATCGACGTTTTTCTACAAAATCGCTTTTAGATCTGAGAACTGAAAGCGAAATGAAATCCCTTTCGTAATTCCAATTTTTTGTTCACATAAAGAAAAATGAAATCGAAAAAGTTGCTAAATGGAAATTGAAGCGAGTAGCCTATATTTGCGAAGGCAAAAAGAAAATGAATATCAACAAATAATAACAAGAAATGTGCATATACAGAGTATAGCGTGATCAGAAAATGTACCACTGCTATTGCTAGTAGAGAGAGATTAGTGTACCTGTTTTGTGTTGTCCGTTTTCTCCGACGGATGAAAATAAACGCTTGTTCTTCTGGTTCTGTGATTTTCTTTGTCGCCTTGTAGCATTGTGATGATTGTGGCGTGGGCCTAACTTAAAAAATTGAGGATATTACTTTCCCACTCCCCCTCCTACTCAAACACCCCTCCTAAATTCTAAAAACCCCAAATTACCCCCAAATTAAAAATTAAAAAATTAAAAATTCCTCCACTAACCCTCGCACCCCTTCACTCCCTCACTCCTCTCACTTTCTCCCCCTCATTCGAACCCTATTCTCTCACTCTCCCTCTCACTCAACTCCTCCAAACTCGCTCAATCTCCCTCAATCTCTCACTCAATCTTCTCCACTAACACCTCAAGAGTTGCTGGGTTATTTTCGCGTCCTCTCACTCTCTCTAGTCGTTCCATTTTCATCAAGGTATGCCTCTCCCCCTTCACTACGTTTGGGTTTTTTTTTTCTTCTGAGTTTTCTCCTTTTTTAAAAAAAATCAATCTTTTTCCTTGTTGATCACTCTTGATTCATCACTTAATGCTTTAATTTTGATTGCCTTTTCGTGTCTCTAAATTACTATTATGAAAATACTAATTATTGTAGTTGATTTTTATTAGAGATTAGTTACAATCTTTACATTTTTCTACACTTTAAGTCTTCTTTCAAAAACACTATAACTACCTAAGAAGAGAGGTCACCATTTATCTTATATTTTTTTAAATCACTTTTGCATGGTTGTTATATCACTTATGTAAGTTTTTTGGTTTTTACATCACGAATACTCAGACTTGAAGAAAGTCATTATAGTAGTTGGAGTTCCATCAAAAATTCAGTACATTTGTCTTTTATTTGTAACTTTTTATGGTTGTTATTATTTTCGAGTTTGTTATAGATATCATGTTTATTGTATTCATCATATTTTTTAGTGTAAAAAAACCATCTATTATTGGATTGAAGTATATCTTTAACTATTAATCAAAATCTAATTGACTATATGGTGGAATTGTAATTGAGATGTTGTTGTGAATTTTATCTATTTGTGTGAGTGTGTGTGTGTGCGCGCGCAGGGGCGGATTCACATAGATAGGTGTGAGGGCAATTGCCCCCACACCGTAAAAATACTTTACTAGTGATGATGCTTAGTAAAAATATACTTTGCCCCCACAGAAAAATAGGACTTGCACCCATAAACTACTAACTTATTAAAATGTTTGCACAGAATTATAAGAAATATAAGTGAGAATAATTGATACTAATTTTATTGCTCTCTAAAAAAGATGGAAAGTATTAGTTTGACCGATATTTAATGACCACTACAAATTTCTGGATCCGCCACTGTGTGTGTAAAGGAAGCCTCAATGGAGCCTCCTCAAAGCTTCTAAATATTTTAACTATATTATTATTTATTTATAATTTGCACATAAAGGAGACTTTAATTTTAATGAAACCACATAATTGCCACTATAAATTTTTAAATGATTTTTTTGTGGAATATTATTAATTTAAAGTTTTGTATTTTAAAGACCAATTAATCGGGGTTATTGACCCTCTTTCTCAAGAAAAATTCAAAAATATAATGACACACCCTCATATTAGTTCTTAAGCCTTCAAGACAAATCATTAGAGTGGTGGGGTTGGCCGAAAATTAATAAATTCCGATCCACTATTCTAGCCCAATAGCATTCAAAAGACTTTATTGGCTGTTTTGACCAATTATCCTACCCCCACACACTCCATATAGTGATAGCCTATATATATAAGAAGTATGAACAACCTTAATGATATTTCTAATCGTGTATAACTTAAAAATCAGACATAGTTATTTCAAATCATTTGTTCAATGCTTTAGCATGATATCAAGAGATTGTATTTATTGAAACACGATAGCCTATATATAAGAAGTAAATCATTTGTTTAGCGAGAGCTGTGTTCCATTGATGTTAATGCGTATGGTAGCTATCGTTCTTGCAAATCACCGTCGACTGAGTTCGGAGAGGAGTCACGATCGAGCAGACCCGACGAGATCTTTACGTTTTCCTGATCATCAATTTCAATTAAGCTAAATCCAAAAGATGAAACTAAATTCACCAACAGGAACACAAAATTGATCGAAAAGGGTAGAGAATCATTGGTGGTTTAAAACGAAAACAATCATGAACCCAAACCACATACCTTTCTCGACGATGAATCAAGTGTTATCTGTATCGCTGTCAGGCTTCTTTGTTCATCCACGGCGTGAAGAGAAAGAAACCACCTGGCCGCGGATCACTTACGAGGATCATTAGCGAAGAAAGCCGTCGTTCGCATTAAACACATGTATGACCAGGAAACGAGAAGTGTGTCTGAGGTTCCCTGCGTTCAACGAAAGGGGAAACTCCACCGTTTCTTTTATTAGGGATTTTGACTTTAATGAAACTCCACCCCTACTGCTTGGCTAAACTTAAACCACCCATTATTCATTAAGACCCACTTGATCATTACTCATTTGTCACTTATTGTCTTCTTAAAAAAAATAAAAATTAGGCATATAGTACTGTTATATGAGGCGTGCCAAACACATTTGGTAATAACATAATTAGATTAAACACTTTGTGCAAACTGTGAGTAACTGCTCATTTTGGGAATTTCTCAAATAAATAGAATTTTGGTTGAAAAAACTTTGATGGGAAAATTAGGAATTTCCCAATTTTCCTAAAATTGGGATATATTCTCAACTCATAATTACTAAACATCATTAGTTGAAAAAACTCTTTTACTTAACAAACCCCCCATATATTAGTTGAATTCGAAATATAATCTTATATTATAGCATGTGTGTATGCGCGCGCGCCAACACACGCGCACAGACACACACACACACACACATATATAGATATATTACAAAATTTAATTTCATAGTTGCCGGATCCCGTGCTCTATCCAAATCTATTTGAATACTTTTATATTAATTTTTCTTCATTTATATATATATATATATATATATATATATATATATATATATATATATATATAATATAAAATTATATTTATATATATATATATATATATAAATTTAATTTCCTACTATTATATAAATATTTAAAATAGTTGAGTAATTACCTTACGGTATCTAAACAAATGAATTTCGACCCGTGCTGGCACGGGTAAAATATACTAGTTAGTTAATAATCATATAATCTATCACCAGAGGTACATCAAATTAATCCCGACGCAGCAAATTTTAAAAAACTAAGTTTATAGACAAAGATGAATTTTCCCTTAAAAATGGCATAGATAAATTTTATAGGTTTTTATGTCCATTAAAAACCTATCACTAGAAAAATGTATTTTGTGCCATCCATCAAGAATGCTTAAATTACCAATTCATTAATTCTGCAGGAACTATACCATAAAATTTCTTCAATGATAATCAATAAAACCATACTATGAGCAATCTTTCAAGGATGCTTGAATATTTTATTTCTTTGGGTTCTTTAAGAACTATAACAAATCTTCACAGACAATGATAAAGAAAATTATTCTTTGTGCAATCTTACAAAGATACTTGATTACCAAATCATTAGTTCTTCAGGAACTATACCATAATCCTTCAGGGATGCTTGGAAATTAAATTTTTTAAGTTCTTCAAGATCTATATCATAAACAATGATACATAGTTCTTCAGGAATTATACCACAATCTTTTTTTGTGCAATCCTTCAGGGATGCTTGGATAATGAATTTTTCGTTCTTCAGAAGTTATATAACAAATTTTCATCAACAATGATAAATTAATAGAAAATGAGATAAACCGTAAAATAAGATCACAAATAAATAATAGGAGGTAATACCTAATTTAATCCCTGACTTTTCAAAAATATTCAATTTGGTCCCTGACTTTTCACATATGTCAATTTAGTCCTCAATATTTACAAATTGTGTCAATTTAGTCCTTCTGTCAACCATGGTTAGTTACAAAGGTGACGTGGCAAATGTCAGGGACCAAATTGACACTACCAAAAAAAATCCATGTCAGCATGCCACCACAAAAATGTTGGGGACTAAATTGATACTTTAAAAAAAATAGTTTGTTACGAGGACCAAATTGATACTAAGTTATATAAGTCAGAGACCAAATTGATACTAAATTACATAAGTCAGATACCAAATTGATAGTAAGTTACATAAGTCAGGGACCAAATTGATATTAAGTTACATAAGTCAGGGACCTAATTGATACTAAGTTACATAAGTTAGGGATCTAATTGATATCTAAGAAAAAAAATCAATGACCAAAGTGCTACTACTTTTTTTAAGTAATATATGGTAATGTTTCAACATTCAACCATGCATATATTACATTAAAATGGAGAAACTTCAAATTGAGCAAAATAACGTGCATTACATAAACTTTTCAAATAAACAACACATAAATTTGTTACGTGAATTTGCCACATCAGCTTTGTAACTAACCATGGTTGACAAAATGACCAAATTGACACACATTGGTAAATGTTGAGGACTAAATTGACATATGTGAAAAGTCAGGGACTAAATTGAATATTTTTGAAAAGTCAGAGACTAAATTGGATATTACCTCTAAATAATAGTGAGAAGAAGATGATGAAGAAGAAAAATTATTCTTGTAATAGAACCTGAAGATGATTATGCCATCAATCATACGGTAGAGCTTCGTGCCGATAACGTATTATGAAAATAAACCAAAATAGAGAAATGAAGAACAAGAGAGTGAGAGAATGGGAGAAGATGAAAGTCTTTGTATTATTCTCTTCACACTAGTGTTACACTGCACAAAGGACTAAGTCTTATTTATTGGGTACTAATTGGCAATTGAATAGTCAATAGTAAAAAGCCACTAACCATTCACTCACATAAAGATAAATGGACTTAGTGGAATGTGGAAGCCTAAGGGTGGACATCTACTAGTTATATTATTCATAACAAAATTGATAATAATGGCTCCTTTTTGTTTGTCACGGTGCTATTTTTATTGTAAATCAAATGAATGATGACATAGTTTTTTTGACAAGAAGGAAGCACTCAGTGCATTTCGTTAATAATCAATGACGAAATTAATGAAGGAACACTGGAATATTTTCACTACATAACCTTGAAACAATGATTGATGTTAAATAATCAAATTAAGACTGGTTAGTTTAATACGATGTTACCGATATTTAACATGTAAGAGCAATCAAACTTGCTATAAGATATTTCCTCTAAATTGCACTTGAAATGCACAGGTCTTGTTCTATCATTTGGCTTATCCTTTTAAAAACTAAAAAAATAGTGGAAACATTTCTTACCAAGGCATGGCAATTCGTGTCTCAAGCTAAGGGACAACAATATTGAGGAGACATGGGATTTCGAAGGAGAAGACAATGAACTTTCTGTTTTACACATGCTATTCTTCAAGGAGGATTACGAACTTTTAGGACATTTCCCCTAATCCATGTTAAAGGCTCCCTTCCAAATTTCCAATGTCACCGTCTAACGTGTGCACACATGGCATAACTTAAATGACGTGGTATAGTTGACTTGAACACTATTAGCCACATCACCAATTTAATAAAGACTGACAGCTCAGACGAAAATTAACCACTTTGGAAAATAGGAGACATTAATAAAACCAAAAACCCCTATATTTATAAGTACTAAAAACATTTAAGCCAAATTGATTTTCCATTCAAAATTTCTATACATACACAAACATCATGCACATAAATACGTTTTTGCGTATGTATAATGTATGTACTTAGATATTTGTTTGTGTAGCAAAAGAATTAGTGATACATTAAACGAATTTAGAAAAGGGAAAAGCATGTAAGATAGATTAATATCTAAGCTCCAGCAACTTCTTGAGCCTGTTTCAACTTGGCTTTATTTTTTTTCACAGTTTTTCCAACAGCAACTCCTTTGTCTTGCACTTCAACTTCAGTTTGGTTTTCAATCCTAGCAAAGATTGGTTTAGGTTGAGCCATGACCTGGCCACCCTTAAGCCCACCCCACTTGGTGTCTCTCTGCAATGCAAAACAACTTAAATCAGAAACCATAACAGAATTTGTATAATTTGTGTGTGCGCACGCGCATGAGAGGGGGTAAGAGAGAGAGAGAGAGAGACCCAGGTTGCTGCATCAAATTGGTCCCTGGAATAGCCAAGTTGTTCATATATTCTCCAACTCAAGCTCGGAGTAACAGGGGAAAGTGCAATGGCAATAATACGCACTGTCTCTAATATAATTACAAGGTCCTGCTCCAACAACACAAGTGAAAAATCTTGCTTAGGCGTTTGCTTATCTTCAACAGCAACAACAACCAAGTAACATGCTGATTAAGCTTACCTTAGCAGCTAATTCAGAAGCGGTACCTCCTTGCTTAAAGAGGGACCACGGTGCACGCTCATCCATATAGGAATTACCAACATTGCCAATCTCCAGAACAGCCTCACAAGCTGATGACAGGGAGAGATTTCCATAGTGAATATGAGCTTTATCAACCTACAAATGTGAACATTGATCAACCTTTGGGTCACAGGCAAGTCATACAACTAATGAACAAGGGTGAAATTAATGGATTTAAAATATGAAATTTAGCAATTATAGAACCGCAATTCACAACATAAACTACTGTCAGTCTGTTAACAAAACAACAATTCAAATAATTTAGTGTTATAACTTGTGAACAAATAATCATTTCATGTTTGTTTGTAATATAACCACACATAATAGCATGAATACAGAGCTCTTAGATATAGAGTTGTAACTGGCCTCAAACAATCCATCAAAGTTGAATACTCCCTCTAGACTCATATATAAGAAACAAACAACCTGTTAGATTCATTGAAAAAGTGATGTATTTGGACTATATATATGATACATCACTTTTTCAATGCGTCTAAAAAGTTGTTTGTTGCTTATATACGAGTCCGGAGGGAGTACCATATTTTTTCCTCAGTTTCGTCTATTTAGATTAATTAATCCAGTGGCTGATGAATTATTCTACCACGTGCAAAAACCTAGAAGCCTAGAACACATTATTATAAAGTAAAAGTAACAGTTAGCATCCACCTCAAATCAATTCCACCACAGAGCTCTTCTCCGAAATACATGAACAAAAGTTTAATTTGGAAACCCTAGAATTCAGAATAATAAATTACAGTATAAGGTGCCAGGCAACAAAGCAGCTTTCAGCACCAAGTAAATCACTAGGCAAAAAAATGCGGCAAAATCGTTTCCGTTGTCATTGAAGTCAAAGGGCATACTTCAAAATTGACATACATAATACTAGTTTTTTTTCCTTAAAAAAAGAAATACTAGAGTTTTCTAGAGACTTTACCAGCCTCTCTACATTGTCCTTGAACGCATTTCCTTCTGCAGCCGTAGTGGAATCCACCACCAGAGTTGATTGGCAGTTCTTTTTCAAAAGTCCTAGGGTACGATTAAGAAGATTTCCTGCCAAAATAGTGACAGAGATGCATATTACACTTAGCATTAGAGTCATGTAAAAGTTAAAAATATAAAAGCAATATGATGTTACCGAGCGTTACAAGCAATGAAAGAAAGGCAAAAAGTACCAATTGTATTGGCAAGATGTGCATTTACAATATTGATGAAGCGTTCCTCTGAATAGTCCCCATCATTGCCAAATTCCACCTCTCTGAGGAAGAAGTATCTAACTGCATCTGTCCCAAATTTATTAACCAAATCGTTTGGTTCAAGCGTATTCCCTAGCGACTTTCCCATCTTCATGCCATCCTAACATTTTCAAAATAAAAAGCATTGCTGCATGAAATAAAATTAAAATAAGAAACAGATTCATAAAATATTCCTTAGTCACAAACAGCCAAATTTGGTTTCTGACCTTCCACACCGAGGCCCATCTTTTATGAAAGATATGATTGTAAATACAATTTACATTTGAATTGATTAAATTAAATTAAAATCAACTATTCAATTCAATGTTAATTTACTTATATACTCTCATTTGAAGCCAAGTATTTCTTTTCCAGGAAAACCATTGGAAACATTTGGGAAATAAGGAGCTTTGACAAAGTAATAATAAATACTATTATTGTTTTTGATGTTTAGTATCTATATAATCGGTTTCTGAGTTTAATAAATATACACTGATAAACAAACAAGTTTTGCATATATGTCTAATCATTCTTCACCACCTTCCCACAGAGCAGCCAGATAAGAAATATTATAAAGTGGCAAGATGGTGAAATATGATTGGATGTTTGCAACGTTTTGTCAAGCTTGCTTTTACTGCCAGTGTGCAGTTATTGAACTTTTATTTTCAAAGAAAACCATTTGAAGCATTGAGGTACTTCAACAAAACAATGATAATTACTATGGTTATTCATTGTTAATGTTGAGTTCAGTCCTCCACCACCAGTGTTATTGAGCTATCATTGGTATTACTGTTGTTACAATAAATAATGATACTATTATAATAATTTATAATAATAATAATAATAATAATAATAATAATAACAATAATTATGTTGTTAATATCACAACCAATGATAATTTTATAAGAGAGCGGCCTCGCTATCAAAAGACAATAAGGGGAAAAAACATAATTTCTGGCCCTGGCTTTGCTCAGATTTGACACTTGGCATCTCCTCCAAAAAAAGGGACAAAACTGGACAAAGTTACTACTTAGTACTTACTGCCATAGTTACCTCAAGAAGACTCACAAAATAGTAAATAGGTCCAAGTCCAACTACAAATACCTTTGTCAAAAATCCATGGCCAAATACCATCTTGGGAAGGCTAAGTCCAGCAGACATCAGCATAGCTGGCCAATAAACAGCATGGAAGCGTAGAATATCCTACAGAGTAACAAAATCATTAACTACATAATGAAACTGAATGCTTTGCTATTCTGTCTTCTCTTTTAATACTCATAAAAGAAAATCCAATGATTAACAAATATAAAGGGATGCACAAAAATGCAGATGGCTGCAGTGTCTAAGTTCCCAAAATTATGACAAAACAATTGAAGCATTTTCCCACGAGCTGGGATCGGCTATAAAAAGGAACTATGACAAGTAGATAAAAATGCCAGATCATCATCCAAAAAAACAAAAAAGGTATTATCAATTTATCACATCCATCTACCTTAACAAGATAAGAGCAAAGAAACTGTAGATTTCTAACTTAAAGAAAGGGAAAATGTAGGTAAGGCAGCAGAGAGAGCGAGAGAGATTTAAAAAATTAGGAAGGGAAAGAGGAGACATACCTTACCAATCAAGTGCAGTGCAGCTGGCCAACCTGAAGAAACAGCATTTAGTAAATCAGGTTGTTCCTGGTCATCAGATAATGCTGATATATATCTGCACAAACGAAAAAATAGAAAGCATCCAAAAAAAGTTTAGAAATGTACTTGGCAATACAATCTAAAAGATATTATGCAATATAACAGAAGTCTGAATTTTTCTTTATCACTTTTTCCATACAAATAATTATGCATAATTTGAATTTTAATGTATTTCACCAATGTAATTCCGTCAATAAAATAAAGAACCTAACAATATAGACAGAAACTGGAAGTTCTTAAAACAGAGCCAGGTGAATTTCGAGAAGCACAAGTTATAAATATAAGTTCTTACCCTAGTAAAGCATCAAACCATACATATATAGTCTGATTCTTGTCGTTCGGAACAGGGATCCCCCAATCAACGGATGCTCGGGAAATGGAAAAGTCCCTCAGGCCACTTTTGATCCAGCTTTGAACCTTGAAGATTTTTTATAGAATGAATTAATTTGACAGTAAAATATATTACTAAAGAAAAACCCATTTAAGCTACCCGATAAGAGATAATATCCAATTTGTTAAACACCTATATCACCCAGGTGAAACTTCTGTAAAGCATTATTCCACTATTTTTGGGACAGCATGCCGGACAGCATGAGAGGTAAGGTTGCATTTAAGACAAGCCAAATCGTACACTTCCGTATTTGTATCAAATTCAGTTCCGATTAACATATCAAATATTTGAATTAGATTTTGAGTTCAGTAAGATACCATAAAATGGACAACCAGAGAAAAAGAGCTAGAGATATAGAGGGAGAGAGAGGTTAAATCATTTTGGGATGTTATTGGTTTTTATACTCTCTACCAATAAGATTTATGACCACAAAATCACTTTAGTGAAACTATATAGTCATGTGACCATATACTGATCATGTCAAACAGTCAAAGTGTTGCAGATTATAATAATAATGAAGTTTTAAATGTTTTTAGAAGATTCATATTCTTTTAGGAGCCTTGTTATGTTAGGACTCATGAGTATTAACTGGTTGGATTTATCATGAACTCGAGCTCCACGACTTGATAAATGTAAAAGCAGTTTATTACATCATGACTTATTTACTCTGTCAATTCGGATCATATATAACTTTCCATTCTGAATATTCTCTACTTAATGTAGCTAAATCAATTCTAGAAGTAGACTTTAATACAACCAGCATGAATGCAGTATATGAAAAGACTAACAGACAAACAGAGGAAACTTGTATGTATATTGACAAGAGAAAGAGGAACTCATCATTCCCTTACCTCATTTAAACGGTAAGATGGCTGCACAAAACTTGGATTTTTATTCAAAGTTTCCTCCAACGACTTCTGATATTTTGACAGTCTAAAAAAGTAATTGTCCTCTTTCCTTGAAACACAAGGCTTTAGGTGCACCGGACAACAATTATTATCAAGCAGTTCCTTCTCATCCTATATCAAATAGCAAGACATTCTTAAAGTAAAAATATGAAACTAGGATGGTAAACCTAAAAGAAAACAACAATCTCAATCAAAATTTATCATCATCTTAGAAAGTTATCTATCTTCCTATTAAAGAAAGGTAAACAAAGATGGTTGCTGTTGCAGTATATTGCTAATTTTGGATAGTGGTACGGAGCTCCGGACCCCAAAAACACTAAATCATAATAGTGGATCGCAGGATAGCCGCTTTTATGAAGATTAGAAAACAGCATATAACTAAACATGAATACTAAAAAAAAATTACACAAAATTAAAGGGGTAGTCACACTTGACAATCATAATGACCCTTCGTCAATTGTCACTAACATTTAAAATCAAGACCCAATATAATTTAACTACTAATTCAAGTTCTAAAAGTACTCAAACTAATTACAAATGATTCTTCAAAATAAAAATGACAAAAAAGTACTTGAAAAATTCGTAAATATATATAAAAGAGGGCAAAAAGGGCATTTCAAGACTTAACGCCTATAGCGGCCACTAAAGGCTATTTCAGCCGCTATTTGAGACCGCTAAAACAGCTACCGTGAAATGCTCTGCAACAGCAATTACAAATGATTCTTCAAAATAGTATCATTATCATCTCCACTTCCAAAAATCAGCTCAATTTGATAAATAAAAATGACAAAAAAGTACTGAAAAAATTCGTAAGTGTATATAAAAGAGGTCAAAAGGGGCATTTCAAGATTTAATGCCTATAGCGGCCACTAAAAGCCATTTCAGCCGCTATTTGAGACCGCTAAAACAACTACCATGAAATGCTCTGCAACAGCAATTAGCATCGCGACATAGCCCTAATCTGCTCCGCTATTCTGCTATCGCCCGCTATAGCGGTGCTATTGACTACTACAACAGCAGAAGATAAGCAACATCTACAAATCAAACAGGATAAATAGCTAGTCCCAGAAGCTTCAGATTAAAACTCTAACCTTATATTCCTCGCAATTGACACAATAAAGTCCCTCATAATCAGCTCGGTAAATATCACCATTGGCAAGCACTCTAGAATAAAATTCCTTCACAATTGCTTCATGTTTGCTATCAGTTGTTCTTATGAACTTATCATAAGAAATATCCAACTGCAATTAACAAAAAGAAAACCAAAAACAAAATACAGCTATAAGAATATTCAACTTGAACAAATTAGACAAAAATAAAGCGTAAAGCAAAGAACTAAAGGATGGAGATAGAATTACATCTTTCCAAAGCGTCTTGTAAAGTTCTGATATGAGATTACAATGGTCACCAGGGGTGGAACCCTTATCCATAGCAGCAGTTGCAATTTTCTCACCATGCTCATCAGTGCCAGTAATGAATATAACTTTTTTTCCCAGTAACCGCTATAAAATTATATGAAACAAAATAACAAACCGTAATTAATTATCTCTAACGAATTGAATAAAAGTTAACTTAGAGTAAAATGAAAGAGGGAATGGGAACCTGGAAGCGAGCAATGGTGTCGGCGGCGATGGTGGAGTAAGCGCTACCCATATGGGGAGGGGCGTTGACGTAGTAAAGAGGGGTGGTGAGAATATAAGGTTCGTCGTTTGAAGGAGTGGGAGTAGAATCGATGGTGGCGTAGGTGCAGAATAGAGCTTTTCTTCGAGAGAAATGGAAATGGGGCTTTTTAGGGTTGAAGTGAGAAGGTTTAAAATGGAGGGAAAGAAGGGAAGGGTTGAGGAAAGAGAGTGTGTTTTGTAAGGAGCAGTTCATTCTCATTCTCATACTAACAGTCACAGCCATGGCTTCTGAGTTCTGAGACTTCGCTCGCTCTTTTGCTGTTTTGTTCACGACTACATACAAGTGTCCAAGTGGGTGAGTTCTACGGTGTTCCCCTTAAAAAGAGTACATCGGTGTCCCCCAAAATAACCTGCTACACCAGGTTAACAGGTAACAGAAATTATCAAATTTGCTATTCACAAAAAAAAAAATTACGGAAAAGACTAACAAAGCTTTTTTTTTTGTTGATAAAAAAATTGCATATATATATATATATATATATAAATATATAAACATGCGGACAGCCTAATTACATGAGTTCAACTGCTACTGATTTCAATCTTAATAGGAGTACAAGATAGTGGAGAAGTCTAGCAACTAGAAATTAAGGCATCATCTACAATACTTTCTTTATCTAGATACCAACTCCAAGATATATATTTGACTTTATGAACTATATTGGAAATTTCAACTAACTGAGCTTTTCACTTCAGAAGCGCGACGCTGACGTGCTTCACAACTATCAACCAAGAAATATTATTTAGGTAAAATTGTTTTTGTTTTGACAAAATTAGGTAAAAATGTAAAATTGTTCATCTAAAAGACTGAAACGCGACGTTGACATTACTTCCTTTTTTCTTTCTCCATCTGAACAACCGCCTCCCCTGTGCTCTTCTATTCTCTCTAACCCTAATTTGAATTTCACTTTTTTAAGTACAACACTAAATATAATTTATGTTTCATATTGTAACAATGATCGACTCATAAGCATTGTATAAATTAATAGGTGTTGCTTTAGAGTTTCAGCAAAATCTGATGTGGTTTGTCTCATAAAGGACTTGTGATTGCTTCATTTGTAAGCCTGTAGCTCACACTCTGTATAATTTTTCTGCGACCTTTTCTCGTTATCAAAGAAATATTGCATAATTTTTCCAAAAAATGAAATCTATCCGTTGTGCCACATCATCTTGGTGTACATATGGTCTTTAATTAAAAAAAATGGTAGTTTAGGACAAGAGTATGTTAAAATTTAGACCCATATGTTTATGTATTTAGTTAACAAAAAATACTACTATTATTATACTTATAGTAGTAATATAATAATAATTTCATTTGGCCAAGTCAAACTGTGAAAACAAGGAAAACCATATTTATTGAAGTGATTGCGATCATTTGCATGGATATCATCTTTCATCTATACACATTGGTTTTGCAGTAAGAGCGAAACAGAGGGAGGGAAAATAGAAAGAGGAAGAAGAACCTTAAAAATGGGGATCATTTTCATTTGCACCCCCTCAATGAAATTGACTAGTATAATATTTAATTAATTATTTTAATTTCAATAGCGCATGCCAGCTCATAAAACCATGTCTCTCTTCTTCTACGTACACACAGTGACAGAAGAAGAAACTCATTCACTTTAACACAAATCATTTTCCTTCTCTTTATTAATGTTTTCAGACGATTCAAATGCGTAGCGTAGATAAGTGTAACTCGAATCGAAGATTCAGAGAGTAAGCTTTGGATACTGTTACTGTTTCGTGAATTTCGATCATAAATTCACATGACTTCTGCAACGTTCACTCCTTTTCGGAGTACTGGACCAGGAAGTTCAAGGATGCAGTTAATTTCCATATCAAGGTTGAGATCATCGTTCCTCAAAAATCTCCCGGAGCCACTCCGTCGCGCCGTCGCTGATTGCCTCTCCATGCCTCTCACTTCCGCCGTTGATCCTTCCAGAACCCTTCGGGTTCGTCATTTCTCTTTCCTTTTCAATAACTTTTCTAGGGCTTGATTCTTAATTATGCACTTATCGCTATAGACTATTCAAATTTAAATTATTCAAAAAAGTTTGGCATTGAATTTTTTTTAGATAGACAAATTGGTTAATAATTAGTGTGTTAGTTGTTAGAGGGGAGGGGGAGCGGGGTTCGAACCCTGTACGCCAACATTTTTCCACCAACGATGTCTCTTTCACTCAACCAAGTGAGCTACCCTTCTGGGACTTGGCATTGAATTTTAAATCTGTATCCATTTTTTGTCATATGTTTTGTTTTAGTTTAATGTGGAAAGTTTAGGTGAAATAAAGCTTTTTCTCTGATGGCAATAGACATATAAAGTAGGATCAATTGATCAACCTTAGCTTCTTCCAAATATGCATAATTTGTTTAACCGTATGAGAAATAATTTTTTGGAATTTTTTGTGTACAAGTGGGGAAAGATAGTTATGTCAATGCCATGCGCGGTTTAAACTTGTAGGGTGTTCTGAAAATCAGTTTTCTTGTCGAGTACTACTTAAATTTCTAGCTTAATCTCTGACCCATTCTGAAATCTTCATATGGTTTATTAAATTTTTAAGTAATAAATGAATACTTTTGCCCATCCTGGTCCCCCCCCCCCCCAACACACACACACACGTTGTATTTGTTAGTTTTTAGTTTTGTCAACAATTCATTTCTACAGGTAACAACATAACTTTTAAAGGTGATTTCTAAATCAGGGACGATATTTGCTTCTTATTTTTCTGTTGTTTTAATTTGGTATGCGGGAAATGCATCAATTTACATGTAGGCAAACATAATGTCACTCCCTTATTTCCTACTATTTCATGAAGTTCAAGACTGGATTCATTTGTACTGAGAATATGACGTATATCATGTACATCATATCCAACAAATACTTTTGTATCACTAGTAAGTCTTTGTACATGTTAGAATATAAGAGTCTATCTTATTTTAGAGTATTTGGAATTATCTCTTAGCATTAGATTCTTATTACTTAGTTATTATTATGATTAGTTTCCCTAATTAGGATTGAGAGTGTTGTCTTGTATCCCTTTAAATATGGGTTCGTGGTTAACCTTTTGAATAATCACATCATGATGGTTCAATTAAACTTGCATCCCAAGTTCTTGTACTTTTTGCAACATGCATGAACTTTACAAGCTGCAATATAATGTTCTATCTCATAGAGAGCTTTTAATGATGTGTTTACCCATAATCTTTCATGGTATACTTTGACTGATTGCAAATTACAGTCCTTATGTTTGATATTCAAATTACAAGGGCATAATATCACTAATTTTATGAGTAAAACATGTGATTGCAGGACTATCTAGCAGCACCTGCAACCATAGACCTGGCTTATAGTGCAATCCTGGAACATACCATGGCAGAGAGGGAGCGAAGGTAATTGTTGCTTATGTTTTTCGGTAAGAGTTAGTTGGTCCTGTCCGGATTGCAAGAACAAATATTATTCTAATGCATCAAGTTTTTCACATGGACGGTTCTAGACTTATTATGCAGCTATGTTATTTCTTATGATTTAGATTTCCATTGTTAGTTGTTTCATTTTCCTTTTTGTTTTTATGTTTAGCAACACAAGAACAATTTGACATTTTAATGTTCTGCTGCTCACATTAGCACTATTTTTGCCAGCCCTGCAGTAGTCACGAGGTGTGTGGCAGTATTGAAACGGTATCTTCTTAGGTATGTTACTTGAATGAATAGATTTTCTATTGCATCATAACATTGTATCAATGAGGCATTGCCTTTCTCTGTATGATCCTCACTTCTTGGAACAGCATAATTGTGATATTACTATAATGCTTCCTTATTTCTATAAAAAACTGAGTTTTACATTCCCCCACCCCCACTTCCCAATTTTTAAGGCAATACCAAAAGGAAGAGTGTTGCTACTGCTGTGTCTGCATTCTTGTCCATGCCAAAAAAGTCGTGAAAAACATGGAGTAGGATCTTCTGTTAGCATGCTTTATTTGTAAGCTGTTTATTAAGCTTAATGCTGACATTCAATAAGGTATATTCTTGGAGTATATTTTTTTTTGTGAATTTCAGAGTGCTATTTTGTAAAGAGCCGAATCTAGCTGGACATTGTCTTTTTCTCTGTTTCCTCTTTTTTCAATTTTTGGGGGAGGGGTGTTGGTAATCCTTTGGATGTGCTAGGCACTCTTTTATTGATGACTTGAATGTATTTTCTCAAGATTCATTTATGCGATTAACATTTTTCTTTTTCAACATTCATTTGTCGGTTGCTACACTGTTCAAAGTCTCATCTTGTTAATTATTGCAGATACAAACCCAGTGAGGAGACCTTACTTCAGATAGACCAATTTTGTTCAACCATTATTGGTGAATGCGATATAAACCTAAATCGACCATGGTGGAGGTCTTTGAACCAACAATCTGGTGCGTCAACAACATCCACAAACACATCCCCTTTACCTGTACCTACCTTTGCTTCCGAGGCTATTGTGAAGTCACTGAGTTATGTGCGTTCCCTAGTGGCGCAACACATTCCGAAGCAACTTTTTCAGTCAGCTTCATTTGCTGGTCCACCTTCGGCATCAGGACAATCACTGCCAACTTTGTCATCATTGTTGAGTAAATCCTTCAATTCCCAACTATCTCCGGCAAGTGTCCCAGAAGCGGTGAAGAAGGATTCAATCACTTTATCTGTTTCAAAGTTCTCTGAAATTGAAAATTTTGCAGAAAAAGAAAAACATGGGTTCATTGCCCATGATGTTCTACAATGGCGTTGGCTTGAGAAGCAGCAATCATTATCAATGCAAGCTGAAAAGTAAATAAACTTTTATACTCGGTGTTGGTCTGGAGGTCTTGGTTGTGTTAAAATGCCTTAATGGCGATTGCAGCTTATGTTTCTGCTATTCTTGTTATTTATCCCATCACAAATAGCTTCAGTTTTTTTAATATAATATAATTTAATACAGTGATCGAGCTATGAGTTCACAAGACATGAGAGCACATAATTTCCTAGAAGTTGGTGCTGCGGCTCTACTTGCAGGTGGCTTTGAAGCTAAGATGAAGGGGCAACCATGGAAACATTTTGGAACTGACGATATGCCTTACCTTGATCAACTATTGCAGTCTTCTTCGGCAACATCAATTACTAATCCCGCATCTGCTCGTCCCCACCTGAGAGCAATAACTGCATATAAACGCACCAAAACAGGACCTCGTCAAGTTTGGTACATTGTTCTATCATATATTTTCTTGCTTTAATATTTATATTCTCCTTTTTTTAAACAAGGGCAAGCCTTGGTGCAACAAGGTTGCTGCCTTGTGACTTGGAGGTCACGTCACGAGTTCAAATTCTAGAAACAACCTCTTTGCTTGAGGGGGTAAGGCTGCGTACATATATCCTCTCCGTACCCCACATAGTGGGAGTCTTATGATCACCCATCTTTTCTATTTTAATGGATTAAGTTTGTGCCTTGATACATTAATTGCATGCTAGGAAATGTCTTACCAGGCATGTTTATGTTTAGGACTAAGGACTATTATTGTGTGTGACCTGTACTAGTTATACTACCTTAGTACTGGACCTTGATTATTATTATTATTATTATTATACCCCCATAATTTCAAGTGACACGTTTGAGAGCTTTGTTATGTTAATTTTATTAACTCAGGTTCTGTTTGTGGTCTGTTCTTATATTTTTGTATGTTTACTTTTAGAGAATACTTATTCTTATTGCTGTAATTTGTTCTTTCCTCCTTTATAAATTTATCTTATTCTTTTAATAGAAAAGTAAGTACTATTTATACAGCAATTTTGATTTTTGTTTGCATTCTGCAAATACACATAAAATCTTAAATTTTATATTAGTTAAATTGCTGTTTGTATGCGTAAGTTTTTATGATGAGTAATTGAATTGCTTTGCTGCAGTATATTTTCTTTTTGTTTGCAGCCTCAAGGTGAATTTAAACAACGTTTGTTTTTTCACTACTTTTGATGCACTAAATGCTTTTAACATATGGTTTCCTGTTCTGAGCATAATGATTTCTTCAGGGAGGATTCTCCTGCCAGTACATTCCTTCCTCGGGCACGGCAGCTCTTCCAGTACCGTTATTACAGGTATAGATAGAGAAATCCCTCAAAAAAAATATTGTAACAAGTATTTATGTACCGTTATTACACTTTTCAAACCATGTTATTTTCTGGTTATCTTTATAGAAAAAATCAATTATATTTCTTAAACAAAAATTGTATACATGGAAGAAGTTTACATTTGTTGATCATGCATTAGTTAATTATAATTGTTTTATCTCTTCTTTACTATATCTCACCAGATTCCTGTGGTTACCAGTGAGCAACAACCTTTGCGATTGAACTCTGTTGAGGTATATGAAGTTATTGCTGCAGTTTGCTCTGATGTTCCTTCACCAAACACAAATGTCACGATGCAGTCAACTCGGTTAAGCAATAACAGTGGAAAACAATCGATGGACGTTGCTGTGAGCGTTCTTATAAAACTAGTTATTGACATGTATGTTTCAATGCACTTATATGCTTTCCTTTCTAGGTTGCCATCTGTTTATCCCAAATCATTTCTTTATCTCAGTTCTAATGAATGCACAAAAACTTGACTGCACTTTCCCGAATTTTACTATTAAAACATTATTTTGGGAGTCCTGTCTAATCACAACTTAAAAACAAATAGGCTGATACAAAGTAATTTTCAATGTAGTGAAAAGGGAGAGACTGATGTTGAACATCAGAGGAAGATGATTTGATATTATTGTTTACATTTCTATAGTTGGTGTGTTGTTCTGTGAGTTGATAGTATATGATGACCGCAAAATATATTGTTTTGTAGGTATGTTTTGGACTCTCGGATCGCTACTCCACTCACTCTTTCTTTGCTTGAGGTAATGCATCAAAGGACTTTTCTCCCATTATGACAATACTTTTAAATGCTTTTGTTTTTACTAATTTAATTTTCAAATACATCTTTCAGGAGATGCTTAGTTCTTCTAAAACAGCATGTAGGGTTCGAGCATTTGATTTTATTCTAAATCTTGGGGTTCATGCTCATCTCCTAGAACCAATGATAGCTGACGATGCTTCCACAATTGAAGAAGAGTATTCTCAAGAATCCTTTTATGACAGTGACATTCAACTTATGGCCCAAGGGAGCAGAAAAGGAAATTTTAGAAGCAAACTGAACAATTTCTCTGCAATTGATAATTTAGAATCTTGGATTTTAAATATTTTGTATGAGATACTACTTCTTCTTGTGCAGGTATTATTGATCCTCAATTCCCTACTAACCAATTATTTGCTTTTCTTTCGTAATAAATTTTCTTGGCTATGATCATCTTAATGTTGGGTTTCATTTTTTCTTTTTTCTTTTTTTGTTCGCTTGAAGCAACGACTTCTGCTAATGCTTCCTTTTTTCTTTTCAAATATTCTTTTGAGATAGTACTTATTTATTTGTCTGAGATTGCTTTAGTCTCAAATTCATCTTGTTACTTGTTGTAATTTTATTTCAACTTTGAAGGTATATGGAGATATGAGTCTTAATGCTTTTTGAGATAGTATCGAGATAGTACTGTTAATACTTTTTGAATGTTGAGTAAAGATAAGTGACAATTGATGCGACAGAACGCCCTTGTGCTTGAATAATTATGATATTTGTGTGTTATATAATTAATATGCTCTAATATCATGTTTTATGAAGTAATAAAATTCAAATGGGATTATGGTAAAAGCGGGTTGAAGAATCAGGAGCAAGATATTTTAAAAACGACTTGCTAAGTAGATTTTGTGATCTTTGAAAGACTATTGCCACTCATTTTGTTTTGGGGGATTAACACGTTTATTAAATGTTTATTTCATATGAAGATTCTTATAATGGTCTAGCCTTGCTATTCTCATATACAGATTGAAGAAAAAGAGGAATCTGTTTGGGCATCTGCACTCAGTTGTTTGCTTTATTTTGTCTGTGATAGAGGAAAAATCCAGAGAAAACGATTGCAAGTTCTTGATATACGGGTGAGAATTGATATTTCTATTTCTTAATTTCTCTGCCAGTTTATCACGGAGATCCAATTTTTTGTTTCATATGCAAAGTCCCTTCCCATTAGATTTAATATACAATAACTTTCAACCCCAAGCCTCTTCTTGTCCAAGTCCCTTTTTTTTATAATTTCATGCAACTGTGTTTCCCTTCATTCCTTGTATTGCTCCATGGCCACTCATTGATGACAAGTGATTGGCACTATCTCTTTCATTAATATTTGTTTTCTCACTTTGATTTTCCCTATTTTCCTTCCTCTTTGTGACTCCAATTTTCTCTCACCGCCTAATTTTTTTGGCAATTATTTCATTTCTATATCCCCCTCTCTCACTTCTCTTCTTAGGATCCCCGGTCTAACCTGTTCCGCAGCCCACCACACCAACTAATTCATAGGTTTTTTAATTGTATTGATACCGAGATCTATCGAAACAATAGTATGGGTCCCAATAATAATAAAAAACCCATTGTTGGACCTCACTCCAGTTTCTTGTCTTTCTCTTGATTTTGTCAAAAACTCATCTTCAATATTAAATCCATCCAGTAGTTTGCTCACACAAGAGCTAATGATGTTTTTTTAAGGCTTCCAAAATGGTCTGAGCACTTGAATGAAATTTGATGTTTAGATAGACACGTTTCCATTATTCATCTCAGTTCCATTTGATTGAAATGAAATAATGTTTTACAACTTATTTTGAGAGTGTAGGGAGAGTGAGAGTGGGAAAATAGCCATTGATTGGTGCTTCTTGTTATCAGGGTTTTCTTTTTTTGCTCCTGACAAGTATTTATGTTACTGGTTTTTAAAACCTTTATTTCTAATTAATTATCCAAACTGTTAAAAACTCTATCTGCCGTCATTGCGGGCACTTGGTGAGGATTGCAACTACTTTGATTGACCATATTTGTAGTCCTTGTGGGATCTCAACAATCCCCAGAGTTCCAAAACTAGATATCTGGAGCCTCGACAATATGGGTGGCCCAATAACAATGCCCTTTCATGCCTGGGACAAGATATCTAGAACATGGACAAATGCGGGCGGCCCAACAATAGACTTAGAAGTTAGAATAGGCTCTGGTAGTACTAAGTTAGCATTGGGTTGGGCCTAACTCGGACCCCTCCCCCCAAAACTAGTTGAAGAGGTGAGAATTGTTCAAGCCTTATAAAGACTACTTTGATCATATCTTTAGTTGAGGTGGGATCTCAATAGAGACTATACTTCCAGATTCCAAACTCCAGCTTTTCTTTAGTTGTTGGTATTTTGATACTATCTCTTCCTTATCATAGCAACGGCTTACCCATTACTTTGTGAAAATTAGCCATGAAACAGTTTTCAAGACTTGAGTTTGTAAATCAGATCTTTTTGTTTATGTAGCCAGTCATTGCTTTAATTTGATTATTAATATGCTTTATGTAAATATAAATGTAAAACCATTATTATGATGAGTGTTTAATTTATTGACATACGGCATGCCTTTAGGTTATCAAAGCACTTATAGAAACCAGCATGAAGAATTCTTGGGCAGAACTAGTTCATTGCAAGCTTGTTTCCATGTTAGCTAACATGTTTTATGAAGTTCCTGATGAAGTCATAGGACCTGGACCTAGCACACCAAAGTTTCTTGTGAATCAGCTTGATATGATTGGAGGTGTTCAGTTTCTTTTTCGTGAGGTATGCATATTTTCAGCCACAAGCTTGATATACTTCCAATAGGTAGAGGACATTCGACATAGAATTTATTATTACAATAGTTTCACTATCAATTGATAGATATTAAGTATCGCTGTTTACATTGCCAACTAAACTAACAATATGGAGATTACTGACAAAGAGAATGAAAATGCGAAGAGAGATCATTCTGTTCCTTGAGTTGGAGATTTAACGCACTGAATGTGTCCAAATTCTTTATTATTGTTTTCTGTGTGCATTATTAATTTTCCATATTGTTTGAATAATAAGATCCCAGGTTTTTGGTTTTTACAGGAGTATAAAGTGTAGAGTCAAGTCCTAAAATAAGTTCATTGTTATAATTTTATTTGTTATTGGCAACTTTTGATTGATCACCCCATTTTTCTCTTTGTTGGACGCAGTATGCTCTTGCGAACTCAAGAGAAGAGAGGAAAAATCTGTATTCGGTTCTTTTTGACTATGTTCTGCATCAAATTAATGAAACATGTGTAGCTACAGGAATTAATGAATATAGTGATGATGAAATCCAACCACTCGCTACACTGCTTGCTCAAACAAATGCAGCTGAGGCATTTTATATCTCTGTTAAACTTGGGGTAGAAAGTATCGGGGAGCTTATGAGAAGATCAATAGCATCTACATTGTCCAGATATCCCAACAGTGAACGACTAAATAGGGTACTTCTGTCTTTTTCTTTTCAGTTTGCAGGCTTAATGGTTTTATGTAAGATGTTGGGCGAAGTATAAGCTTTATTGTTATGTTATGTGTTTTTTTTTGTAAAGATAGGAGTTTTGTTTTTAGTATCCGTAGGGTTAGTCAATGCACGTATATGGACATTCTGAATATTATTCGAATCCTTCTTTCCTTCTTTCTCTCTAACATTAATATGTTCTTCATTTTATTGCTGTAATAATTTACCTCAGAAGGATTTCCTTTTGACTCATGAAATTGAGATTGGAGACACTTTTTGGGTAACCTAACTTGTTGTCTAATGTTTGCATTCATAATTCCAATCATATCATATCATATTCCATACATTTATGAGAATCAAATTGATGCTATGTTATTTCAATTCATAGAAACTCCAACAGAAATTTCATTTGTCCTTCATCTCACTAACATGAGGTGCTAGCAGAAATAACTGATCAGAAGAAAGTTTGGCCGATGAAATCTGTTCGTGCTTTAATTGAGCTAATGTTTTCTCTAATGCACTGAATAATATTAGGATGAATGTTTCACTTGTATGGTTCAGATATAGGTTTATTTATTTACTAAGAATTTATACCTTTTGTTAATTTTTATCTCTCTTTAAATCTTTGCAGCTCTTGGAAATTGTAACAGAGAAATTTGATTCATTGATAAGTTCATTCACTCATTTGGAAGGAGAGTTCTCTCATATGTTACAGATAACCAAAACTGACAAGTTTCTTGAAAATGTTGAAGTTGTTAATCTGAGAAATGACTCGTGGACCACTTTACATTCTCTTCTTCATTCTGAAAGAATTGCTTGCCGTCAAAATGGGTATGTCTGGTTAGGTGATCTGCTTATTGACGAGATAAGTGGGGAAAGAGATGGAGCTATATGGTCAAATATAAAATACTTCCAGCAGCAAATTTCTCAAGCTGGGAAACAGGATTCTTCAGTTACATCAGATGCTCCTTTGCCTATTTCACTTATGTGTGGCCTTTTAAAGTCAAAACATGACTATATTAGATGGGGATTTTTGTTTGTTCTTGAAAGGCTTCTTATGAGATGCAAATTTTTGTTAGATGAGTATGAAATGCAACAATCAAGGAGAAATGATCTTGGACATGAGCAGAATGATTTGCATCTTGAGAAAGCACATGCGGTGATTGACATAATGAGCAGTGCTTTGTTGTTTCAGATTAATGAAAAAGACTGCACCAATAAGTATGAAACAGACCGCATCAATATTTTGAAAGTAATTATTTCTGAACACAGTGCCTTTTCTTTTATGAATATCCTAATACCGTGGCAATTAATTAATTCCTATAAAAGCATTGTGAACCACACTCACTAAGTATGAAACACTGTTGCCAGTAAATCTGCATGTTCTTTATGCTATCAAAGAAAGAGAAGAATCACTAATCCGTATACTGTGCATTTGAATGTAATTGGGAATCTATTTTGATAGGAATAGGAACATTGCGTTGAACTTGTCTGAGTAAACTGATACAGCATGGTCTCTAAATGATTATTTATTTAATCTTGTAATCTTGGAAGTAGGTTTATTTGTTAGTTCAAGAAGCATTTCTTGATAAATTAAATTAATATCCACAATATCTGAAATCACACTGGTAGATAAGTAGCTGAAGACATTGGCATTTATTATATTTATTTTCTAAATAAAAAACTTCACAATAGTTTTGTTGATAATTATGTGGCTCCTTGGAGCAACATTTTAAAAATGGTCTGTTTGAATACTTATGGGCTTCTGTTTGTAAAATATTTTATTTGGCATACTATGCCTGTTCTGCTCAACTCTTTGTTATTTCTTAACAGATGTGTGATATATTACTCTCCCAATTAAGCCTAAGAGTCCCCCCTGCTATGGCACTGCCCTATGGAGATGATGTGAAACATGACAGTAATTTAAATTGCTTCAGTTCAAACAAAAAGTGTGATAGTAACAACCATCTCTTTAAACAAAATGCTTTACACAAGAATGAACATAACGAGGAGAAAGCTGATAGAAGATCCAGCTACCCTAATAGCTACCATATGGATCACGAGACTGCGGCAATGGCAGCACTTCTTCTCCAAGGACAAGCCATTGTCCCAATGCAATTAATTGCACGTGTTCCTGCTGCTTTGCTATATTGGCCACTAATGCAATTGGCTGGAGCAGCAACAGATGATATTTCATTGGGTGTTGCTGTTGGAAGCGAAGGAAGAGGAAACCTGCCTGGTGCCACATCTGATATCCGGGCCACCCTTCTCCTACTTCTTATTGGTAAATGCACCGCAGATCCAGTTGCTTTCAAGGAAGTTGGTGAAGAACGATTTTTTAGGTGATTGCATGATTCTACATTCTTGGCATTAGTTGGCTTTATTATTATCACACTAATATGTATTCCATGAAGTATGAATCTTCTTGCATCTGCCAGGCATCTTTTAGAAGACACGGATTCCAGGGTGGCATATTATTCTTCTGCCTTTCTTCTGAAGGCAAGAACTTGATTTCAGCTTTTGTGCTTTGATTATACACGTATCACTTTTTCATCATTTATAATTTTTCCCATTACTGCAGCGAATGATGACTGAGAAGCCTGAGAAATATCAAGACATGCTTCAGAATCTTGTTGTCAAAGCTCAGCAGGTACGTCCTTTCCAGTTTCAAGTGATTTTCTTGGAGTTCCCTTTCTAATATTGATACATATCTGTATTAACATTTTTTTCTCTTGCATTCCAATGAGTATCAAAGGATCTTATTCAAATTCTTATTGATAAGTTAGGTGGCCTATTATGTCTTTAAATAAAAATTGTTTTAAATATCTTAAGTTTGTTCGCTTAATAAATTAGCTTTTTGGTGACTAATTCTTAACTTTTCACTTATATATATATATATATATCATGTTTTGTATTGACACTGCACAGAGCAACAATGAAAAACTGTTGGAGAATCCTTTCCTTCAAATGCGTGGCATACTCCAACTAGCAATTGATCTTGGTCTTTTGATTTGAGTTGTGATGTTCGAGTCACAGTTTAGTGGTGGTTACGTTCGTTTTGAATATAGTTGTTTTAGTCTAAGGAATCAGCATTGCTGTTTCTGAGGATCATTCAACATTCATCATCTATCATTCATTCAGATGACACAGGTTGAAACACTTAGCTGGGATTTGCTTTGCAAGCTTCCTTCTAGAGAAATAATTGTGGCTTATTTTTACGCGCCGGAAGAGAATATAGTGGTGGCCAGAGGGTCCGGTGGGATTCATTGAGCTCTTATATTGATTATTCTGAAAATTTTATTGACAGAACAATACCCTTTCAATCTCTTGCGACTCTCTGTGGGTCATGTTGATATGTGTGATCATGTCAAAATCCAAAGGGGCAGTTAACATGGGAAAATATTACAAAATGTTCATTGTGTATTTGGCTGCAAGGCAAGTGAAGGCCAATGTTTTCTTGGAGGCAAAACTTAGAACTCTATTGATTTTGATTCAGCTGGTGAAATGTTGCTGATCTAGGCCTCATCGTGTCCTCCTCAGGTAACTTTCTCTCCTCCTGACTTTCTCTTCCCTTGTAGGTGTTCCATATGAAATCCGACTCTGGCAGGCCTATGATCGACTAATACCCTTCTCTTGAAATATAATTTTCAATGAGAATACTTTAGGCCTTTGTTAGCTGTTAATAGACTAGCTAAATATAATTTTCAATGAGAATACTTTATGCCTCCTACCAAAAAACATACAATGTCTTCATGATTCACCGTGCTTCACCTCCCTTAAAACAGAGCTCTAGTTTTTAGAGTTTATTTTTATGTAGAGGTTTTCTACCCTGCTTCGGTGTCCATTGGAACAAGGCCTAACGCCCCAAGTTGTTCCATAACCGAGGATCCAACTTGGGTACTAGCCAAATCCATCTCTTTAGAGAGTGTGTGCTAACCACTTGCACGCAACCATTGGGTTTCTTGTCTTTTGAGTTGTATGTATGTATTAAAATATTCAAGAATATTGTTGTCCACAACAATATGCCTAAACATTTTTTGACATGTTTTGGCCAGATCATTTTGTGTACATGTTGCTGGCTGGTTACACATTCGAAGAAACCGTATGCTGAATTTGTGCAGAATCAGATACCCGTCGAGCTGCCTTCACTTTTTTGCGTTCATGAAGGGCAGTGTTTAATGTTTATGCTTGATTTGTTTTGTTGCTTGGCATGCGGGACTTTTCATGAAGAATGCACAAACTTTTGTAAATTGTCAATAGTATCCAAGTTGCTCTCCTTTTCTGTAATATCATTACATCGACATTGATACTTTTGTTCTTTATATTTAGCCTTTTATGGTGTGTAGAAGAGAAAGAGGGAAGAGAGAATTTTTTTTCTGTTATCTCTTTCTCTCTTCTCCTCTTCCCTCTTCTCTCTTTCCTTTCTAACAAACACCTTTAGTGTAAAACAAAACAGTACTAAACTAATCCCCTCCATTTCTCTCTTAATTCTTAAACCAAACAATAGAAATTCACTCTTCCCTTTTTCTCTATCTTTTACCAAACACACATTTAACGACTAAGATTGTAACATATATTTAAAAGTTGAAGTGTAAATACTAAATATGTACATGGTTTTTAAATTGGATGGCAATTTACGTGTTTTTATTTATTTATATTTTTGCATAAATGTCTTCAACCTCGTGCTGATGTCTAGTTGAAATGGGTATTGACTAATCTGGAGTTCGGTAGACAAGTAAAATCTGGCTCCAAATTATTCCTCGTGAATCGAACTTGGATATTGACCATTCTTGTTCTTTAAGATTGTGTCTGATTACCACTTGTACTCGTCGATAAAATCAATCATGGGCGTAGAGCTGATAGCTAAATGGGTGCCCACATTTAAAATTAATAGCTATTAGAGTGGATAATGGGGTACATTGTTTTATATATCCTTTTCAAATTCTCAGTTGTGTTGGTCTTGTTGCATATTAGATTGCATTACCTCCTTTGTCAAACTTGCATGATGTGTATATTTCAAATCTCTTAGCTCAAAAAGTACATTTTCGATCATTTTTAAGCCCTAATACATGAGTTAGTACAACTAGGGTCAATTTTCACGTAGCAACCCATGTTGGTTTAAATTGAACACAATAGTCTTAAAATGCTGAAGAATAAGACCATTCCCTTAATCAAAGTTATTTGGGAAGGAACAACTTTGGAAGAGGCTACTTGGAAATTCAAAGGAACATTGCAAAATTGGCAAAAACTCGTGCTCAAATTAAAAGATTTTTTTTGTTTTATATATTTTGAGCGCTAAGTATCTGTATTTGTTTGAGTAGGTATGTTACAATTTTGTAGGGCAAAAGTTTTTAAAAAGGTGGAAGTAGTGCGACATCCCCCTTATATTTGAATGTTTAATTATAAGCATTGTATTATACCCACCTAGGTTAACTATGAAATGTTAATCTAAGTAGCATTAGTAATATTGGGGGACTAATTAGAAAAATTAGGAAGAAAAAAAAATCAAACTACCTCGGTCCCTCCCTTGCCTCTAACCCTTTAACCAACCATAACACATGCAATATCCTTCAAATTTGCAAAACTTGAAAATATTGGTTCCTTAGAAATCATTTCACTCAAGAAGCATTATAGGGAAAGAAAAGGAGGGATGGAGAGAGAGAGTATTAGAGATATTGTTGGTTAGTAGTTAGGCTTAATGTAATCATTTTAGTTAATTTTTCTCATTTGTATCAGTTTTACTTTTATCAATATAAGAGTAATTTGAAGCTTTCTCTCTAATATTCCATAGGTGTCATGTTCTTCGAGAGAGAGAGAGAGAGAGAGAGGGAGGGAGGGAGGGATGGAGAGAGAGAGAGAGAGAGTTGGGAAAGGAGAGGGAAAATGGAAGAGAAGTCCAGCTGGAGTGTAGAAGAAGCTCAAAGGGAGTGAAGAATGAACTTTGGCTTGGTAGAAGAGGGGGCATTTTTCTATTGCATTACCACATTCTAGTCAGGTTTTTAGCTTCAATCCACGTGCCTTCTTCACTTTCTTTGAGGGTATGTTTGGATCGGTGGTATGGAGTGGAATTGAATAGAATAGAATGAAATGATTTAATGTTCCATTGTTTGGTTTTTTTAAAAGTGATGGAATGAAATGGTAAGTGATGGAATCCATTCCATCCCATTCCATTGTTTACCCCCACCCCAATTTGAGAGGTATGAGATAGAATGGAATGAAACCACTCTTCATAATTATATTGTTACACATTTACCCCTTCATCTATATTAGTTATACTCCTACCCTTTTATTTTTTACACTGTTTGGTCATTCTTTTTTAACAGGCGTCGGTTACGTGATATATACAATATCACTAACATCATGTATTCTGTTCTTTGTTGTGTTATTAAACAGGTAGCTTTGAATTTTACATTTTTACTATTTCGTTTACATGCTTATAAAACAACAATATCTCTTTCTTTTTTTTTTTTTTTTTTTAAATGCTTGTTGCGTTGGTTTTATTTAATTAAATAGATAGCTTTGAATTTTACAATTTCTTTTACTTCATTTTAAGCAAAATAAATGAATTGATAATATGGCTCTTTTATTGGTTATATAAAATACTTTGAAATTGTAGAAAAAAAAAATTAAGCAAAATGAAACTGCAGAATTAGTGTTGTTTTTTTTTTACTTATGAACTAGTGTAGTTTTTTTTTTTGACCAGTTGATGATAAATTGGGATATTTCTTTTTAGGCTAAAAGACACTTTTAGTCCCTACAATTGTCAAAAAAATTCAGTTTAGCCCCTGCAATTATAAATTTTTTAAAATAGTCCTTGCAATTACTAAACGTTACTACTTTAGTCCCTGCTGTTACTTTAGTATTAACACCGTTTTAAATTAATGATGTGGCAGTATTTGAAGGTGATGTGTAATTACACGTATGCTGACACGTGTGGGATTCTTTTGTGATGTGTAATTACTCTCACATTCACTCTCTCATTTTCACTCTCTCAATTTAAATTTCTGAGTTTCCCCCAAATCAAATGTTAGGGTTTTTTCTTGATTGAGAGAAGATGTGAGAATGTTGAAGAAGCTACGAATAAGACGAAGTGAAGAAGAAGAAGAAGACTAAGTTTCCAACCTAAGCAATCGAAGAAGAAGACGAAGCGAAGAAGAAGAAGTTGAGAGTGTGAGTGAGTGTCTTGAAGAAGCGACGAAGCGACTATGTCTTCATTTTGCAGCAACTTTTGTCCAACTTTATAGGTCGGTTATGCAGGATAATTATGCAGGAAATTACACTATTTTTTAATCTGTATTGAACCAGAAAATTATGCAGCATAACTGCACCTTTTTCTGTCTTAATTATGTAGCAAATTTGCATCAATTATGCATCAGTTATGCAACAAAATTTTGCATCACTTAAGAAGCCAATACAACATAAATTCCAAGCATACAACTTCACATAACTTCACATTAATTGAACTAATCTTTTGATTACAGGAAGTCGCCCTTGCCTTGAACCACCATTCGAAGATGCGTTGCTGCTTGTTGCCATTGGAGAATATCGTTTCTGGGTAAAGGGAGAAGATTGAAAAAGAAGAGAGAAGATGGAAGAAGAGAGAAGATGGAAGAAAAAGAAGAACAAGAAGAAGAAAGAAGATGGATGAAGAAGAACAGTGTTTTTGGAGATGAGATCCAAGAGGAAGATGACTATTCCTTTTATTCCTTGTTGGCATCCTTATTGGCTGCCACATCATCAATTCATAACGATGTTAACACTAAAGTAACAACAGAGACTAAAGGAGTAACGTTTAGTAATTGCAAGGATTATTTTAAAATTTTTGAAATTGTAGGGACTAAACTAGATTTTTTTGACAATTGCAGGGACTAAAAGTACCTTTTAGCATTTTTTTATGACCGGTTAATTTACCAAGTTAAACAATAATTAAGCAATAATTAAAACTTGAATAATGTTTTTTAAAAGGGTAAAAAAGGACTACAAAAGTTATAATTCATTCTGTTCCGTCCGTTGTCCAAATAGTAAGGGTAATAACGAGAATAAAAATGTTGACCCAAGAGCACTTGGATGAGATGGTAATGGTCTCTTCCAGCTTAATCAAGGTCCTGAGATCGAATCCAGCCTTGGGCATGCAATAGTGTTAAATCTCTTGAGGGAGCTTTGCCGCCAATTGTGGTCCTACTCGGCTAGAGGGATTAGTCTCTGCTATTGCGCGCAGAGGATACTCAGTTTATACCAAAAAAATATATTAAGTCATGCTGTGTTTTTAATAGTATGGGTAATAAAGGAATAAAAATGTTTTAATTGATTCTGTTCCATTCGTTCTCCAAACAATAGAGTGATAACTCTTCTGTTCCATCATAAAATACCCAAACAATGGAATGAAGATTTTATTCCATTCCACTCCGCTCTGTTCCATTGCGTTCTGCTCCATTCCATTCCGTAAAATGTATCCAAATAATTTTAAAGAATCATTTTATTGATAAGTGTCATTCCACTTAAACCGCCCCGTGATCGAATCCAAATCCATTCGATGTTAAATCTTTTGAGCCCCATTCCATCACCTTGTGGTCATTCTGTTCTAGTTGGGTGTTTACAAAGCTACGCTCTGCGAGATACCTGCTTTATACCAAAAAGTGGGCAATCATAATACACACCATAATACTACTACTTATTTTCCTTTCCTGAATTTGAAGTTTAGGCTCGACTGAAGTTGAATCATGCTTTTCAATGGATAACCTTGACATGCATATCTTTGGACTTTGCCAATGCCTACTATGGGTGCGACTCTTAGAAACATGCATTCACATTCTTTAAACAACCTAAATAAAATCTCAACTGACATAACCGGCGTTGTCTTTATCCACAAAAACCCCAACTGAAAATCTCCATGATTGAAGCTCAAAACTACAGTAGTCGATGCCCTTTTGAACAAGATGATAGTTTAGGGTAATTACATGTGGCAATATCAGACATTTTGTGGTAATTACATGTGGCAATATCTGATGTGGCAATTACATGTGGCAATAGTCACCTACTTCTGATCAGCTTTTTTTTGGCAATATTCCAACTCAGGAAAAAAATAATGAAAAACCCTTCTTTAGACCGAATGTTTGAATTTTTTAAAATAGGAGAACTAAATGTATTATGAGTTTTAAAATAAAGGGACTAAATATCTGAATTTTTGAAAATGTAGGAACTAAAACTATAATTTACCCAAAATAAAAAAATTAGGCTTAAATATATGTTACCCCCTACAAATATACAAATTATCTATTTACCCCCTTTAAAAATAAAACTTTTAAAAAAGACTTTGCAAATATAAAATGTTTACGGTTACCCTCCTGCTGTTAGATTATGTTGACAGCGTTAAGTGTAAATATATATTACCCCATTGCAAATATGTTCATTATCCATTTACCCTCACATAAATATATATTACCCCCAGATTATTCATTTCTATTTACCCCCTACAAATATGTTCATTATCTATTTATTCTCATACAAATATTAAGTGTTTGAGATACACTTAACGTGTAACATAATCTAACAAACAGAGTAAGAACTAGAAACATTTAATATTTGCAAAGTCTTTTTTAAGAGTTTTATTTTTACAGGGGGTAAATAGATAATGTGTATATTTATAGGAGGTAACATATATTTAAGCTTAAAAATTAAGAACAAATAAAGGACGAAACTCCATTTTACTTTTACTAGGAATTTTGCAAAATAATTAGTCACCGATGACTATATAGGAATCAGTGTTATTCGTTTTTTTTACAAATTGCATTAAAAAAATTGCCTTTTTCCAATTTTCTCTCTCCCACTGTCTCCTACTCACTAAAATGGAGGGATACAAATAAATATAAATAAAAAAATATTAATAAATGGAGTCATATATGATTTATTATAAACAACTACTATCAAAATAAAAACTATCGATATCAACTATGAGTTTCTTAAATCCGATGTGTCAATTTGACTCCACAAAAATTAATTTAGTTCACCAAAAATTGACTACTAAATCATTTTCTTACTCTCAGTTGACGTAAAATCGAGTTTACCGAACCTACTGATTTCTCAAATTAAACCCTACTTTTAGTTAAGTATCTGTCCGGCGGCAAAGGGTTTTAGGGTTTGTAAGGATGAAAAACCTGAAGCTCTTCCGTGAGGTCCCTTTGGGTCTCCGATTAAACTCCGACGACGAAACTTTACGATTCTCCGCCTTCGATTTCGAGCGCAACCGCCTCTTCTTCCTATCCTCTCACAATCTCATCTACACTTCCCATCTCTCTTCCTTCCACGTCGGTTCCCAATTCTCTCTCTCTCTCTCTCTCTCTCTCTCTCTCTGATTTTTTCGAAAACTCCAAATTATTGATTCATTTATGTTATGTGACAGGAAAAAGAAGCTTGGAGTAAGAACTCATCATTATCTGCAGATGTTGGCAGCATCGATCTGGAACCTGAGGATAATGTTACTTCATTTGATTATCTTATGGAGAAAGAAGCGCTTCTTCTCGGAACTTCAAACGGGCTTTTACTGCTTTATGATGTGGACGCTAACGCAACTCAAGTTGTTGGCAACGTGGATGGCGGTGTTAACTGTATCTCTCTTAGTCCTGACGGAGAATTGCTTGCCATAATAACTGGTTTTGGCCAAATTTTGGTGATGACTCATGATTGGGATTTGTTGTATGAAACGCTACTCGATGAAGGCCATCACGTAAGTAAGGACTATCCACCTTTATCCTTAATCTTAATCCTTCTCTAATTACTTTAAATGAGTATGATTTTTTTTGGTTGGTTGGTATTATGCTATGTCCCAGTTTGGATTAAGCTTGTAATGTTTGAAATTTCTCAATTACAATAAGCTTAGTATGCTTAATTACGGATCTCCAATGACTTAGAAGTTGTAGTATGCTTAATTAAGAGGAAGCTTACGAAATAATTGCGATGCAGAGGCTCATTTTAACTTATTAGAAGCTATTCTTTAAACTCACAGTTATTAGAAGATTCTTTTTGTTTGTTTAAGATTTAAATAAAAGTGATTATCAGATAAAATAATTTTATAGATTTTTATGTGAAGCAGAAGTTGATTTGTGTTTCAATATAGTAGTGAGAATAAATTTTTTAATCTTCTATCTCATCTAGCACCTCCATTAAAAAGTAGATTTTTTTTTTCAGAAGCTACTAAAATCAGTTTCTCATTTTAATCACAAAAATCATTCATTTTAGATTATGGTTAATATAAAAAACACATTTAGAACTATTAAAAATGATTATTTAGTTAAAAGAAATGTTTTTTTTCAAATATTCTGTAAAAACCAGTCTCTCTTTCTCATTAGTGTTTCTTATGAAGTTCATCTGAATTGGCTTGTATATGCTAATATCAGGCTTTTCCAGCCACTCATTACTCATACACATTTAAGTGAATGTTGCTGCCCTATAGCTGTATCATTATTTGCAATTTTCGTTGCGTGAGCTGTCTTTGTATGTAAAGCTGGTTCAGAATAGTGACCGTACTGTTTTTTTCAGATGAAGAAAATTTTATGCCTGGCCGATTGGAGCAGTATCCTATATCTTGGCGAGGAGATGGAAAATACTTTGCTACAATGAGTGGTGTGTGTGATTCTGATTCATTGCTCAGAAAACTTCAGTTTTGGGAGCGAGACTCGGGAGTATTGCTTGCTTCTTCAGACGCAAAAAATTTTGCGGGAGCAGTTTTGGAGTGGATGCCCAGTGGTGCTAAAATTGCAGCTGTTTATGACAGAAAAGCTGAAAATGAGTGTCCCTCCATTGTTTTCTTTGAGAGAAATGGATTAGAAAGAAACAAATTTAGTGTTGGTGAAGGCATTAATGCAAAAGTGAAGTTTCTGAAATGGAATTGCAGTTCTGATCTTCTTGCGGGTATTGTTGAATGTGATAATTATGATGCTATAAAGATATGGTATTTTAGCAATAACCATTGGTACCAGAAGCATGAAATTAGATACTTGAAGCAAGATGAAGTCAGGTTCTTTTGGAATCCAGAAAAACATTTGCAGTTAGTTTGCTGGACTCTTGGTGGTGAGGTCACAGTTTACAATTTTGTCTGGGCCACGGCTGTTATGGAGAATTCTGTTGCACTAGTCATCGATGGCTCCAATATTCGCGTAACCCCACTTTCCTTATCTTTAATGCCGCCTCCTATGTATTTATTCAGCCTGAAATTCCCTTCTCATCTCCGGGGTATGACAGTGTATTACAAAAACTCTAAGAACCAGTTAGCTGCATTTCTTTCAGATGGTAGCTTGTGTGTTGTAGAGCTTCCATCAGTTGAAACCTGGGAAGAACTAGAGGGAAAAGAATTCAGCGTTGAAGCCTCTCATACTGAAATGGCACATGGATCCATCTTACATCTCGTTTGGTTGGATTCCCATAAGCTATTAGCTGTTTCACATTATGGTTTCAGTCACAGTACTGACTCAGTTCAAACCTCACTGAATAAGGGTGGACTTCGAGGCTTTTATTTGCAGGAAATAGAACTTGAATGTTCTGAGGATCTTGTTCCAGGATTACTGACGTGCTCAGGCTGGCATGCAACATTTTCAAAGCAAAGTTTTCTTGAAGAGCTTGTTATTGGCATTGCTCCAAATCCTGCTAGTAAGTATTCTGCATATCTGCAGTTTTCTGGGGGGAAAATCAAAGAGTATGCATCGAAAATTGGGACTGGTGGGGGATCTTTAGAACAAGAATATCAAAGTTTTTCTGCAACCTGCCCTTGGATGAGTGTAGCGCTAATTGGCGGTGCGGCCCCATCAAAACCAGTGCTTTTTGGACTGGATGAGTTTGGGAGACTGCATGCTAGTGGGAGTATAATTTGCAACAACTGCAGCAGCTTTTCACTTTACTCAAATTTGGCAGACCAAGTTATGACGCATCTAATTCTTTCAACTAAACAAGATTTGCTGTTTATTGTTGACATCATTGATATATTTAATGCGGAGTTAGATTCAAAGTATGGAAATTTTGTCCACATCAACAGCAGAAGAAAAGGAGAAAATGAAAACTACATACATATATGGGAGAGAGGTGCTAAAGTTGTTGGAGTTGTACATGGAGATGAAGCTGCCGTTATACTGCAAACTACCCGGGGAAACCTAGAATGTATATTCCCTAGAAAAATGGTTTTAGTTTCTATCACTAATGCCTTAATTCAAAAACGCTTTAGAGATGCATTACTTATGGTTAGGAGGCATCGCATAGATTTCAATGTAATTGTCGATTACTGTGGTTGGCAAGCATTTTCACAATCAGCTTCTGAATTTGTCAGGCAGGTCAACAATCTGGGTCACATAACTGAGTTTGTTTGTTCTGTGAAGAACGAGAATATTATAGAGAAACTTTACAAAAATCACGTGTCTGTTCCCTGTTCAGAGGTTACTAATGTTGTGCTTGCTGGTGGCCTCCAGAATTTTCCTGCTGATAACAAGGTTTCTTCCATTCTGATGGCCATAAGGAAAGCACTTGAGGATCACCTGGCAGAAAGTCCTGCAAGGGAGCTTTGCATCTTGACCACTCTAGCTCGAAGTGATCCTCCTTTACTTGAAGATGCTTTAAAGAGGATCAAAGTTTTCCGTGAGAAGGAACTGTCTCATGCTGATGACCAGAAAAGAATGTTGCACCCCTCTGCCGAAGAAGCTCTGAAGCATCTTCTATGGTTAGCCGATCCTGATGCTGTCTATGATGCTGCTTTAGGTCTTTATGACTTAAATCTTGCAGCTATCGTGGCACTTAATGCTCAGAAAGATCCAAAAGAATTTCTTCCTTTCTTACAACAATTGGAGCAAATGCCTACTCCAATAATGCAATATAATATTGACCTTAGGCTGAAAAGGTTTGAAAAGGCTCTCAGACACATTGCTTCTGCTGGAGATTCTTATTATGATGATTGTATGGCACTCGTGAAAAAAAACCCCCAACTTTTTCCTTTGGCTCTTCAACTTTTTACAGACCATGCCAAGAGGATGTTGTTCCTTGAGGCATGGGGAGATTTCCTTAGTGATGAAAAATGCTTTGAAGATGCTGCGACAATTTACTTGTCCTGTTTCAATCTGGATAAGGCTTTGAAGTCTTATCGTGCTATTAACAACTGGAGCGGGGTGCTTACAGTTGCTGGGTTGCTTAACCTCGGAGAAAAGGAAGTATTGCATCTCGCTGGTGAGCTTTGTGAAGAACTTCACGCGCTTGGTAAACCCGGGGAAGCTGCCAAAATTGCGCTTGACTACTGTAGAGATGTTAACACTGGTGTGAATTTGTTAATTTCTGCAAGGGAATGGGAAGAAGCTTTGAGGGTTGTTTTTATGCATCGAAGAGAGGACTTAATTAAAGCAGTGAAGGATGCTTCTGTGGAATGCGCTGGCACGCTTATTACTGAATATGAGGAAGGCTTAGAAAAAGTGGGGAAGTACTTGGCCCGTTACTTGGCTGTTCGACAGAGAAGGTTACTACTGGCGGCAAAGATCCAGTCAGAGGAACGTGCAGCTAGCGATGTTGATGATGATGCTGCTTCAGAAGCTAGCAGTAACTTAAGTGGAATGAGTGCATACACCACAGGGTATTTACTTTTCCTTGATCCATATGCACATATATAATTTGCCAGATATGGAGCTTCAATTTAATGTGTTTTTTCCATATATTCTGAATCGTTTTCCTTTAACTTCAATGATGGATTCTGGGCATATAACATGTTATAATGAACCAAACCGATCGGACATCGATTGTGTTATACTTTTGATGCGTGAGGCTTCATTTATTTTCCTCATTTCATCAACAGGACCAGGAAAAGTTCCGCTGCTTCTACGTATTCAACTGCAACTACCAGGGCAAGAGATGCTAGGCGTCAGAGGAAAAGAGGAAAAATCCGTCCTGGGAGGTATCTTTATATAATGAGAACTTTTTTGCCACCATCCCTCATTTATGTATTTTACTAACCACTATTTCACATATTTAAAATAATTGTATTTATTCTCTATCCACTATTGCAGTGCTGATGAGGAGATGGCCTTAGTGGAGCATTTGAAAGGCATGTCTCTGACAGTGGAGGCGAGACGAGAACTAAAAACTTTGTTGGTTTCGCTTATGATGTTTGGTGAGGGCGAAACAGCAAGAAAGCTACAACAAATGGCGGAAAACTTTCAATTGTCTCAGATGGCAGCAGTCAGATTAGCAGAGGATACAATATCAAGTGATATCATAAATGAGTCCGCACATACTTTGGAGCAGTATACCAGAAAAGTAAGGGATGAAATGCACAATTCAGAGGCTTTCTCGTGGCAACTCAGTTTTTTTAACTTAAGAAGTGAGCTTAACAAGTTAACCTAATGATCCTGATTTATAAGTTTGGCTGGGATGTATCTGCAAGCAGTTTGATAACGCTGGCTTCTTTACCTGTGAGGATTCAATCCAATCAGAACTGAGTATGACTGTGTAATTCCAATGAATTGATTGTGCTAGTATGAAAATCTATGATAGGTTGAATCATTACAAAAAGGTTGTGACCTTATGGTTGCCAATTACTCCGTGTAAATTGTTTCATTTTGCCCTTGCACCTAACCAACAGTTTTGTTTCTGAGAATGCAATGCGACAGAAATATAGTTACATTGATTTAATTATTTTAGTTGCACCAGGGAATATGAATTATGAAATTATCGAATCCTTTTTAATATTGATTTAATATTTTTGGCTTCATTGCTCTTGAGGTCCCTTTAACTTAATTTTAGGTAACGATTTGGTCTTTTATCTTTTTTTCTAATCAGTCATTTATGTTTACAATTTTTAACACGGTTGCTCTTTTCCGTTAGTGTCTTTCAAAAATTGCTTAGTCATCATTTGAGTCATCCTCTACTTGCTGATGTGGCATATTAATTTGCTGACTCATTATTTAATCTGAGTTAATATTTATTTTTGACATCTAAATTAATATTTATTAAAAATAAATTGAAATCCTGTTTATCATCTTCTTCATCTTCCTCCCAGGTGCAACACCTTGTCCCTGGTGGACCATGCCCAGGTGCAGTATCATGTACACGGCAATGAAGTTGCTTTGGTCCGCCGCAGTCTACTTGCTCGCCCTTGGATTGTTCGCCTCGCCATGTCATCTCTGTCGGAAGCCAACTTCAGCCACGATTTTCTAGCTAAGTTGGGAAATGTCTTCGCAGCAAGACAACATGTTCACCTTGCAAGCTCTCTCTCTCCATGCGGAATGATCCAACTTCTACAAAGTGATGATCATGAGAGTGATCAGTTCGTTCGTCTTAGTCTTTTGTAACCAGTCTTGCTTTTTGTTTTTATTTCTCCTTTGTAACCAAAAAAAAAACTTCTTCATCTTCCTCCAACAAATAATCCCTAAAATTAAATCCCTAAATCACAAGAGTGATTTCTGTTCTTTGCCAAATCCCTTATCAGATCCTGTTTATCATCTTCATCTTTCATCGTTTCCAGTTAAGAAGATGAACAACATGTGTGGAAGTACTCCTTTTTAAAAACAAATATTAAGTTTCGGTGATTAAAAAAAAACACTTTTTCAGATCGACTTTGGAATATCCCCAAATCCTGTTTCTTTGAACTCAGAGAGAGAGAGAGAAGGGACAAAAACGCGATCATATTAAGTAGCTAGAGGTAAAAGGGAGAGAGATATCGAGTCCATTTTGGTAATGGTGATCAAATATGAGATTTTTTTGACGTGGATGTTGCTGAGTAGATTAGATAAATGATATATTATTAAGTAAAGTAAACTAGTGACTATTGTACAATGGTCGATATAGGATTGTCGGCAAAGCATTGTTTTGCGGTAGTGGCAGTGTCTCAAATCTTGATGCCAGTTCCTCTTTCCAATTTGAGTAGATTAGAATCAAATAAATTTAAAACTATCTTTTTGCAAACAAAATCAATTGAGTCACTATGTGAAGTCAGAATTATATTTGTAGTTATTTAATTTTGTCTATATATAATTTTAGTATATATTTATCTATTTTAACTGTATTTGCGTTTCTGCTTCTATGCATGAATTTTTGAGTTTCCGCGACTCTTTAATGAACGATCCACCCCAACTTCTCGATCAAGATCCGCCACTAGTGCTAGCTTTCATCTTTATCTCTCTTTCAAAACATTACATAATTTGTGTCTCTTTGTGTTAACATGCATAACTTGACGTTGATTTATGATGGAAGCACAAGACATGGAAGAGAAGATAAATTAGCTGATACTTAGTCAATAGCATATTGTATCTATTATCAATTTGGTCTTCTATGCCAAATGTAGAGCTTTTGTTTTGCCAATTTAAAGTTTTTGGTTAGACCAAATATTGGTTTATGATAGATCAGAGTTAGGAGACATTATATTCTTATTTTCATTCCATTTAGATTAGAAATGAGCTTTAGTTTGTTGTGTCCCAATGCTTGATTTGCCTATATTATTAGATATATAGTTGATTAGTAGTTAGGGAGAGTATTGGTAGTTATAAGTGAGTTAGTTAATAGTTAGTGTATGCCTATATAAAGAGACTTGATGTAATCATTTAGTTAACTTTTATCATTTTGTATCACTTCCACTTTATGAATACATGAGTCTTTGAGAGTTTTCCTCTCCAATCTTCCATGGATGTCATGTTTCTCAACATATATATTTTCTGCTTTAAAAACAAAAACTTTAGCTATGATAACGCAATGTTGGACATACTTTGCAGTGTCCCAAATGTTGATGCCAATTCCTCTTTCTAATTTGAGACTGTAGGTTTAAGTATATAATATATGATATTTGCTTTTTAAGGTGTATTTTGGTCCGTGAGTTGGCAGTTATTGAACTTCTTTTTGAATGATACTAACTAAAACTTCAAATTCTGCATTATATACGTTTTGCACTCAGTGATATCGAAGACTAAAATTTGTTTATAAAACTAACTAGTTACAACTTTCTTTTGGCACTCAAGGTTTACTTACAAACAATGTAGCTGCAACAAATTTTTTCTCTAACATTGTAGCTTTTAACACCAAATAATCATTGAAATTTGTTTACAAACAGTGTGGCTGCCGGTATTAAAATTTGTTTACAGACAGTAACATTTAGCACTAGATTTGCTGCATAACATAAATACTAGAAGGGAACCATGTTGCAACTGTCAACAGGTACTTTGCTCTTAAACATAGTTCAGTGGTCATAAAGTATCCAACAAAAGATGTGCACCCTAACTTCAATGAATTGTGAAACTCACATATCCTAAGTAACCTTGAATGACTATGATATTTATCATTACTGTTGGTTCATTATTGAATCTTAGTATAAATTCTGGAATATTTTGCTTGCAATCTATCTAATTATGTTCTAACTTCCCATTTATTTTGTTGTACGAGAAAATGTAGGTTGCTCCAGTTTCTTGCCTATGCTATGCATTACATGTTGTATACCATTTGTTCCCCACCTACAACACCTTGTGCATTACATGTTGTACACCATTTATTCCTACCACACGTTTGCACCGAATTAATCCCTACCACACACCCCGTGCATCGCACGGGCGAGTCTCCTAGTTGTACTTATCTTTCATTTGGGTAATGTGAATAATTGAATATGGATCAAGCTTCTCACTTTAGGTGTCCCTTCATACGGGCATTTCTCTTATAAGATAAAGTAGCCCCCATACTCTCTTTACTTGGCTATATATCTTTGACTTGGCTATATATCTTTGCTCTTGATAATTATTGCCAAAAAGTGGTATGCGACTGTAATATCATAACATTAAAAAACCAATATGCGTCTGTTTTTATTCTTCTTATTACAGTGACATTCTTGCACTCTTGCTTGTGCAGTTTAAAATCTACATCCACCAAACCAAAATATCAAGTGCTCCAATATGATAATAAAACTCTATGGTCAAGAAGGCATAATAAACAGCTTTTCATTACTCCAAACAGCTAAGAGATCTGATGAAGAGAAAATAGAAACAAGGTGGTGTACTGCCATGCGGAAACAAAGAATGATAACATACAAACATTAATGAAGCCTTTCTAAAATTTTCCATCAATAGGTAATCTCTATTTACTGTGTAAAACGTGTGTGTATAACATTGTTGACTTGATATCACTAGGCCTAGACTATAATGAAATATGTGTTTCTGATATATATTAAATCACTTTCCTGAAAGCTTCTCTCTTATCTCAATTCTTGCAACACGAATCAAGAATAAACCAGCAAAGAAAATAGACAAAGTGAGCATAAAAAATACACTGTTCCATCCCCTAGGTGAAATATAACCTGCTAAAAGTGGTCCAAGAGCAGCTCCAACAGAACCAGTACCATCTATGATTGCAGTAACAGTAGCAAGCGCCCGTGAATTACCACCGCTCTGCGTACCAAGATCAGTAGCCACAGCAGTAGTGATTAGCGAGTATGGACCATTTACTAAAAATCCAGAAAGAAACATCAAAGTGATGTTGGTCAACATAGAGATGCTCCCAAAAGCGCGATACAAAAGAAGAGCTGGAATTGATAAAAACAAGAACAGAATCGAAGTAATAGCACGAGCTTCAATCATATCTGAAATGAAACCCGCTGTGATTCCTCCTAGGACCCCCCCAATGTCAAATATTGTTGAAAGTAACCCAGAACTTTTGTGAGATAAAATCACACCAGCAACCGCTGCAATGAACACCAAATTAGGACATAAGGAGAGACCAACAAGAAAAAAAAATATTTACATGATTTAATATGAACACTAGTTAATTTGCTTAGCAATCCAATTTCCAAGAAGAAAACATTGAATACACTGGATTAGGAAGGTGGAATCACTAGTAATAAATTAATTCAATAGGCATAAAACAATGAAATTCTATCCGACAAAAGAACAATTACCTGTGTGCCTTATGTAGAAGGGCAACCAATACAGAAAAGTGTAAGCCACAAGCTTAGAGAAAAACAGACAAAAAGCAAATGGTGCCACTCCAGGTATCTTCCATGCCTCTATAAATCCAATTGCAGATGAAGAATCTGAATTTTCAGGATGAATAAGGTTTGCTTCCTCTGATTCGACTTTCTGCAGATCCTCTGCATTGACTGTTTCAACACTCATTTCAATTTCCATTCCAGTATGTACAAACCCCATGTCTTCAGGATTTACAACAAGAAACAAAAACACCAAAACTCCTACCAAAATGATAAGAAGTCCAGGTACCACAAATGACCAACCCCATCCGAATTCCAGAACTCCGGAAGCCACAACTGAACCAATGATATTCCCCACCGATGTATGCGAATTCCATATCCCCATTATCAACCCCCGCTTTGATTCCCCAAGCCAATTCCCCACAACAGCAACCACACAAGGCCACCCAATTGATTGAAACACTCCACAAACAATCTGAACACCGACGAAAAACCCCAACACATGAATATCCAACCAGTATCCTAACCCAAAAAGTATGGTAAAAAAGCCACTACCCATCATCCCAAACACAAGGAACAACCTCAAATCAATCCTATCTCCAACATGGCCTGCCAAATACATGCCAATGGCGTAAGAAGTGAGGAACGCGAGATCAAGCTCACCGAGTCTGTGAGTTCCCTCAGTTCCATTAAAAGGGGGCCAACCAGAATCAACTTGAATTTGAGTTACATTAGATGGAATTGTGGGTCCCAGAACACTCTTGACAATGCTAGGAGGCTTCCTAGAGGCATGGAAGGAAGCATATGCAAGGAATGTGATAACAAGAACACAAATTTGGTGGAATAGTAGGGTTTTGTGTGGGGGTTTCAGACCTGGGAAGAGATTCAGAGCTGGAGCTAAGCTCAAACTCTTGGAATTGGATTGCATTCTTATTCACGAGGCTTCTACTTTGCACAGAGAATCTAATCTAATCTGGCACAATTGCACAAAGAATCTAACTTAATCTAGCACAATTGCACAAAATCTAGCACAATTGCACAAAGAACCTAACCTAATCTAGCAAAATTGCACGATCTTTCAAATTCTTTTCTTCTATGTCTATATTGTTCCTTTCAAAGATGTGTATTACGTAAGAATCTATGATCTTAATGAAGAATATTGAAAATGGATCAAAATTGGAGATTGCAAATTCATACAGAAAGATTAAAAGGACTTACAATATCGGTCACAAAGATGCGATTCTTAGCACAAATGTTCAATTTGTCCCTTTGGATAAAAAGCACGGTATTTTGGAGTGGTGAGAAGATCAGAGGAGGGGATTTTGGTTCGAATGAAAGTGCCCTTAAAAAGCAGTTAAGTACGCTAACAGATTTATAGATTATTACAATGGCAGAAGAATTACACACATTCACCCAGAATACAAATCATAAAACAGAAATGCAGGGTTCCTGTCAACAAAAACACTAGAATCAGATATTATGTAAATCAGATGAAGTGTTGTAACATGCAGAAATTGACTAAAACTATCGCAACCAAGAAATTCCAAATGAGATCAAAGTTTAAATATTTCAAGAGTAAGGTACCTGAACTTTAAAAACATTTGAACGAACTCATTCATAAGCCTTGTTGAAAAATATTGCTCCAATTGCAAGATAAAGAGTACAAGAACGAAAATGTTTTAAATATTTTCAATTACTACCCCATCGACACCGCTTATTACGCAATCATTATTTTCATGTTCCGAGTCACAAATATTTTCAAGGAAAGTCAAGTCATTATTATTCCACAAACATAAACTTTGATAATCATCAGGTATTGTAAAACAAACTATAATCAAACAAATATTTTTCTAGTCATGCAAACCAACAAGTCCTGAAGTTAATAATGACAAGCATAAAGAGTCAGTGTTAAGAAAAGTTATTGTTTACCTTTGTTAGTTGAGCAAAGATCCCTCCCCTCCTTCAGGTCCTAAACCATCAATAGCATTAGCCACATGTAGAAATCATATTGATTTTGAGTTTGAAAGTAGAAATATAGAACCTTGAAAGAGAACAAGAAATACAAAAGAGTTATGCAATAGAAACAAGTACCAAGAGAGGAATGCATGGAAAAAGCTGCCAAGAATGCAATGATAGAGTTCATGCTTTGTGATTGAAGGAACATCTGGCAAGTGAATGAGACAATAAAAGCAAACATAATAGGAATTGACCAAAGAGAAATGGTTCTTCTGCTGGAACCACTTCTTAGAGTTGTGTGATTTTTTTTAGATAATCTCTTAGAGTTGTGTGATGGTTTTTGACTCTGTAAAATAACTTAGTAACAATTGAAATCACTTGTGGATTGTGTTGCATTATTAGTTGATCTCAGAATATACTTAATTAATTTATTACCCGTGATATATAAGAAAATAAACTATACAGAGTCTTTATAAGAAAATGCAGAAAATACCAACCTTGATGTTGAATTTCTTTCTGATAAGTGAGTGAAAAAATCCTAAATATGCTCCAACAGAGACAATGAAGGCAACTGCTAGATAAAGAAAGCAATCGTGGTTTCATTTCACCTAAGAAAAGCATTGTGGTTTGCAAAGTCTTCTTCAAACTAATCAAACTAATTGTATGAAAAAACTGATACAAACATAAGCATACACAGTTTAAAATGTCTAAAGAGAATTCAATACACAAATTAACAATCACAAGAGTAACATGGCAATTTCGGAATCCAACAAATACACAAATTAACAATCACAGTAACAAGGGAGAATGAGGTTATGGTTTAACGAAGAAGTTACCAATGTGCGAAGAACTTCTATTCGATCTGTGAATGAGATGATTGTAGCTAGCGAGATGTAGAGAACGAGATGCAGATCGAGTGTGAGATTGAGAGCCGGAGTGAAAGCGAGATCGAAATCGAGAGGTGAGAGGGAGATGGATCGCTCATCGTCGCTCAAAGTGGGGGAATTTTAAGACTATCCATAGCGTGTTTTCGTGCTTGATTTCTTCATTGATGGATTGATAATTCTGAAATTTGCTAGAGCGATGATGGGTTTGTGTTTCAGATTTACAGATTTTTGGGTTTGTGAGAGAGATTTACAATCCAAAGTTAAATAAAAAGAAAAAAAAGGGCCCAACCGGGTTCGAACCGGTGACCTCTTGATCTGCAGTCAAATGCTCTACCACTGAGCTATGGACCCTTTGGTTGACAGAGTTCGCAACATTTTATATGTATAACTTTATCGAATTTGTGGGAAGAGGAAATTCCGCTACATGCATCTGTGTCAAAGATTAATCTGTTTATCATCATCCCCAACGTAGACAAGCTTGAACACTCTCTTAAATGCAGAGGTATTCAAAGATTTTCAGTTTGTTTTTGTTGTTGGACACTCTGAAAACGGTGTATCACGGCAAAAAAATGTTATCGAGAGAGTAGCTGAAAATCTATTAGCAAGTGCTTATCCCTATCAGCAATTTACTTCAGCAGGTTTGTCGTTTCCGACCGACCACCTGCGACGTTGGCTTCATGTGTTTCATACATTATGCTAGGTGGTTAATGATACGTTTTACATACATTCTCGCAATTGAAGCGAAGTCGAAAATCTGCAGCAACTTCATTGTGTGGTGTGTAGAAAAAAAGGTTCTGAATGTTAAGTCCCACATCGGTTAAAACCAAAGGAAAGAGTGGTCGAAGCTGTTATAAAAGAAAGCGTCAGTGAACATTGTAAAGCATCTTTGCGCTTGGGGCAATGACGCAGCTAATGAGGTTCTAACTGAGGCGCGTCTATTGCTGGTTGAAAACTATTTCCAAACCCCCTCTTAGGCCTGGGTTCAGCCTTGGCCTTCGAGAATTTCTGGAAGGGCTCCTTCGGGGTAAAGCCCTGCTATTCTTAGTTCAAATTTTTTCTAGTCTTTTTATATTTAGGCAATTGTTTTTTCTACGGACTAGAATAAAATCCTGCTTCGTTTTTTTTTCTTAATACTAAAATTAAACATGCTTCTTGATAGCAATTATAAATTCTAAATATATTTGGCACTGCGTATAATTTTATCACCACAGGTTAAAAATTAAAATCTAGTAAAATCTTCATTTTTACAAACAAACAAATGTTCAAATTTGTCGCACATCTTTTTGGACTTTTCCTCCATTATCGCTAGTGCGTAATTAATAGAGGATGGCACTCTATGTATATTAGTGAGTTTCAATTAGGTCATTATAAAAATTTAAAAATAACCAAAACTAAAGTAAAATATAATCATTTTTGCAGTGCGAGATTTTCTAGATTCCTTTTTCTTGTTATTTACTATTTATTTATTGTAAAGTTGCACTTCTCTCTCTCAAGCCAAACCGTCACATTTGTTTTATTTTCTATTTAATATCATTTCTCTTTCTTCCAAAACACTAAAAGACAAATCTCTTTAAATTTTTTTCTCTTTCTTCAACCCCTCTTTCTTCAACCTCTAAACACAAGTTCAGATGCCATAGAAATTTTCTCGAAAACGCATGAGCCATAGAAATTTTCTTCTCAAAAACTCTCTTCTTCTCGAGATCTCTCAATCAGTATGTATCCGACCAGTACACCCGCTGAAATCTTTAAACCGCCACCCGCAAAACCGGCAACAAACGGTCGGAAATGGATGGCAGATCCTCAACCGCGGTTTCTTCGGATGGGGATTTACGATCGAATCCGTGTAGAATCGCCTCCACCCCTAACTCTATGTATATTAGTGAGTTTCAATTAGGTCATTCTAAAAATTTAAAAATAACCAAAACTAAAGTAAAATATAATCATTTTTTGGCGAGATTTTCGGGCTTTCCTAATATATCTAGCTAGAGTCTGGTTAGTGCCGAGCTTGTAGGAGCCGTCGGTCACTTTTGGTTTAGGGGTCCTCGCCTGCATAGCCGCTCTAGCGCTCCTCTTCGGTCTTCTAGGCTCGCATTTGAGCCGGCTAAGTGTCGCGCGTATCCGAAGAAGTAGACAAAAGAAAATGAGAGAAGTTGAGATCCTTTGTCTTTCACGGTTCAAGGTGCCAGTTTTACCATGCTATTTGAGTCCTACTGGTAAGACATAAATTATGTGAGTTACAAATCATTTAAGTTACAAGTAGATAAATGGTCTAGCATAATGTATAATTGGCATGCAAAGTAGATCAACAACAATGAGTAATGATTTTTAGTCATGAGAGTTATAAAACATCCAATGATAAAATATTAGAAATGAGACATCTAGAAAATATTCATATCACTCATGATTTTGTTGCATATTTTTTATTATACACAACTGAAAGTAATACAAAATAATATGATTTTGGATTTAATTTATATACACCATCAATTAAGAGATATTTTTAAATGTCAGCCAATTATAAAGTGACAGATCATAAAAAATATAGTGACTAAAATTGTGAGTGAATCATAATAGGGGAACCAAAAGTGTAATTAAGTCAATACTTTGATTTTACCTCAACACTTTAAAAGTCATTCATATTATGATTTTTGATTTATCGAATACCGCAGTGATGTGTAAACTAATTATTTTTGAGTTTAATTTTTATACACATAGTGTGTATAGACTTTTACAACCACCACCGATAACGATTCTTGAAATGATTGGTTACTAGTTGATTAACTGGTGGTTATCAATTGACCAATTTCTTTTTATGATGTGTCAGCCTCTAATTAGTACATAGTGTAAAAGACCTCCTATATACCTATTTTGTATATAAATTAAATCATTTATTTGTTGTATTAATTTACTAAATATTATTTAGAATAAAAATAAAAATAAAAATATAATGCTATTGCCCAACGGCCAAGGCCAACAAGGCAAGAATTGAGAAAGTAATAGGAAGCTCTAGAAAATGGATATGGGACCCACCAAAATGGAAAAGAAAAGGATGCAATGCAATGCTGCTGCATGGGCATGTTCTGGAAACTATTCACGGAAAAACACCCCCCCCCCCCCCCTGTTGCAGTACACCATACCATTCCATAAGCTTCGGTTGTTGGCTTTTACTCTCTCAGCGCTCAGCCACCATTTTCTTCTCAGGTTCCTTTTCTCTTTCAAGTTTTCACCACTATATTTCATTTCTCTCTTATTTTTTTCTCCTTCTTTGCAAGCTAAGCTAATTAAGAACCGGGATTGTGATTGCTTCCATTCCATGTTGCAATCATTCGTAATATATTTTTTTTTTCATGTTTTATGCAATTGAGTTTACCTGTGATGTGATTTGACTGTCTATTATTTTAGTGTGAATGGCAACTTAGTTCATCAAATTTAACTAGTTAGTTAGTTGGTGATATTAATCATAAATTGTGTAATTTACGCATTTTTAATTTATTGTTGAGAGTATTTGATTCTAGTTGAGCAACTTGCAGATAACTGTTTCATTTCACCATTGCCTTTTACTTTAGAGAGTATGTTGATGAATGATGATGGCATTTTGATATCAATCTCTCAAATCCAACGTTGAGCGTCTTTTTTCAATTTGCAATCTCCTAAATCTAGCTTTCTGTAACATTCTTCATGCGTATCACACTTTATTGTGAATGTTTTGCAAGTCTATTTATGGAATATCTGTCTTATTTTGGCCCTTTCAGGAAATTCTTCTAGTCAATTTTGTTTGCTTATTGATAAGGAAAAACTGATCATGTATGTAAATAAAAGCAGTGGTTGAGGGCATTTGATTACGGGAAATCGGTGATATTCTTGATTGTCCTGACTCTCTTGACTTGAGTGAGAACCATGGCATGGTTTAGAGCTGCTTCCTCCTTAGCTAAGCATTCAATTAGGAGAAATATCTATAGAGGTGGATTGCCATATTATGTGACAAGCACCACAGTCCTTCCTTCCACGAGTAGACGCATTCATAGCACAATTTTCAAATCCAAAGCACAAGCTGTTCCCCTTTCGAAGTTGTCCGACAACTTCTTGAATGGGACAAGCAGTGTTTATTTGGAGGAGCTTCAAAGAGCTTGGGAAGCTGATTCAAACAGTGTAGATGAGTCCTGGGACAATTTCTTCAGGAACTTTGTGGGTCAGGCTTCTACCTCTCCGGGAATTTCTGGTCAAACAATTCAGGAGAGTATGCAATTGCTGTTACTGGTGAGAGCTTTCCAGGTTAATGGCCACATGAAAGCGAAACTAGATCCTTTGGGTCTTGAAGAACGAAAAATCCTCGGATGAATTAGACCCTTCCCTTTATGGATTCACTGAGGCTGATCTTGACAGAGAATTCTTTTTGGGGGTGTGGAATATGTCTGGTTTTTTGTCTGAGAATCGCCCGGTGCAAACCCTTAGGTCCATTTTGACAAGACTCGAGCAAGCTTACTGTGGTAGCATTGGGTATGAGTACATGCATATACCAGATCGCCACAAATGTAATTGGCTTAGGGAAAAGATTGAAACCCCTGCGCCCACACAATTCAGCCGGGAGCGACGCAAGGTCATTTTTGATAGGCTAGCCTGGAGTACGCTTTTTGAGAACTTCTTGGCACTAAGTGGACATCAACAAAGAGGTTTGGGCTTGAAGGGGGAGAGACTCTTATTCCTGGAATGAAAGAAATGTTTGACCGAGCATCCGATCTTGGAGTGGAGAGCATAGTTATGGGAATGGCACATAGAGGAAGATTGAATGTTTTGGGCAATGTAGTTCGGAAGCCACTTGGTCAGATTTTTTGCGAGTTTAGTGGTGGTCAACCTGTTGATGAAGTTGGGCTCTACACAGGAACTGGTGATGTTAAATATCACTTAGGAACATCTTATGATCGCCCAACTAGGGGTGGGACTGGGAGGAGAATACATTTGTCCTTGGTTGCAAATCCCAGTCACTTGGAAGCAGTCAATCCGCTCGTTGTTGGAAAAACTCGAGCAAAGCAGTATTACTCAAATGATGTAGAAAGAATGAAAAACATGGGTGTTTTAATTCATGGAGATGGTAGTTTTGCCGGTCAAGGCGTAGTCTATGAAACCCTTCATCTTAGTGCTCTTCCAAATTATACTACAGGTGGGACTATACACATTGTATTCAACAATCAAGTTGCATTTACAACTGATCCTAAGGCAGGAAGATCTTCACAATATTCCACTGATGTTGCTAAAGCCTTAAATGCTCCCATTTTTCATGTGAATGGTGATGATGTGGAAGCGGTTGTTCACGTATGTGAACTCGCTGCTGAATGGCGACAGACTTTCCATTCAGATGTGGTTGTGGACTTAGTATGTTACCGTCGATTTGGCCACAATGAGATTGATGAACCGTCTTTCACCCAACCTAAAATGTATAAGGTTAGCTCTTTTGTTAATTATTCTATTATTTTTTTTGTATGCATATTATTGCTTTTTAACAAGTTAATCAGATTTCCAGCTTTGTGCGCGCTATGTATAGGTCATCCGAAACCATCCATCAGCTCTTCAGATCTATCAGAAGAAACTTTTGGAATTGGAAGAGTTAACTCAAGAAGACATTGATAAGATACACAAGAAGGTCACTTCAATTCTAAATGATGAATTTTTGGCCAGCAAAGATTACATTCCAAAAAGAAGAGATTGGCTTTCAGCATATTGGTCTGGTTTCAAGTCACCTGAACAGCTTTCGCGTATACGGAACACTGGGTATAGTAAATCAATGTTAATGTTCTGTTGATTGTATAACAGCTGAAATCTTTGATCTATCTTATGCAGGGTGAAACCACAGATTTTGAAAAATGTTGGGAAAGCAATCACAGTCTTGCCTGAAAATTTCACTCCTCATAAAGCAGTGAAGAGGATTTATGAACAACGTGCTCAAATGATTGAAACGGGGGAAGATATTGACTGGGGATTCGCGGAGGCACTTGCTTTTGCGACATTGATAGTTGAAGGTAACCATGTTCGTTTAAGTGGCCAGGATGTTGAAAGAGGAACGTTTAGTCACCGCCATGCTGTAGTTCATGATCAGACTACTGGGGAGAAATATTGCCCACTTGATCATGTGATAATGAACCAAAATGAAGAGATGTTTACTGTTAGCAATAGGTAACCTACTTCTATATCTGTGTCTGTGTAACGGTATGAAGAAAATTAATCGCATTTACATGGTTATTTTTCTGATTTTGTTACTCATGCAGATTAAGCTTCTGTAAGTTGATTTAATATCTTGCTAAGCGATAATCAATGTTTGCTTATTTTAGTACTGGTTTATTTTAAGTGTAATCCACTTGATATTATTTTGAACTAATGATAGACTGATTTTTTATTAATCTCCTAAGTCCTTCTTAAGTAATATTTGATATACAATATGCAGCTCACTTTCTGAGTTTGGTGTTCTTGGATTTGAATTGGGTTACTCAATGGAAAATCCTAATTCTTTGGTAATCTGGGAGGCACAATTTGGTGATTTTGCTAATGGAGCTCAAGTTATATTTGACAATTTCTTGAGTTCCGGCGAGTCTAAGTGGCTCCGTCAGACCGGACTTGTTGTGTTACTTCCTCATGGTTATGATGGTCAGGGTCCAGAGCATTCAAGTGGGAGATTGGAACGCTTTCTTCAGGTGCGCTGTTGCAAATTTGTGTTCTGATTTCCTTGAAACATACTTCGAAGCATATTTTTAATTTCTTATGAATCTTGTTGCCAACTTTTATCTACTTTGTTATTGACATCTCAGATGGCTGATGACCATCCTTATATTATTCCTGAGATGGACCCTACTCTTCGGAAACAAATTCAGGAATGTAATTGGCAGATTGTGAATGTTACAACTCCTGCGAATTTCTTCCATGTTTTACGGCGACAGGTTTGTAGTTGGTACATTGATTGTTAAGTGTTAGCTTTGTCACTTGAAGTTGTATTGCTTAAGTTAAGCTTTTCACTGTTGCTTTTTCTTTTCTTGCAGATACATAGAGAATTCCGTAAACCTCTCATAGTAATGTCCCCAAAGAACCTGCTTCGAAGTAAGGTTTGCAGATCGAATTTATCTGAGTTCGATGATGTCCAAGGACACCCAGGTTTTGATAAACAAGGAACCAGATTTAAGCGCCTCATAAAAGACCAAAATGACCACTCAAATCTTGAGGAGGGTATCAGACGTCTAATACTTTGCTCTGGAAAGGTATGTGACACTCATTGCAACTGGTTGTTCATCTATTAATCATGTTTGCGAATTTCATTTGATGTTTCGGTTATATGTATGTTTCGCGGATAGGTCTTTCGTTGTTTTCTTCATATGTTTCTTATAATTATCGATGTCTTATCTTCATCACAGGTTTACTATGAACTTGATGAACATCGTACAAAGGTAAATGCAAAGGATGTTGCAATATGTAGGGTGGAACAGCTTTGTCCTTTCCCTTATGACCTTGTCCAACGGGAACTTAAACGATATCCAAGTATGTCTTTTCAAATTCTCTTTGTACTTTGATGTGCGTCAATGTCTTTGAGTCAAACGAAGTGATAAGCACCACCAGTAAACTCACACACGTAAAATAGAAATCCCGAGTTCAAACCCTAGTAACAATGGAAAATATGCCGTCTAAGTCTAACAACGTCGACTTTGCTAGTTGTGTTAAGCCTTACAGACAATGTGTGTCAATGTGTGAACTAATTAGTATAAACTTTTTGGTTTTATGATCTTCATTGAAATTTGAGTTAAGCATTAGAAGTTTTAAATGATAGGAATATTGATCATGTCAAGTATTCTGTGCTCTTAATTTGTTTTACATTTTACTCTCATTTGTTTCTGCTAGATGCGGAGGTTGTGTGGTGTCAAGAGGAACCAATGAACATGGGTGGATATAATTATGTTTTACCTAGGCTTATAACTTGCATGAAGGCTTTAGGTAGAGGAGGTTATGATGATGTCAAATATGCTGGTCGTGCTCCCTCTGCAGCCACAGCTACTGGTTTCCTCAAGGTTCATCAGAAGGAGCAGGTTGAGCTAGTTGAGAAAGCCCTTCAAATTGAACCAATTAACTTCCCTTACTGAGGCTATGTTCATTGCTCATCGTATCCCCACTTTTGCTTATATTCTGAAACGAAGTAGTATTCCTTTTGAGAGTGATGAAGCAATAGTTGGAGGGTGGCGTACGTAATTCCCAACTAAGATTAAGACCCTGCCCAAGAATTTGTTGTATTTTATTAGATTTGAAAATGATATATTGTGTGGTGTAAATATAACAATAATTTATAATTTTAAAATATAGAAGTTAAATTATGGAGATACTATCTTGGATTCTTTTTACTTGTCTTTTTTTAAGATATGTTTGGACTTGTGGGTTTGGCTTTTTTAGTCTTGCATATTTCTTGAAGCTGGTGTTTTTCCCTTCTCCTTGGAGTCTCTGCTACAAAGTATCTTTAGGACTATCTTTCTCTTGGATTTTGTTTTTTTTTGTTCTTTCTGTTTTAGTTTTTCTAATCTATCTTTCCCCCTCCCTTTGACAAGATTTTGATTCTGATATAATTTAGGTGTGTTTTAACTAGCAATAATGCTATTTAGACAATATATTAGACAAATAATACTACAAATATACGTTTCTGTATATACTGTGGGTCACATACCACTTTTGAACTGATTTTTTTTATTGTTTTACGGTGGGGTCCGTATATTTGTCACTATATTTTTTTGTCACTTTACTTGTCTAAATAGCATTATTCTTTAACTAGTGAGTTCTTTTGGTGTTTTGGGATGTCTACCTATGCGCGCCACACCTCTTTTGATGTACTTTATTTTGAGTAATTTTGAACACATGAATACTCTCTCAAATTCTTCCTAAAAGATGGGGGGAGTTGTGTCAATGATGCTTAGTTTTGTGGCTATCAATGTCCTGATCACTACTTATTAAAAAAACATAAGCCCCCCTAAGATTTTTGAAATTAACTAGCAAAATACTCGTTCATTTGCACGGAAGGGTCTTGTTATTTTTGTAAAATAGTCTCAAACCGAAATTATAATATAGTTATCAAATATAAACTTGTAAATTATAGATAGTGCTCACATAAAGGTATGCTCAAATATAGATAGTGCTCACACGTTCATTCATAGAGGAGTCAGTTTCGGACCTGCTGTGAGCTGATGTTTTCCTTGCCAAATAAACAAATATAGTTGTTATCCTAAAAACTAAATAAATGGGTTATTTATCCTAAAAAATAAATAAATGGGGTTATTCTAAACATAAATGGGTTTCTTGTATCATTGCAATGGGCAGCTACTAATTGTAATGCAGTCTTTGTTTTAAATTAAACAATGAATATTTTTCTCCAAAAAAAAAGTTGATATCTTAAATTGGTGGGAACAAACTTGATATATTAAATTGATATACTTCACTTAATTATTTTGATTCCCAGTCAAAGAAAAATGAAACATTATATGGCACGATGAATGTAACATCAAATCAAGTGATCTGTTTTCCACAAAAAAATAAAAATTAAAATCAAGTGATCTGTTAGAACTTAGAATAAGCCACAATCGTCTTCTAAATTAATTTAGCATTTCCCACAGTAATAATTGTGGAAAAGTTGAACAATAATTTTTGAAAAATTATTAATTACTTAGTTAATTTTTGTTAAAAACATCAGTAGCTTATTAAATTTTTCAAATATATGTATGTTTTTTAAACTTCTTTTAACTTTTACCTCAAATGTTCACCTACTCTAGTTGTAAAAATTTTATCAATTAATGTAATTTATCGTTTTTTAGACATATTGCAATTTTTAATATTTTAGAATTTATCATTTGCCAAAGTTAATTTTTACATATTTCTGAACTATTTAAAAATACTCTTTTTTTGGTAAAAAAATACTCTTTTTACAACAAATATTTAAAAAACTCTTAATTTTTACATATTTTGAAATTTTTAGTTAAATTAATTATGTATTTATCTCTTATAAGTTAACTATTTTTTAATTTTTTTACCAACATATCTTTGTTTCCATAAATCTAAAATACCTGTAGATACCAGTAAAAAAAACTATATACCTGTACATGCTAAGCACGGATCATTATAACACCATAATTATATTTTTCCAAGTACTCAATCGTTCAAAATCCTTAAACAGCTGCTTTAGCGTACGTGAATATAAAAAACTGATTTATTAATTCATAGTATATATTTGATAGATCTTAAAAAAATATGATAGGTTTGACCAAAAAGATAATGGAGGAGTTGTGACTTGTCTTAGTTATATGGCTTTGACCATTGTACTCAATGTTTCGATCACTTGTATTTCTTAATTTAACAATGATTAGGTCACTTAATACAGATAACAAATACTAGTGTGTTTAGACAGTCTAACTTAGACTTACAAGTTACATAGAGGGCATTATACTAACCTTTATATTCATTACTTAACAAAATTACGCTAGATCCAACTATAGTTTATTTTTATTTTTTTTTTAAGCGAGAAAACTTATGTCATTTCATTCAAAATAGAGTTGGAAATACAAATAGGAAGAATATAATGAGTATGGTGACTAGCAAATAATTGAAGCGGTTTGAGTTAAGAATAAAAAGCGACAGTGATAATGGATAATTGTTGGAAAGTATGCTGACAAGATGAAACAAGAGTGCCAAACTCCGTAGAGTAGTGGCCTCTCCCATGAAACGCATCCACAACCTGCTTGCAAATCCAGTTCAACATCAACACTATCAAGAGGCTGCTGCTGTATCCACCGCAGTGACTCAAGTAAACCCAATGCTTCTATTTCACGCGGAGGGAGGACGCCATCAAAACAAATCGTTTTCGCTTGTAAGAACGAACCCATATGATCCCGAAGACACATACCAATACCACACTTCGCCCCTGTCGAAAAACCAAGTATTTTTAAAAGACAAATACAAAACTAATGGATATATATATATATATATATATATATATATATATATATATATATATATATATATATATATATATATGTAAGAACTTATTTACACTAGATATGAACAACTAATAAAAACTTATTTATTTCAAGACTAACTTATTATTTTTTTTTTAAGCAAAATGGATGATGGAACCTCGTTAAAACCTTCTGCTGAAAAACTCACCTTAGGGAAAAATCATCAAGAAAGAAAGAGACAAAAGAGGCAACCCTATTAAAAGGAAACCAATATAAAGAAAAATAAAATTAGCATGCAATAACAATAACTTATTGTTACTGAACAAAATAAAAACTAATGGTACTAATTAAACAAATGAGACTTTTATGATACCTTGAATTTTGTTGTTGGGTGTATAATATCCTCTAAGTAAAATTAATTCAAAATATAGATATGTTTTAAAATAATTATATATAAAAAAAATTATATACCATTAAGTTTTTTTTTTTCGATAGGTCATATACCATTAAGTGATTTGATGTGATACCTACCATAACGGCATAATCAATAAAACTAGGATATCTTAGTGTTTAGCGTAAATAAAAAACTAAATAAATTAGTTAGCACCAACCTAAATTAATTATAATTTAATTGGAGAAGAGTACTCCTAAAAGTTTCCATTTTTCTAGGTCATCTATTCTAAAGTCTAGAAGAGAATTAGTAAACAAATACCAGCTCAACTCAAATACCAGCTAGCTAAGAGTACTTAGATGAAATAGTAGGGGTCTCTTTCAGTTTAATCGATGTTTTGAGTTCAAATCCAATCTTGAACATACAGCAGTACGTTAAATCTTTTAAGAGAGTTTTGCAGTTCATTGTGATCCTACCCTGCATGAAGATTGCGCTCAAAATACCAATTTATTAAAAAAATAGTTAAATCTCATATTACACAGGCTGCCATCTAGAAGCCCTTTTACTATAAGCAATCTATATTTGATTCAAAGTACTTAATTCAAAATCATTGCTCATGAATTTTAAATATAATAAATTAGTTAGTTACAGATTGAATTTGGTTAGTATATGTGTGCGTGGATCACACCAATTAGCCTAACTAGCTAACTATAGCAAAAAGTCATGCGTACATTACATTTTTTTAGATAAACAATTGTTAATGAAATGGGTGGGAAATGTTAGTTTCAGAGCACTTGACTCCGGGACCCTTCTTCTTGACTCATATGATCGCACTCATTTACGCTCTCTTACCACCAACCGAACTACCTTCCTTAAATTACTACGCGTACATTACATTACATTACATGCATCTTCTCCTTTCACACCAAACTATAGCTAGTCAAAGGAAAATTATCTAGTTCAACGCATTCATCAAACTAATACTACACATTGATAATGATATATCAATTTTTAAATGCTTACATTACATTACATGTTTACAACTCTCTCTCGTACTTGCTTACGTCACACCAAAATATTCATATATATCAAAGTCACACAACTAGCTAGCTAGCTCACAAGTTTAGTGTGTGAAAAACTATTCAGAAACGTCCCAACCTAGTTCGATTTTTTAGGGGCCCCCAAAAGAGTACTTTAGTTTGACAAAGAAATTTTAGATGCTTAAATACACTAAGTTTTAGAGAATAATCAGTTTGGTGAAAATAGAATTTGATTTCGTGACAAAATATGTAAAGTGTAATGTTGAGCAGTGTGTTTTGAGATACTTTAGAGTTCAGCAAAAAAATTAAGTGTTCAAGTATGCAAAGTTTCTTCCTCAATAACCGATTTGGTTAAAAAAGAATTTAATTTTGTCACAAAATATGTAAAGTGTGATGCTCAACGGTGTGTTTTGGGGGTACTTTAGAGTTCAGAAAAAATTCTAAGTGTTCAAATACGTAAAGTTCCTTCATTAATAACCGATTTGGTTAAAAAATAATAATTTTGTGGCAAAATAACTAAAATGCGTTGTTAAATAGTGTGTTTTGAAGTACTAGTGTTCACAAAAAACTTTTAGATTTGACTTATGAAAACAATTAGTAAATGATTCATGAAAAAAAAATTAGTTTATAATAAAAGTATAATTAATGACCCAATTTTTAAAATTTACGCACAGGATCTCCAAATTGATTGGGACGACCCTGACCACAACACCCTTTATATATAAATAAAGCACACCCTTTGAAAGTCTCATAGAGTTATAGAGTTCTTCCATTCCACACCTTTCTATTTCTATTCAAAGTTCAAACACTCCATATATAAATTTTTTGCTTTCAATATATATTGATAAAATGATGAAGAGAGAAAGAGAAGGTGATAATATTCATGATAGCATAACAATGGCAAATTATTTGATGTTACTTTCTCGTGGAGGAAGTGATCATCAATTTGAAGCAAACTTCAACAACCGTGTATTCGAGTGCAAGACATGTAACCGGAAATTCCCGTCGTTTCAGGCGTTAGGTGGCCACCGCGCGAGCCACAAGAAGCTAAGGTTAATGATGGGAGTAGCAGAAGAAGATGTAGTGGTTCAAACAAAGACTAAAACACATCAATGTTCTGTTTGTGGATTGGAGTTTTCAATAGGACAAGCTTTGGGTGGACACATGAGGAGACATAGAACAAATAGTTGCAATACTAATTCAGTAGCAAAAAGGAATAACAAGAGAGTTAATTTGTTTCCAGATTTGAATTTGACACCAGTTGAGAATGATTTGGAGTTTTTGAAGATTGGTCAATCAACTCCTTTGGTCCATTGTTTCAATTAAATTAAATTGAATTATATATACCTAGTGTGGATAAGTACTTTTTGGTCCCATTAATTTAATTTATATTTTTATTGTACTGTATGTAAATAATTTGTTCAATTCTTGAATATATATACAAAAAGAAATTTGATGTTATTCTTATAATTAAAAAAAAAAAATTGTCTGCATAGCGCTTATAAATCAAATCGTTTTTAATTACTTCGACTTCAATTAGGAAACATGTTTACTACAAGATTCATTGCCTTCCTGCAGGTTGTATTAACCTATATAATTGTTGAGATAATTAACAGATTGGTTGCTAATCAAAGATGATTACGTTACGTACAAATATGCTTAATCCTCCTCTATACAAAATGAAAATCATCATCTTATTTATTAAATAATAGCCTTCCTATCTGTTAGTGTCTGTTAGTAACATGACATTGAACTCTATATTCATTGTAATTATCATCTAGACTTCATAATTAACTTAGTTTATGTTACTTAATAGAGAAGAGATGCTTGAGTCGACCAAACTTGGTCCGATTCGTAAGGATTTGACTCATATCTCTCCGAAATAGTGGGTTCGAATCCCATTATGTTGTGTGTTTTTTGAGTGTTGAGACTTTTCCCAACTCTCGTGAGTCTATGATTTTCAACGCACCTAAAAATCTAAACTTAGTTCTTATAAAAAATATAAAAGAGAAGAATCCTTGTTGTATAATAATCACAAATTTTAATTTCTAATTAGCATAGAATATAACAATATGTTGGATTTGTTTTCCATTTCCCCATTTTCTACGATTTTGAACCCCGGATCTGAATCCGTCACTGCCACCAGTTAGGAATTATGTGTCTAGTAAACGTGTTCTTTAATTCTAAACATTAGAAAAATGACAGATTATTACACTATAATATCCAAAGTCTCACATACTCTTGGAAGGTGGTTTGGACCTAACTCAACCCCACAAAACCGGCTTGTAAGGTGAGGGATGTCACCCACTTATAAACTCTTTTTCACACTATATCACATCCGATGTGAGACTCTTAACACACTCCCCTCACGCCTAGGACTGGACAACTGGAGCGTGACCTGAGTGACCCGATAGCGGGTGGCCCAACAAATCTTTGATTGACTCTGATATCATCTTAGAATGTGGTTTAGACCTAACTCAACCCCACAAAACCGGTTTGTAAGGTGAGGGATGCCACCCACTTATAAACTCTTTTTCAAATCATATCACATCTGATGTGAGACTCTTAACACGTACAACTAATAGTAATAGTATACTTCACCATCATCATCATCATCATCATCATCATCATAGCGTCACCAACGTTGGTCACTGCATAGTAATTGTCTAAGCTTCTATCTATAACAATTTCCTTTTCATTGTGGCATTTGACCAATGATAATTAAATTTGACCATGGCTGTCAAATGTTACTTTTCTTTAAACAAGAGGATAACAATGAAAATCATAGGAAATAGGTATGCCAACATGTTTCCCCATTTGAAATTATTTGTTGTAGATTAATGAAAATGTTTTTTATTTTGTTCTTAGAGTATCCACAATAGGAACTTCTTATGAAATTTAATAGGTATTTTCATTGTGAAGAATAAAAGGTGGACACCTATGCGTGGGCACCGACTTTACTTTTGATTAAAAAACTAATATAAAAGTTGGGCAAAGTTATTAGTGAGACCCATTTAATAAATTTTGTTGGAGTTCTGAGTTGAAAATATGAAGTTATTATTAAGTATACTACTATTAAAAAATTATTAAAAAAATGATTTGTACATGTATGATCCATTTAAGTATTCAAATGAAAGTAATTTGCAGTTTCGTAGTAATATTTTTTCTCGAGGCTTTTTAATTTGATAGGGTTTGACCAAAAAATAACTCATAACTCATCCACTTCTTATTTCTTAATTTAAAAATGATTATGCCACTTAATACAGATCATAGCAAATGCTCAAATAGTGTGTTAGACAATCTAACTTAGACCTACAAGTTATATAGAAGGCATTATACTAACCTTTATATTCATTACTTAACAAAATTACGCTAGACCCAACAATTATATTTTTCTTTTTACTAAATAGATAGATCCAAGTATTTTAAAAGACAAATACTGAATGTGTTACATCTGGTAGCTGCTAATTATAACAAGTGAAATAGATTAGCCCCTCTTATCCAAAAGACTAAGATCATGCTCCAGTGGGACTAGCAGGTTCAGTTATTACATACTCTTCGAGAAAGAAATGTTTGCGCCGATCATTTAGCGAAGATTGGAGATGCTGTTGATGATAAGTTGATTGTGTTTGATACCCTCCCTCCTGGCATCTCTTCTCTCCTTCATGTTGATGCGCAAAGAGTAGAATTTGTTCGTCCTTAGTTTTGTTGTTTTTCTTCTTTTTGTTTTTCCTTTTCCTTCTTGTATCAAAAAGAGACAAATACTGAATTGTTCTAAAAAAACGAAAAATACTAAATTCAATGTTTACTTTTAAAACTCAACCAACTCGACAGTTCAACAGATTAAATCATAAATTAACACTGGCTACAGTTCATTTATTTGAGTGGTTCAATTCTGATTTCATTTTGATTCAAGTGATTCAAAACGATTGAACCATGAACTTGAACGTCTTATTAGTTTAATATCTAGTCCCATTTTTAAAAAAACATAGACTAAATTAATGGACATACCCTCTATATGAACAAAATAAAAGCTTCCTTATTTCAAGACTTACTTATTGTTTTGAAACAAAGTAAAAACCAATTGAATAAAACTAATTAAAAAAACAAAAAAAACCAAAATAGATTAGAACCAAGCTAATTTAATTGCAGAAGAGTACTCCTAAAACCCGTAAGATTTAGCACAACTGGCAATTGTCGAAATTTTTAAGTTCGATATTATGTCCCGAGTTCGAACTCGAGACTTTACAGTTGTATGTGTGTGAGTTTCAAGTGGCACTTGCCTTTCTGTCTACCCATAAAAAAAGAGTACTCCTAAAAGTTTCTGTTTTCCTCGGTCAACTTAATCTAAAGTCTAGAAGAGAATTAGTTTTCAAAATCAAATATAAATCAGTTGAATTACAGCGGCTGCCATCTAGAACCCCTTTAACTATAAGCAACATGTATTTGATTCAAAACTTATTTCAAAACCAGTGCTCATGAATTTTAAATACGATAAAATAGTTAGTTACACGTTGAATTTAGTTAGTATCAGTATAGTATAATATCCGTGGATCATCAACACAAGGGTTGACATGGTGCTTTCGAGTTTGATTCCAGCAGAGGACAAATTTGATGTTGGTCAATGCGGATTTTAATTCTTAGCACAAACAGAGATTAGTCTTTCGTTAAAAGCATATGGTGTGGATAAAATTAAAGAAAATATCAATAAGCCTAGCAAGCTAGCTACAGCAACAGCAACAACAGTTTACATGCATATTTTCCTTTCACACTAAACTAGAGTTAGTCAAAGGAAAATTATCAAGTTCAACGCATCCATCAAATGTGTATATTCTTCATTAATTGCCTCCAACTCTCGTTAGTCAAAGGAAAATTTTTTATCAAATAGTCGAGTTCAACGCATCCATCAAATGTGTATATTCTTCATTAATTGCCTCCAACTCTCGTATTTGCTTGCGTCACACCAAAATATTTATATCAAAGTCACAATCTAGCTTGCTCTCACAAGTTTAGTGTGTAAATCTATTCAGAAACGTCAAAAATTAGAATTAGAATTCTCAACTCAACAAAAACAATCACGCCCTTTATATATAAATATATCACAATCTTTCCAAGTCTCATATATAGCTAGAGTTAAAGTTCTTCTTCTTTTTCCATTCCACACCTTTCTATTTCTTCTATTCAAACCCTCCAAAATATATGTATCAATTTCCACTCATTTGCTTTCAATATATTATTGATTGATGATGAAGAGAGAAAGAGAAGGTGATAATATTCATCATAGCATAACAATGGCAAATTACTTGATGTTTCTATCTCGTGGAGGAGGTGATCATCAATTTGAAGCAAACTTCAACAACCGTGTATTCGAGTGCAAGACATGTAACCGGAAGTTCCCGTCGTTTCAGGCGCTAGGTGGCCATCGCGCGAGCCACAAGAAGCTAAGGTTAATGATGGGAGTAGCAGAAGAAGATATAGTGGTTCAAACAAAGACTAAAACACATCAATGTTCTGTTTGTGGATTGGAGTTTTCAATAGGACAAGCTTTGGGTGGACACATGAGGAGACATAGAACAAGTAGTTGCAATACTAATTCAGTAGCAAAAAGGAATAACAAGAGAGTTAATTTGTTTCCAGATTTGAATTTGACACCAGTTGAGAATGATTTGGAGTTTTTGAAGATTGGTCAATCAACTCCTTTGGTCCATTGTTTCAATTGAATTCAACTATACTTATCAAAAAAAAAACTATATATACCTAGTGTAGTGATGATGTCTATAGATGGATGAGTACTTTTTGTTCCAATTTAATTTAAATTTTATTGTACTGTAAGTAAATAATTTGTTCAGTTCTTGGGTATATATAAAAGATAATCATGTTATTCTTAGTAAAAAAAATTGTTTGCATAGGTTATAAATTAAATGATTTTTAATTCCTTGGAGTTCAATATAGGAAACATGTTCATAGGTCTCCACCGATAACTGGCTTTGTCAAATGCAACGTGGATGCTTCATTTTCTTTGGTGGCCAATCGAGTTGGTATTGGTATCTCTCTTCGGGATGAGCATGAGCATTTTATCTCGGCCAAAACTTTTAGCTATTCGCCTATCCTAGACATTCCTTTGGGGGAGGCGTTGGGGTTATTCGGCGCTATTACTTGGATTCGGGAGCTTGGTTATAAAGACGTCATTTTTGAGCTAGATACTAAATTTGTTGTTGATGCTTTTAATTCAAAGCGTGTTATTTTTTCTGAGTTTGGCTCAATTGTTAGAGGTAGTAGAGACCTTTTTAATTTTATAATTACAACTCTCTACGCTGAGTTTCTTTAGGAGGATCTTAATAAGGTTCTTTCATACTCTGGGACAAATGGTGTCTTGTTGTCATTAAATTTCGAGAATACTTGATGTTCCTTTATGTATTTTGTCGTTGATTATTAATAAAATGCATTGACTGCTTTTTGTAAAAAAAAGTATAAATATACTTAATCCTTTATACGTATATATGTATGTAGATTGTAGATAGGGAATTCAAGAACTTATTTGATTAGTTCAATTGCTCCACCGTGTGAAAATGAAAATTCTCAACTTATTTGAATAACAGCCTTCTAATTGTTAGTCTCTGACCAAAATGGCTGGCAAGGGAGGTTAGTTACATATGACATTGAACTTTATATTCATTGTTGTCATCTAGTAACTAATTCACTTCATAATTAACTTAGTGTGTTAACTTAGCATGTTACTTAATTGAGAACGGATGCTTGAGCTAACAAAAGTTGGTCTAATTCGTAAGGATTTGACTCAAATCTTAAAGAAACAAGGGGTTCAAATCCCATACATTGTCGGCAATGTTATGTGTTTTTTCGAGTCTTGAGACTTTTCCTAACTGTCGTGAGCATATGAGATCCAACACACCTAAAAGTCTAAACTTATTTCTTATAAAAAATAAAAAGAAACCCTTGTTGTATAACAATATGTTGGAATAAAACTTTGGATTGCTTTTCCATTACCCCAATTCATACGATCTAGAAGAAAATGATTTTCCAAATTAATATCAGTGCCGTGCAGTTCAAACCAGTAATTAAGTTCAGACAAATTATAATTTTTTTTTTAAACCAAGGAAACAAAAAACAGTAATTACGTTTTTTTTTAAACCAACGTATCCTCGTTGACCAAAAAAAAACCAAGTTATCTTCTACTCGCAATTGTAGAGACTAATTCCATGAGGTACTGAGATCCCTTTAAGGGGTTGACCTCTCCCATCAGCTATTTTTCCATACGCATTGGTCAGGAATCGAACTCATGGCTAAATGATTAAGGAGCTCAAATATCTACCACTTGTGTTATTCCATATTAGTTGACAGATTATATTATTGATACTCCCTCCGTATCAAAATAATAGTCTTTTTAGGCAAGGTAAAAATTTTCAATTTAATTGTCGTTTTGTCGTTCCAATGCATCATTTATTAAATCTTTTCAATTTTACCCTCATTAATTGTTGTAACTTTTCACTAACCAAAGACATCACCAACATGCATTTATTAATTGATGGGGATAATATAGTAAAACTATCATGTTACTTTGTCAATTTATTATTTTTCTTAATCTCTGTGCTAAAATCTTAAACGACTATTATTTTGATATGGAGGGAGTACGAGTAAGACGGGGGAATAAATGTAAGCATGGGCCACCAATCAGTTAGGAATGAAGCCACCACAAGAGATAATGACAAATTTTGACAAAACAACAAATGACATAGGAAGCAGGCATACGAGGTTGTCCACACACAGTAAGAATTTCAGTAGATAAGTATCCCACAGACAGGAGATGTTGACATTTTAGATAGTAATACAAGTTACATATCAGCTGGTCCTGGTGGCTGCACGAAGCTACTAGTATATATTATCCAAACTCCAAAGTCTAGAAAACGTGTTCTTTAATTCTAAACATTAGAAAAATGACCGATTACATTATAATATTCAAAGTCTCACCTACAAATAATAGTAATAGTATACTTCACCATCATCATCATCATCATTCATCATCACTAGCTTCTCTATATAACAACAGTTTCCTTCATGGTGGCATTTAACATGGACCAATGATAAATAAATTTTGACCATGGCAGTCAAATGTTACTTTTCTTTTCCAAAATTCACAAAAAGGAAGTTGCTCCTTCAGTTTGATCATTCTTGACAGCTTAGCAAAAGTAATATTAACTTGAACAGTTTTTTAGGTAAATGGTTTCTAGAAATAGTAATGTAATGTCTGACTAATGGGTAGCTTGCGAAACCTACTAGGTTGGTTTGTCCAGCTGGGAACTGAATAGTTTGGTTTAATAAAACACAATACAACTTGGATCTCGGTCAAAACTTCAAAGATTGATTAACGGCTTCTTGCCTATTAGTATTATGATTCACACAAACAACCACTTCATATTTTATTTTATGTAGAATAAACCATCCAATTTACTCTCTAAAGTCTAAACTAATATTTTCTCTTGTATTTAGTCTCTAAACTATACAAAGTTAACGAAATGCGACATACTAGTCTCTAATGTTTTGTGAAATCCATTACATTAGTTGTTGTAGGAAAACTTTTTTGAAACTTTATGGACTAATTTGATGGATTTCACAAAGTTTAAGGATCTGAATAGTTGTTGTGAGAAGGAAGCAGAGGCATCAGAAGGGTGGCAATAGAAAGGAGTAAAGAAAGATTGATTTCTATTCACACCAGAGAATGCGCATCAGAAAGATTGACTTCAAAGAGAGAGAGAGAGAGATTTATATTTCAGCAAGAATTGATACAAATGAACAACTGAACTTACAATGATACTGTTGGCAGCAACTTATAGCTTGCTTAGCTTGCCTTAACCTACAGTAATGAATCCATCCCCTGACCTACACAAAATCTCCTCTCATCATCATGGTTCAACAAAGAATCAAACTGATTTTTCGTTTGCAAATGGTAAATTCACTTAAATCAATAAAATAAAATTAGAACCAAAACACTTAAAAATATTATGAAGTAATAATAATAAAATGCCAACTTAAATTTCACTTCATTGTAACAATGAAAAAAAAAAGCTTAATTTTAACTAATTTATAGTTTGCTTGAGTTACATGTAAATTCCTAGGAAGCAAACAAACAGAGGAAATCCAAATGGGCAGGCAAAGAGAAGGAAGAAGTGATCCGTGTTCTCATATTAATTACCTTAGAGCTATAATAAAAAAATAGGAGCAATCATAAAACTTGTATTGTATGATCAGCAGCACAAAACCTTGACAAAGAATGGTTAGCTCAGCTCAGCTCAGCTCAGCTCAATATTTTCCAATAGAGGAGGGTATCTATCTATCTATCTATCTATCTATTATCTAACATAACTAACAGAAAGGATGATATACATGATCTATCTGTTTGTTAAGGGATGATGTGCCTTCTGGTTTTGGGTTCCAACTTCTAATAGTATTTCCAGTCAGTCACAGAATACCACATTTACAAACTTCTTCCACTATAGTTTGTTTGCTTCAAGTTCAATTTCTAATAATCGGTAGGATGCAGCAGCATATGAGAACCTAATTTTGAAATAATAATCAAAAGAATAAATTGGTGTAAAGATTGGTGACATTGATGAGCATAGTTGAACTTGATTTCATTGATAAGTGAAGTCTGTGATGGATACAATCAATCAATCAATCAATCATCATAATAATATAGTGAATGGAAATCTAATCTAAATATGATAGATTAGATAATAAGCACACAGATAATCTGCAAGTTGTGAATTTACAAATAATAATAATTATTAATATTAATTAAATGAGGTTTTTGTTAGGGTTTAGTAATCTGAATCGCAGATAGGAAGGAAGGAAAGAATGAAATAGAACAAGTGTCAGTTTTGAGGAGGATGATCATCATCGAGGTTGCCGAACTTTTGCTTGAAGGTTTCTTGGCGCTTTACCCAACTCATGTGCCCTGCAATGCAATGCAATTTTGCAATATCCATTGAAATCGAATGGAGAAAGAAAAAAGAGAAGCCGATCGAGAAGGAATTTCAGATACCTGGAGACCTGCTGCCCATACGATTAGGAATGATGCAAACCAGAATTTCTTCTCCTTCATTACATTCCTCAACTCCATTTTCATCTCTTCCCTCCTACGAGTGCTGCCCCAGATTTCTCACCGAGCAAGAAGCACTTTGTTTCAAATGCATCAAGACTTCCAAGAATTTCTTCTCCTTCATTACATTCCTCAACTCCATTTTCATCTTTCTTCCCTCTCGAGAAGCCGACAACAATGCAATGCACTACTTCCAATTGGATTCGCCTTTCTTCTCACAATATTTTTAAGGAGATACTATTTGCACCTACTTTTTATTCTAATGCACACTTTTTTTTTACAATATATATCAAGTTACACCCTCTCATTTTACTTTTAGTGTACATCTGTACTATTTACCATTTTGTTGTGCTCTCATAACATCTTAAATCATATTTAATAAAAATAATTTTCATTTCATCATTTACATTGTTAAGCTTCTAGTTGATACGAATACTTGAGGTCGGTCTCTTTAATTTTAAGAAATATTTTGTGATTTCATTGCTGCTTTGACTCTTAAATAATCCTTTAAAACAAGCTTTCACTTTAAAAAATAAAATAAATAAATTCAAATGCTACTAAAAAAATTCATTGATATTTTAACATAAGCACAACTTATTATGCATATGCATAAAATATTGATTGTTATTTTGTTTAGAAATTTCTTACTTTACTCTCTAAAATAAAATCTTATTTTAAAAGAGCCGATTCCACTTACAAAATACCACCATATCTTCGTTGTATTTCCCATTTTCAAACATTTACATAGAACTAAATTAAAATAATAAAAATTGTTTTAAAAGTTTCTAATACAATTTTTAAAAATGAAAAACAATGTGAAGATGAAGTGATATTCAAAATAAAAAACATAAAATATTTTTTTCAAACCAAACATGTCTTCATTTTTCTCTCCTTTTATTAGTGTTTAACCAAAAAACCAAAAAAATGAAAGAGTAATCAAAGTGACAGAGGCATAAATAACCAGCAACCAAATAAATTGTAAAACCAAAAAAATGATTGTGTCCACACTCCACAAGGTAGGATCAACTATGTGTATTCAACTTGAGACAACTGCTTATCAAAAAAAAAAAAAAAAAAAAAACTTGAGACAACCAAAATAAATTGTCCTTGTTGTATCAAAGTTAGTTGACAACCAGCTTGAAGATGAAAGAAAAAATCCAATTTCAATATAATTCCAATTGAACTGTAAGTCTGTAACAAATAGAAGGAATGATCTTTCATTCTTGCAATTTACCTGCTAAGTTGAGAGAAAGCTTCTTTCTCACAATGTCGGCAGAATCGTCGACAAATTCACAAGTTTGATCTTGATATCCTAAATCATGCTGGTAGCATAAAGGCATATCATCTTGCACTTCATCCTCCAAATCTATAACTATATTATGTAATATGCAGCAAACAAGAATAATTCTTGGTAACTTTTGCTTATCAGGTTTCCACATTACTCCTTTAATTATTCTCCACATTTCCTTCAACCTAGCCAATGCTCTTTTAGCCACCATTTGAGTTGCACCAACTCTTTTATTCAACTCAACTTGAACATTGGAGAGGTTTTCACCTTCATAAGGAGTAAGAAGCCATGGCAAAAGAGGGAACCCTGTATCACCAACTATATATTCCCTTAACACTGTTTCTTCTGCGAGTATTTTCTTACCCGTATTTAACCTCTTTCCTTCTTCGGCAAGTTTGAAAAAATTAGAGCTACGAAGAATATCGTTATCGCTTAGACTTCCGGGCCATCCAGTAACTATGTCGCGGAATCTCAAATCGGGATCCACGATCGCTTGTAAAACCATGCTGCAATTCTTCTCGCGATCAAGCCACACCTTACTCAAAGAGTCATCAGAGGGCAAAGTCATTGTTATATGTGTGCTGTCAATTGCACCGCAACAATTAGAAAGGCCGCTTATGCTCTCAAACTTGGACTTTATCTCTTCCATTGCAGTTTCCGTTGAAGGCCAACTAAGATGGCAGAGACCTCTCTCTTCCATTGCTTCCACGAACCGCCATGTTACTTGTGAAACAGTTGACTGGTTCATCCGAAATGAGTCACCGATGGTTGACAGCGACTCACCAGAACTAAGTCTTCTAAGAGCAATGGCTACTTGGTCATTCACAGATAAGCGTTTTCCATTTAAATCAACAGTGTTTGATGATCTTGTCAGCATATCTTTTTCCACAAGAGAACTTATGTAGTTGAATGTCTTTCTTGAGATCTTGAAAACTGTTTCGAATTTCTCTATATCTTTAGATCGAGATAAAGGTCCTAAAATTAGCCAAGTTAAAGAATGGGCAAATCAGATGGGAAATCAGATTTTACCATATAAAATATATCGAATAAGCTTAGTATGACAGATACGATTCGATCAAATTAAAATGCAAATTATTTGAAAACCACTCTAAACCACACAGAATATGAACACTTGATAACCCATTTATGACAGAACTTTGATAAGAAATCAGCATAGTAATGAATTGACAGAAGGGGCTTAAGTTCAAAAATTGGAAAAGGGTTCATATTGTTGATTTTATTCTTCTTTCAAAATCCATTTTGTTGTCAATTAGATTATAAAGTTTTTCTGTCAACTCATAGGAATGCATTTTCTCTTTTATTGTATTGACTATATCAGTCTAACATTTACTCACTCGCATTTATTTTTAAGCTAGAAGGAATGAATTTTTTCAATGACTTCAACAGAATATCCTAAGCACATTTTCATGTTTGACCAAAGAACTTTTACAGAATCTATATCCTTTTATCTTCAATCAATTCAATAAGCTTCATAAGAAAAGTGTATTCAATAGTTAGTCTTATTATTAGTTAGAATATATCATGTTGACTACAAAGTTGTAAATTATGAATCAGGAAACTTCACTTCATTTTTGATGCATTTGGTAGTTATCAGTTATCAGCATAAAAATGATATTGCAAATTATGTCAGTCTAGTGTATCGAAAAACCCAATTATGGGAAGAAGATCATTAGGGATAGGATTGAAACAAGATCATTATGGTGCATTCTAACGTGAGAGATCAACTAAGTCTTTCACCGGTGTATTAGTCAAATTGACGGTTAGATATAATATAAAATGCTGAGTGGTTGAGATTGTATCAACTACCATGAAATCTCAACAATTCATAACATTTTATACTATATCTTAAGGTCAATTTGATTGGTACACTAAAGAGACTTAGTTGATCCCTCCTCACCCTAGAAGCCAGAGTCAAAATTATAAGCAAATTTAGGTCAAAGATATAAGAAGGTGACATTGTTGATTAAAAAGTAAGTGAGGAAGATGAATATGAAAAGTCAAAGTAGTAGAAGATATTTATACCTGAAATTCTCTGGGAGAAGTGATACCACCAATCAAAAGGGTGATGGAGTTGAGAATAGAATGGGGTTAGAATGACATCATCCTTATTATTGTGCTCTTCTCCCTTCTTCCTTTTCTTCATCCCTCTGATCGAACCCATCATTCACAAATCCAAAAGAGCCTTCAACGAAGATAACTTATTAATCACCAGACAAATTTCAACTACAACAAAGATAAATCAAAAGTTGAATATATCATATTCATATATGTGTGTGTAATGGTGAAAAAAAGAGAATGAAAGAAAGATGATGATAAATAACAATACTTACTGAGGCAAAGGCCGCTTTCTCTCGTAGTCGTTACCTGGACAATGGACATCAACAATTCAATACCTTGATTTTTCTTCTTAATACACTCAATTTGCAATTCAAACTATCTTTTGGTCTTCCTTTTTTGATTTAAATTAAATATGTTTTTTGAATGTGAGTAAAATATGTTTTTATTACTATAAAATAAGGTTTTCAGTTTTAGTCGCTAACTAATAGTAATATGAGGAAGAAATTTGGTAGTATGGATTTTCGTCACTTTCACGGCTTAATTTGGTAATGCTAGGGAAGTAAGGTTTGCGGTTAAGCACCAACACAGATGCTATTGTTACTCGTGTCTTCAAAGCTAAATATTTTCCTAATGAGAACTTATTGGGGGCTCGCTTGGACCATAATCTCAGTTATGTTTAGCGTAGCATCCACACTTCACATGTACTTGTTAAATTTGGAGCTAGATGGAAAATTGGGGATGACAATACTATCAATGTTTGGAGCCGTCCTTGGGTCAAAGGAGGGGATTCACCTCTTATAACTTCTCATGGTGTTGGTCTCTATCTTAGGAATGAGACGGATGAGTTCGTGAAAGTCAAGTCACCTTGGTTCATTGGCAAGCCTCATTCCCAAGAAGCACAAGCGTTGGGCTTATTGGAAGCCGTCAATTGGTCAGGTGTTAGACATTCAACGTGTCACCATCGAGCTTGATTGTAAAGCGATTATAGATGGAATTCGTAGTGTGTAACTTTGTAGCTGAGTATGACTCAATTATTAGAACTTGTCGTAACTTATTATCACCTTTAGGAAGCTACACTGTTAGCTTTGTCAGGAGGCACACAAATCTTGCCGCTTATACTATAGTTAGAGCATCATGGAATTATGATAGCTCCCATATTTTTTATTATAGTCTTACTTGTATTGCAACCTTGATTATGAAAGAAATACCATAATTTTGTTTTGGTCAAAAAAAAAGAAGTGGCAATAGGTCAGGTAGATCGACACGGGCTTACAGCCTAGTCTACGCCAGCCCCAAACTAGACTGGGTTTTTTAAAATAAATTTGGCTAAGACCTTTTTAAAAATAATACTAGATTACATGTCATTGAAAAATCTTTTAGGCCTACCATGTTGACTTATTTAACTAAATATAATTAATATTTTGATTACTATTATTATTACTGTGTTAAATTATAAACTTGTTAATATTTTATGTTTACTTTAGCATATTAACATGCATCAAATTTCGATATATTTAATTTAAAGCTATTATAAAATAGAATTTTAATTTGATATCATATAAAATAGAACTTGATCTCATTGGCATATTATCTTCTTAGTCTATTTACAAAAGTACATCACTCAAAAGTTACATGCTTTTGTAAAAAAACAATTAAGTGATTTTCAAGCCTCAAAAAAAAACCGAACTGCACTTAAAAATGGGTCTACCACACAAGTCGCGCTGCCAGCCAACACTTTCAATGTAGGGTATTGCTTTTCCCACTCCCTCCTACTCACCGCACACCCCAAACAAATTTTATTCCAAATATAACCTCGCGTGGAACGCTTGTGGAGGACGTGTTTAATGACGGTTCGAATGACCTTGTTCGAATACATGCATACGAACGCAATAAAATTGGTGAATGTGGTGTGATGGTCCATTATTGTTGTATCGGTTAATAGCATACGAACGAAATAAAAAAATAGGGTGTTCGAATACGTCTATGCGAACCTGTTCGATTGATGTCATTCGAACATGTTAAATTACGCACAAGAGGGTGTGTGCGCCAATATTTAACACACTCGAATGAGATTGTTCGAACGTAATCTAATGTCCGTGTTCGAACAGGTGAAATTTTTTGGAAAAAAAAAAGACGCTTTGGCCATTTCATTAATGACCTTTTGGTCTTTTCACACCCTTATATGGTGTGTTTTGAGTAGGGGGAGTGAGAAAAGCAAAAACCTCAATATAAGCGAAATCTACGCCTTGCAAAGTCCAGTTTGGCCCAACCTATTCCACCTACAACAACTAATGAACTACAACACTAGCACTTGGTGGCGGATACAAAAAAATTATTTTGTGGGCAAGAAAATAATTTAGGGATTTTGGTCAAAAAAATAAGGCTTAAATGACTTGGTCCCTGCAAAATGAGCGAAAATCCACTTTAGTCCCTGTAAAAATATTTTTTTACAAAAGGTCCTTGCAAAATAATTTTTTAATTCATTTTGGTCCCTACATTGATTTTTAAGTTGATCTAGCACATTTTAAGACACTGCCAACATTGACGTGGATGTTTTTGTACACGTGGACTGTCATGTCACTTAAAACAAATGTTAAATTCCTATTGTGCCCTAACAAGTCATATTTTTAAATTGGTTAAATAGATTAATATTTTTAATCCATCTATTTAAGAAAACTATCCAATTCATCCATTTGCCATCAACTCTAAACAGGTCAATGGAAAATGAGAATTGAGAACTCTACTACCATGATTTCTAGATTCGTTTCTTTCCATTTATTTTTTGTTTTTTTTTAAGACCAAAAGGATTGTCATGTCAATAAAATAATGTTAAACATGACGAAAATGTCAACTATTTCAATTGAAACAAAACTGTAGTCAAACTGTCTACACTAAGAAAAAGACAATAATATAATTGAGTTTTCTGCATAATTTAGGTTGCAGTTGAAGAGAAAGGTTCATTTGGCATTGCTCAAATTACATTGCCAAAACCTTCAGGTCTTTTTACTCCTGAAATTTAAGTGAGAGACTAATAAATTCATGAAATTACTTTGTCTTTTCTTGTAAGTGGTCCGTGAGAAAACTGTATACTTTTTCAAAAAAAAAAAACTATATTTTAATTTTATATTGAGATTTTATATTTCCTCCGAGTCTTACTTTATAGTTTATATCATTCACATTAAATTTTTCCTCTTCTTATTTTAGATTTCTATGAGTGGCAGCCTCTATCGTCCGCTATAATGCTGCCAAACAACCAAGACCATGCACATCCCATTGTATTGGTGGAGCAAATATTTCATTATAATCTATCTCACACTTTTTGGGTCTAGCCTTTTACCACCAATTTGCATTTGTTGATATCACAACTTTCATGCAATTGGGTTTTATAAACTCGTTTGACACAAAGTTTCTTTTGCTCTATCGTGTGTTTTGTTTGCTTTGTAGCTTCATTTTTTAGATCCATTGAATTCTTCTATTCTTAGAAGAATGAAATTCTGTATAGGCATCAAGACTATGTTGTGCTTTTTGGGTCACAACATAGTCCATGAGAAAATATTACTTCATAGAACTAAACTTCATGACAAAAAAAATATGCACTAAATTTATTACCGTTTCAGAGACACCAAAGACTGAGAGGAGAACTTTTTTTGTTTTTTATTGGAGAGCAAATAGTACCTGCAATCAGCAATCACAAAGCATGTTGAAATTAAAGAAAATTGCAATGACTACAAAGGATAGGGTCATGTTATATTTTTGTTCAAAAAGATCGACTTGTCACATAACAACTACAAAAAGAACACTTACATCATTGTGTCGTGTTTCGTATCTAGAATCCTTCTCACCTCGCCATGTACACGTATACCATCATTAGCGCCCTCTTTGAGAAGGTCGATAGTAACTCTAACTACTTCGTTTAGGTAGCTTGATGACAGTTGCGGTTTAAATCGTGCATAAAATTAGGGTTCTGTCCATTTTTGGAATTTTCAGGTTTTAATAAGGGCTAAATTGTTATTTCATAGCCTAAACCCTAATACCTATTTTGGAGGAATCTAAAAAAAAGACGAATTTTATTTGTATGCGTGATTAAGATGGTAATAATTATACATGCATTTAATTTAATGATGTGTTGCCTTAACAAGTCATATTTTTAAATTGGATAAATAGAATATTTCCAATTCATCCATTTGTCCATCCTAACTTTAAACTGATCAATGGAAAATGAGAATTCAAACTACGTGATTTGTATATTCGTTTCTTTCCATTTATTTTTTGTTTTTTTGCAAGACCAAATAAAATAATTTTAAAGATAACGAAACAAAGCCGTAATCAAACTGTCTACAGGAAGAAAAAAACAATAATGTTGTTCAATTTTTATGCACAATTTAGATTGTAGTTGAAGAGAAAGTGTTAATATTTCATTGGGCATCTAGATAAAAGAGATTGTTTTAACCAATGGCATATTGATATTAGCATTGCTCAGTTTTTTCCTGATTACAAAGCAAAAAGTAAAGTAAAAGAAAACAAAAAGACCAAGGGGGCATCTTCCAACAACAAGTCTTTCAAACCATTAGGAGGGGTTGACCCTGTGGTAACTCCTAGTGCAGTAGTACGTCTGAGCTTTGCCATGAAGTCAATCAGGTCATTTCCTTCTCTGAGCACATGATGAATCTCGAATGAAGGGAAGGTATCCATCAAAGTCGTGATACTCAACAAAAAAGACGCATAAGCATGGAAGTAGTGTTGGTCCCAATTTCGCAGCAACAACACCTCCTCGTATGTCTCACAAACCACGAAAGAAATATTGTTGTTCAAAAGCAAGACCGACCAATGTAAACCCCAAAAAGTTCAAAAAATAAAGGACCTCCCTTGCCATCTTAGAAAAGAAACCAACAACCCACTTGCCATTACTATCTCTAAGTTACACCTACTGAACCTATGTCGCTAGCCACACTACAGGTTCCATCAACATTTAACTTCAACACGCCCGCAGACGGGGGCTCCCATTTCATAGTAGATCTTAGAATATGAAGACTAGTCGAGTTTAACATTGGAGGAGAGACCATATCCTCATTCATACCATTGATGTGTCTCACCGCGTCACTAGCTCTCCATCGACCATCCACTAGCACATGGTCATTGTAGAATCTCCATATCCACCACACCGAGATGACAAACAGTTGGCTAGAGCCCTTGGTAGTGAAACCCTCAAACCAAGCTTGCACACTATTGTAGGTGTAGAACTTGAGCTTATCAAACATGTTAAAATGCTGCGAAACCTCCCTCGAGCAGTGACACTCACGAAGGCAATGGGTGATGTTTTCATCACTAGTACCACATCTTTGACAGGTTGGTGAGGTTGTTAAATTACAGTGATGCATGCTTGTCCTTGTTGGTAGGCAAAACATTATGAAGGCACGACCAAATGAAATGTTGGACTTTAGCTGGAACATGTAATTTTCCAACTCAATTCCAATTCTTATTTCTCAGATTACATTGCCAACACTTCCAAGTCTTTTTTTTTTGTCAAGAAATATCCTAAATTAGAAAAACATTTACTCAAATAAAGGAAAAGCATATAATTGGAGCAATTATGTCGGTAACCTTTCTCATGGTTCACTATTGAATTTTCTCAAATAATGACCCATGAGTTGAGAACAATTACTCTTTGAATTTCATTTCCAGTCAGATTTTTATACTTCATTTAAATTAAAATCATAGTTACTCTCTATTAGTCTGTGGAAGGATACTTTGATGAAATGTTTTGGCTTTGGCATTTCACGAGTAGCCTGGGGAATTGCTTTGGTAAGAAGTAATAATAGGTTGATTTGGCATTCATGCTAGGAAGTTCAATGGGCACCAAAATGGCCTAACTCAGACTCCAAAATATGAGCATTGCTCTCTCGTCCCCTCTGCTCAGATGAGTTTCACCTTCCATTTTTCTTCCTAAATTTTGTTTTCAGTCTTATATTACATCACAGTCTGTAAAATCCTAGATCCTACGAAATGTTACAAGTGTGAAGTTTCTTATTGCTTCTGCTTACAGACATTTCTACATTCTGCAGGCATAAAAAATGCAATTCATGGTGCCTATAATAACAACCATTGGATATAATTTAAGTAATATATTTATCAAATATAGATGCAGGCAACTAAAATTAAATAATGCCTGCACTGCTTCATGTAGTATTCCAACTAGACAGACATCAAATTAAAAGGGCTCTCCCAACTACATGATAGCTTCTCACTTTCATGGTATGTGCTCCAAATTTATACCGGTAGGAAAAAAATATCATCCTCCTAAGCAATCACAAAACACAACATATCAACAGCAACAGTCACAATCCCAAAAGATAGCTTACATTGTTGAGCTAAAAGGTCATTGTTGATAAAAAAACGTTGGCGTAGAGGGTTCGAACCCCCCCTCCCCCTTCTCCTCCAGCAACTAATACGATAATAATTATTAATCACTTTGTCTATAGAAAAACTGCAACCGTCACATTACTATCAAACATAAAATGTGCCAAAAATAGTCAGATTTACAAAGCAATAGAATCAACATAAACCTTGTGCAATACCAAGTTAAGCGTGCAACAAAAGGAATCCCTGGTTTAGTATTAATTCATGTGATAATTGTCAAACCACTTGTTGTGAATAAAACCTCACACTAAAGTGTTTCTTTAAACTCCAGAAAACATTGTCCTCAAATACTAAAAGAATTTCCATTTCAAGGGGGAAAATGATAACGATCAGGAAAGTTTTAACTTGTTCAACTATAGATACTTCCCAACTTTTTTGGGAAAGAATAAAACAAAACTACAATCAAACTGTCTACAAAAACAAATAATACCAATAAAATTGAGATTTCCTACGTGATTTATATTGTAGTTGAAGTGACTGTTCCTTTGTTTGGGCATGCAGAGAAAGAATGTCCTTTTTTACCACACTCATAGCAAGTCCTACCCTTCATCTTGCTATCAACAGGGGGACTAGGTTTCTCAACTGGTTTTTCACCTGCACCTGATTTCTCAATTGCACCTGATTTTTTACTTGTACCTGGTTTTTTCTTCAAAGGAACTGCACAACTTATCCGAACAGGTCTTCCAAACAAAACACTTTGGTCCAATTTAATTGCCGTCTTCAGCGACTGACTATCACTGAAATCCACATGAGCATATCCTCGAAATTCTCCCGTTTCCTTGTCCATACCAAATTGTATGGACGCTATATTGCAGTTTGAGAAGAATTTCTTCAGTTCTTCCTCTGTTATTTCCCATGACAAGTTTCCAACATATATTCTATTATATCCCTCCATGATTTCTGGATCAAATCGGGCTGGTCGAGCTGCTTTATCTGCCTTAAATGGTTGGATTTTAAGAAAGAACCCTCCCCTGTTATTATACATTAGCATGACATGAGAAATGAGTGAAAATAGAATATCAACTTTCAACAAGAGAAAATTGCTAGTGTTACTAACATGTCAGCTCCATCAAAAGCCAACGCTCGTTTGGCCGCTGCTTCGGTCTGCAGAAGGAATGCCACAGAAATGTCAGCAAGTTATGAAGATGATCCATATTAAGAATCAACTTTTGACATCACATGTTGTTTCTATGTGAAAAATAAACTAATAAACTTTCACAACAATAGATTATAGCGTGCTGATAAATCTTAAGAGATCAACTGAGATTGTAGTTCAACTTGCAATTGCATTGTACCGAACAATAAAGAATAGAGGCCATACGAAAGGGCAAATAAAGAAAGACAAACAATGAAACAAAAAAATATAATCATAAGTAGACATATAATGTATTGCTAATAATAATAATAATAATATACCTGCCTATGATTCTTAAGGGCTAAACTAGATTGATAGTTTAATAATGGATGCCATGGGGATCTTAAACTATGCAAAAGCTTTATTGCAATCAATCCTACCGTATAGGAAACCGAAAGAGTTTCTAGATTGAACTTGAAATTGCATAAGTACCACAAAGCAGTAAAGAATAAGAGAAAGAGAAAGGAATCATGTTTGATTTCCTAACCTTAAAACCAATGAAGGCAATCCCTCTAAACTTGCCAGTTTCAGGAAAATACATGCAGTCAATTTCAGTTATAGTGCCACAGCCTTCAAAATAACTTCGAATGTCATCCTCAGTTGAATAGTAGGGAATTCCTCCAACATAAACTTTGGTAGGAACTTCAACATTTTCTTGGCTGAATGAATATCACATAACAAATAAACAATTAAAAAACATTGTACATGAAATTAACATAATATTTTTTGAATAAGTAACATTATTTCAGATCAAAACTACATTCTTTCATCCCTTCATACAAATCCAATATTCAATTGGCAAAACAGCCATTTTAGTGTGAGGTGAGTCACTGAATCTATCGAAATTGCAAACATACCCAAATATCTATTTAGCAAGTCACTTTAGTCCTCAAATGCATCTTTGGTTAGTCCTTTTGATTCCCTTTTTGTTGGTCAATTTAGTTCATAAAATTACTAACAAAAGAGACACTTAGGGACCTATTTGCACTATAATGCAGCATCTAACATGTTTAGAAAACAAAATGACTATTTGCCCAAATCCAATTGCATTGTTTGAGAAAATTGTAGTCATTATAGTCACTAAGAGCTTGTTTGAAATCCTTTTTAAAAACAGTTTTTATTTTTCTAAAATTTTTAATGAAAAAATTAGTTCTTTGTTAAATTTTACAAATCAAAAGATTGTTTTTAAAACTCAATTCAATCAGGCTCTAAATCTATCAAAATTGCAAACACGTCCCAAATATCTATTTAGCAAGTCATTTTGGTCCTTATATGCATTTTTGGTTAGTCATTTTGTTTCTCTTTTTGTTGATCAATTTAGTTCATAAAATTACTAACAAAAGAGACACTTAGAGACCTATTTGCACTATAATGTACCATCTAACATGTTTAGAAAACCAAATGACTATTTACCCAAATCCAATTGCATTGTTTGAGAAAATTGTAGTCATTATAGTCACTAAATCTATCAAAACTGCAAACACGTCCAAAATATCTCTTTAGTAAGTCAATTTGGTGCTCAAATGTATTTTTTCTCATGAATTTAGTTCATAAAATTACTGGCAAAGAAGAGTTACTTAGTGACATGTTTTTCACTATAATGCAGGATCTCACAGGTTCAGAAAATAAAATGACTATTTACCCAAATCCAATTGCATTGTTTGAAATAATTGTCAAGTAAACAAAACAATAAGTAGAATTCCATGGTAATAATGTAAAAAATCACCTGGTAGTAGTAGTAGTAGTGGTAGTGGTATTGGTCTTAGTTAATTCTGGTAATGTAGATTCCAACACTCCCCCTTCACGAGTAGAACCATTTTCCTCCGCGGTTTTGGCCCTCTTTTTCTTCTTTTGCAGCTTCTTCTTCTTCTTTTGTTGCAGCTTCTTTTTCTTCGATTTTTTCGTAATGATATCGCTGGAAACCTCATTAGCTACATCATCATTCTGATTCTCCACCTTTTCCTTTTTCGGCTTCTTTTTGTTTGATTGTTTGGTAATGGCATCGCTGGAAACCACACCATTAGCCACTTCATCAACATTCTGATTCTCTATCTTCTTCTCTTTCTTCTTTTTCTTCGATTGATTGGTAACCGCATCGTTGGAAACCACACCATTAGCCACTTCATCAACATTCTGATTCTCTATCTTCTTCTTCTCTTTCTTCTTTTTCTTCGATTGATTAGTAACGGCATCGTTCGAAACCAGCACATTAGCCACGTCATCATTATCATTATTCTGATTCTCTACCTTCCTTTTTCTCTTTTTGTTGTTCTTCTTCTCCGAACCCTCGGTATCATTTTCCTTATTGGTTTGTTCATTTTTGTGGAGTGGTTGCAATGGTTGAAGCTTTCGGCGTTTCTCTCTCTTGGATAAAATAGGTTTGTGTGAGGCTGAATCGAGAAGAAGTTTGAGAGAATTGGAAGATGAAGAAGGTGCATCAACTTTGGGGTTTGTTAATTCGCCTCTAAGCTTCGCTTTCAGCTTCTTGTTTGATAGAACCATTATTCTCTGCACTCACGCCGCGAACTTGAAGTTCCACTTTCACTTTCAGGTTTTTCGTTTCTTTTGCAGAAACACGAAACGACGCCGCGTTTAGCTTTTCTTTCCCCTAAATTGTAAGAGCTGAGGAGTGAGTGAGGAAGAGGAGGAGTGAGGAGATTTTTGTTTTGGGCCTTCGGTAAAACCATTGGCGTTTGCTTTTCCCACACCCCCTCTTACTCTCTCACACCCCTTAACAAATTTTATTCCAAAAATAACCTCGCGTGAAACGCCATGTGAGGGCGTGTTTATGATCGTTGAACGACTGCGTTCAACACGTTCGAACAACATCATGCGAACGCAATAAAAATGTGAATGTGGTGTGAGAGTCCATTTTTTTGTAATACAATAGGATGTTCGAACACCCTCATGCGAACAGGTGAAATTACGCACAAGAGGGTGTGAAGTCAATATTTAACACACACGAACGATGTCATTCGAACCTATTCGAAGACCCGTGTTTGAACAGGTGAAATTTCGTGAAAGAAAGAGGTTTTGGCTGGCCTTTTGGTCTTTTCACACCCTTATGAGGTGGGGTGTGTTTTGAGTGTGAGGGGTTGTGGGAAAAGCAAACGCCAAACCATTAGGAGAAGGCCCAAATTACTAGGGAAATTCTACCAGCACCACCTTTTTTTCCAGTCGCACCCCCACCCTCTTTTTTTGACATCCCTAAAATAATTATTTCCTTCCCTTCCGTAGTCCACTCTATTAAAATAAGGAACGGAGGGGGTACTAGTAGTTGACTTTAATGAAAAAAAAAAATAGGGCATTTATCATTGGCCTAAGAAACATTTCTTATGCTTCCTGCAACTAGCAGTGATGCATAGCTATGATGCACGGATACTTAAATTTTTCTGTCGTATCTATATCCGATACGTATCATATCCGATACTTACCGACACTTCTCTGATACGTCATGAGTATATGTCAGAGTAGTATTAAAATGTTTTTATTTTATTTTATTTTTTTAGAAAATAAAAGTTTCTATACGTCATAAGGACAGTTTCAGGGTGTCTTATAAGCATGACGAAAAAAGTAATTTAAATCAAATAAGCACAAGAGAGAAAACAACTATCATTAGTCTTTATTTTACAAGTGTAACTCGTTAGTTTCTATGTACCTCTCTATTTTATTGTGCTAGTTTATGTTTCTTTGGGTCTATGTATCTATGCATTTTCTTTTATTTTGTGAATATTTTGTTTTTTATAAACGAATCCTAGATGTATTGTATTGTACGTTTTTCAAGGAAGCTTGTATCGCCGTATCAGATTCATATAGTATCCGATATGCGTATCGTATTTGTGCATCATAAGCATAAAGGAAATTCCTCAAGGAAATTATTAATAAAACCAGTTTTCCAAACATGTGGTTACTGCTTGCTTATGATCTTATTGGATAATTGGAAATAATTCCAACACCAGTGCTACTCACTAGTACGAAAATTAGACTTTGTCACTATTCTGTAATCAACATTTATCCATTTTGTGTGTATGTAACATATAATCTATATTTGATGAAGAATTTGGCACTGGAATTAAAAATCTCTATAACCAATTTGTACATAATTTCTTGGCAATACAAGTTAAGTATTAATTAATAAGCAAAAATAATAAAATGTTAATGTGGTTGCAGAACAAATGACACATTCATTTGTTTGAGACTTGAAAGCTTCTTTTTTTTTTTTTTGATCGACTTATTCAATACTCCTCAATATGAAGAGAATCATACATAATACATCCAATAAAAAAGTAATTCTAGAAGTCACTATTTGAAAGGGGTTCATGATCATCATTAGCAATAAAGATATTATCATATAGAATAGCAGCAGTGGCTGAACCAATGAATGGACCAACCCAATAAACCCAATGATGAGTCCATGACCAACTAACCACAGCAGGTCCAAAAGACACAGCTGGGTTCATTGATGCACCATCAAAAGCACCACCAACCAATATGTTTGCACCCACAATAAGACCAATTGCTAATGGTGCAACAATACCCACATTCCCCTTCTTTGGATCTATTGCTGTTGCATAAACTGTATATACCAAACCAAAAGTCATCACAATCTCAAAAACTAGTGCATTCCATACAGACACACCTGATGATAGAGAGAAAGCTGATGTTTCCTGCATGTATAATGCAAACAAAAAAAGATTAATTCAATCAATGTTTTAAAAGAAGTCCGCGACCGCCATGCGGACCGCAACATGGTGCATTTTTATGTCTCTGCAATTCTCGACGATATAAATAATTGAGACTCAGCCATGCCATGTATCGTGTCGGACACTTCTGATTGAAGACATATGTTTGGTGCTGACACGTATCGTGTCGGACACCCCGACACCAACCCTTCAATTATTTGTACTTTTCAATATTTTTCAAATTAAAACTAGTGTCTATTTCGTGTTTGGTGTGTGTGTCGGTGCTTCATAGCATGTCTGTTATTGTTTTCAATTATTTATGAGTACTAAACTACTAATAACTAATTTAGAGATGAAGAAACATGAAACACCAACATAGATATGGACATCAAGCATAACATCGACGCAGACACCTAGACACAATCATACCAATAGTAATTTGAGAAAATAGAATTCATTTTCGACTTTTAATGTCGGTGTTCGAATACACAACATATGTTAGACACATATTCAATCTGAAGTGTCGGTGTTGCATAGGTGTGGTTTAGTTAGTTAGTTAGTTACCATTCCAGCAGTGCAAGAATTGAGAAGAATGCAAGCAACAACTGAACCAAGCAACTGTGCAATCCAATACAAAATACTTCTTAAAAGGGTTATGTTTCCTCCAACAAAAGCACCAAATGTGACTGCAGGGTTAACATGACCACCAGAGATGTTTGCTCCAACAGAAACCGCCACGAAAAGTCCAAATGCATGAGATAGTGATGCAACTATGAGACCATCAGGAGTAGCAGATCCATTATCAGTCAGTTTATCTGCCAAAATTAATTAATTAATAGCAATCAGATGTTATAATTAATTATTGTAACGACAATTATTGATTAATTGCTTACTATAGGCCATGCCAGAGCCTTGTCCAGCAAAAACAAAAATGAACATAGAGAAGAATTCAGCAAAAGCTGCTCTAATTGCAGCAGGATTGCTAGCCTCTCTAGGCGATCCAATTGCTATTCTGTAGATTGCCATCAATTATAATTAATCAGGAATATACAGAAACAGAAGTTTGTTGTGTTCTTCTTAATTATTTTTCTAATTTTTTTATTAAAGTGTTAACAATCATAAACTGTGAGAGCTGATTGATTATTTTGCTGTAATTAAATAACAAAATTAACGGCTAAAGAAAAGGTCCAATGGTAAGACTATGTATAATCAGGTTATGCAGCCTATGTTTGTTACCTTGATACTTGGCTATATTTGGTTCTTGCTTTGTGGCTGTGATGCTGCTATTGCTAGATGAGATCAAATTAATAGTGAAGATAAATTGCACAAATCAAATATTACCGGTGAATTGTTAATTTAGGAACCAATTTGAATGTCATTAGGACGGAAGCATCAATTATTTCTTCTTGTTTTAATTTTAATATAGTTATATATTTTTTATAGGCAAATATTAGTGGTCGGTCTATTTTACCATTCTGTCACCACTTAAACCTCCCGCTTATACTTCTATCTACGCACTTAAGTTAATCAAAATCGGTCTAAGAGTAAGACTACTAAAAACTTTAGTTTTAGGCCCACCAACAAAAACACACTCATCATTATCAGCTACAATTAGAACCCCCAAAGATGGCAACTATAAAGAAAAAGGGTTTGGAAGCTGTCGAGAAACACGACATCCATGGAAAGCAGGAAAACTCTCAAAGTGGAAGTAATACAAATGAGAAAAGTTAACAAAATGATTACATCAAGCCTCTTTATATAGGCATACACTAACTACTAACTAACTCACTTATAACTACTAATAACCTCCCTAACTACTAATCAACTATATATTTAATAGAAGCTGACACAATAAAACCACTTATTACACCTAAAACCTTGACTACCATTTGATGATGAACAAGTCTGAATATTCCTACAATAATTTGCTCCAAAAAAACTATACATCGACAATTAAATAGGGTAAGGATCCCCTGTATTTAGGGCGCGAACTGCACTATGCAATCAGTGCAAAAATAACACATTTAAAGTCGGTTCGTTGTTCAACCGACTTTAAATGTTTAGGACACACATACATTTAAAGTCGGTTGAACAACGAACCGACTTTAAATGTTTATTTTTGCACTGACTGCATAGTGCAGTTCGCGCCCTAAATACAGGGGATCCTTTTCCAATTAAATAACAAGATCTAAGGGACCACCAAACAAGAATGACTTCTACAATAATATAAAGCACCAAAAGGGTGGTCCCAATACAAACCAAAAGAAAAAGATTTCAAAAATCCTAGCCACAGCATGAGGCCTAAATTCTTTTATCCATTATTTCCATTCCACCTCAAGATCAATAGTGAAGCTCTAAACCACCATAGTGTCCAATATGGTAGTTTCTCTCACCTTGGTTTCGCCATGCCTATCCCATAAGCACAAGGTGTGTGTAAATGTTTTTCCATTTCATTCAAACCATGTTCCTTGATTATACACAGCTCACTTACTGATTTGTTGTGCATTGTTTCAGCTAAACTTGTCACATTCAAATCATTTGCTTCGCAATACTTCCAACAACATTATCTGTTGTGCAGCGGAAACAACTTCAAGTGCAGAAAGTAAGACCCTAAACTGAATTTCCAGACTGTCTACTTTCATCAAAGTTTGTGTTCACAGAAAATTGCATCATTTTCTAGTTTTTCTTTTTAATTATTAGGCCAATGCCAGAGAAGACCGCTATTGTTGGGTATCGGAGCATTAACCGCAAATTTACAACCAGCAAATTTACTCTTTGCTGAAGGTATGTATTCATAATCATACATACCTCATCTGATGCTCACTCACATTTTATTTAGGTTCTTTCTTCTTGTGTAGAAATACCAGACAGATACAGAGCTTTTGTGGACAATTCAGATGGTTATTCTTATGTGTATCCTTCAGATTGGAAGGTAATTAAGAACCATACATACATACATACTAATCTCAGAAAATGCTAATCTCAAGTTCAACCACACAAGTCTGAGACTGATATTTTCTATAGGCATTTGACTTCAGGGCTCATGATTCTGCATTCAAAGACAGATATCTACAGTTACAAAATGTAAGGGTGAGATTCATACCAACTGAGAAGAAAGATATCAGAGATATGGGTCCACTTGAAGAGGTAGGTGATGATGCTCAATATTCTGTCACATTACTGTTATGGAGTCTAATTTATACTTTAATAGTTTAATTAATTAATTAATTTGTACCTTAAGCAGGTTATAACCTTTTTGGTGAACCATAGATATGCTGCACCAAACCAAAGACCAACAATATATGACATGCAGGAGGTTTCTTCTTAGTTCTCATATTAACCAATTTGTACCTTAAGCAGGTTATAACACAGGTTGTAACTTGTGAATGCAGAGAACAATAGATGGAAAACATTACTATACAGTTGAATATGTACTTACATCACCAAATTACTCTAGTGCCTCAATTGCAACAATTGCTATAGGAAATGGTAAGTAATCTACCATCTCAAATCTTAATGTTCTCTCTCTCTCTGAAAGCAATCCTAACTCAATATATAATTCTCTGTCCTGCTAGATAATATAATTAAAAGAACACTGATAAAAATCATCACAAGGAACACAGAATATTAACACAAACAGACATAAAACTGATTGGATTTGTAGATGCAGGAATACTCTGAGAAGATGAATGAAGAAAATTTATTCAAAGTTATATAACTTCGGCGTCATAAAAACAAATATCACTTCTAATATATATATGGCTGCACTTGATTTCTGCTAACTAACAACCTGCCCCTTTGTACAGGAAGGTACTACACGTTAATCGTGGGAGCCAATGAAAGGCGATGGAAAAGATTTCGAAATCAACTTAAAGTGGTAGCAGACTCCTTTAGAATCATTGACATCTGAAATGTTAAAGGACTATGCAAGACATATTCCAATTTGCCTGCATAAGTACATATCATGTTTGGAATATGTATTAGTTTAAATTTTTGCAAGTGATTGATATCATCTTTATCATACCAATAGAAAATATAAATTGAATCATTGATTGAATTGTATACTAAGATTTAGAAAACTAATTTAATTAAATGAAGTATGTGTATGTGAACTCAGTTTGCAACGCATTAAGCACATACGTGAACTGAGTTCACATACACTTTTTCCATGCAGAAAGAAAAACAGCATTGAATAGAGGTGCAAGAGTCCTTAATTGTACACTCAACTATCCTTGTTCATCAAAGCTATTTAACATGACAGAATTACACTCTGTAATCAATAGCAGAATTTCCCTTTGATGTCCACTCACAAAATCAGAATCAATCAAAATTATCCAGCCAGAATTTAATTGAAATATAGAATGTATGTATAAAGCAATAAATAAGCAGTTCAACAATGCTGACTGCTTCTAAATATACTTGGGAATTACTAGTCATTTAGACAAGGTAAATGTAATTGTTAGCCATACAGGTAGATAATGGAATTCACGGATAGCAAAAAAAAGATCAATAGATCATAGAGCTTCAAGAGAAATTAACACCAGTTAAACAGCAATTTCTGAAGTTGCAGTTTACATCAACCATTAATTTACTAGAACTAACGTTAGATAAATGAATTTAATGAAACATAAGGTGGCAATGTGCCCTAGTAGATTCTTAAATAGCCAACCTAGCATAAGCCAAACATGAATTACTAAAGTAAAAGTGTGACCAAGAATGCATAAGAAATCCTTTAACACGCCCAATTTCATGGCACACAAATCTACTCCTCCATCATTGGGAGCCAAAAACTCTTGATAAGACTCATTTCCTAAATCAAAAGAAAAAATGACTCACGACTTAGAAAGTGAATAAGTATTTCCCAGCCAGTTAACGTTAACGGTGTCATTCACAAATATCCCACATTTAGTCAATGGGATACCAAAAGGGAGAATAGCAATTGTTAGACAATCTCATTCATATAGTAAATTCTTCAATGTGGATCATCATCCATTCCAACACATGTGCCAACTTTGACAACAACGTTTAATAGAAAAGCTCAACAAAATTGCAAATTAATAAAATAAAATAACAGTTCTGTTCAAAAATTTCAGCAAAATACACGTGGAAATTTGCATCTATTATACAAGAATACAATTCAGGCACAAGATGGAAGGCCTCTCAACCGAAGCTAATTATGTACAGAGGTTGCAACACTGTATTTTCAACAACTTTCACAAATAAAAAAAAAATACAGTAATGAACAGATTCATCATCCAGGCTTGAGAGACGTTGAGCGAAAAGGATATCAAGTATAATAGTCAAAACTCAGCTGAATTTGTGTTGATTCCACCTTCCAGTCTTTGTAAAACAAACCAAAATCAGTATACCATGAGGACAACATAACAACATCAGTTTAAACTGCTTGTTGTCTCCAAAAGATTTCAACCCCCACAACCAAAATCCTCAAACCAACCAAACTTCAAATTCCTATCTTCAAATCTACACTATTCCTGCTACAATATCCTCTTCCTATGCCTACCAACACCGGCCGGGCGCTAACCCAAGCTTCACCATTCCCATTCTTGTAATATGGGAACCATGTGAACCTCCACCTGACATTGAAATTTTCAATCATGCGCAACAGTCATCGATGGTTGAACTCAAGAAGTCATGAAACAGTTCTCATGAACCAATGTTAGTTTCAATTACCCACCTCATATACTCCCACTCTAAAGAAGCCGATGTTGACGCAAACCCTTACCAAAATGAGGCTGCATCAAACGGACATACAGTCCATTCTTTGCCACCAATGAATCATGGGTCCCTTCCTCGACTATTCGTCCTCCATTAAGAACTACTATGTTGTCAACATGCCTCATCATGGCAGCCCTGTGCGCTATTAAAATTGTGGTCTTGTTTCCCATTATTAGAGTGTCAAGAGCCTCTTGCACTACTCGACTTGACTCAGATTCAATCGATGAACTAGCTTCATCCAACAGCAAGATAGGTGCATTTTTCAGGACCACTCTAGCAATTGCAATTCTCTGTTTCTGTCCTGGAGTTAAGTCAACACCTCTCATTCCAACATGAGTGTCATAACCATGAGGCAAGCTACTAATGAAATGATGAGCATTTGCAATCCTTGCTGCCTCTTTCATTTCAGCTTCACTAGCATTATGCCTGGCATATATGATGTTTTCCCTTATGGTTGTTGAGAAGATAATTGGTTCCTGTTGAACCAGACCAAGATGGCTCCTTAACCACCTCAGATTATATAGTTTTAAATCCCTCCCGTCTAGTAAAACTTGGCCAGCAACTGGATCATAAAATCTCTCTAGCAAAGATATTATTGTGCTCTTCCCTGAACCTGAAACTCCTACAACAGCAATTGTTTGCCCTCCACTGACTTTGAGACTGAAATTGCTTAATACCAACACTTCTGGCCGAGTAGGATAACAAAAATCAACATTTTTCAACTCGATGCTTCCATATACATTGGGAGGCTTCAATGCTGAGCTATCATCAGGATCAATTTTAGGCACACGGTCTATAATTTCAAACACCGAAATGAGAGATTTACGTCGCTTGAGTATGTAAGGAGCCAATCCAAAAGGCTCGACAAGTGCAAATGTAGCAAATGAGAAAACCATGTACTCCTTGAGTGCAGTAGGTGGATCTACATAACCATTTTTTACACATATTGCAGTGTACCAGAGTAGAAAGGCATTACAAGCAAAGAGTAGAAACTGTGAAAATCCGAATGCAAAACCAATGGCCAATCCATGAAGAAAGCTCTGCTTAAATATCTTATTTAACTGCATCCTGTAGAGTTCCATTACCTTATTACCAGCACAAAATGCAACAACAGTGTAAATGTTTCTAACTGCATCTTCAAGAACCAAAGATGCCTTTCTGTGCATTTCCTGTATGCCCCTTGAAAAACCAGCAAGCCACATTTTCTGCAATGTTTAAGGAAACTACCTTAACACGTGCATTATGCAAATAATAAAAGCGCATCAAAAAAATAATTATACTTAGCCAGCAGTATTAACTCATTCACCTACTGGGCAAGAGCAGAGCTAATCGTTTAGAAAGTGAAATCAAACATAAATCGATACATGAGAATTTTCCGTAAATGAAAATGCATTTCAAAATTACTGAATTTTGAATGAGGAATAAATTTTCTGCAAAGACTGGGTCAACAAGAAAAAGAAATAAAAGTTCGACCCAACCACCAGAGAAAATTATTATGCAAAACCAGAAGAGCAGATGCAAACCTGGGCAACAGCAGAAACACAGAGAACTGGAAGTGTTGCTAAAGCCACAAGAGCTATGCGCCAGTGCAGCAAAGCACCAATTAGAAAAGCAACAATAACTGCAGCACTATCCTGTATAAATATGGAAAGTCGGTTACTGAAAGCAGCTCGCACAAAAGTAGCATCATTGGCCAAACGCATGGATAAATTGTCTGCACTGTTTTCCTCTTCATCATACCATCCGATTTCATTGCGTAGCATGGCTGCCATGTTGTGTAAGTAGGTTTAGGTACAGCTAAGAAATCCAAATTGTTCTAAAAGAAAACTAACAAGTATGTTGTGAAATGCATGGGCAATTTCGTCAAATGTTAAAAATAAATAAATAAAAAATGTAAAGAAAAATATACTGAATTTATATAAAATAATTTATACAACAACACAAAACTTAAATGTAAAACAAAAGTAAAAAAATTAATATTTCAAAAATGATTTGCAATGATGCTATTACATTCAATGTTTATCTGAAAAATTAAGTATTAGTCAAATAAATTAAGGACAGTAAATATTTCTGGTGATCAAATTGTTAATGAAGGAAAAACTTTCATCCTAATATAACTTTGATACTGAAAGTCAAAATATGTGTCATAACATGATGATGACTCGTGACTTAATAAGAAATGAGTATGAAGTGACTTAATAAGAAATGAGTATGAAGTGACTTCGTAAAATTTATGAATGAGAATTCAATTATAATACGAGTAGATTCTTGTAGAAAAATATAATAAAAGCGCACCTGAAAACATCATTCTCCTAACTCTTTCTGTCATTTTCTCCCCCATAATACCAAAGTAGAAATGCTGTAAAAAATTAGCAATAACTGTCACAATACCCATGCAGGCAATGATCAAGCACCACTTGTCTATCTCCCCCCGCAAGTGATGAGTTTCATCAATTTCATAGTAAGTTGTCACCACCAGGCCAATAACATAAGCAAGAAGGGGATTGAATGAACCAAAGATAGCAGCACCAATGCTTCCTAACAAAGCATAAAGCCACTCAGCAAAACTAAGCTCTGCCAACCTCCAAATTGAAGGTTGATCTGGATGCCGTGCATCCTTCGTTTCATTCATTTTTACTGGAAAATCATCAAAGTAGCTATCTGGCCTGCTAAAAGTTTGAGAATGGGAGCGTTCATTCTTAGGATCAGATGTTAAAAGAGGTGAAACTGGGGATTCTGGGTCAGAACCATTTGAAGTTTGTCGATGCACTGACTGGACATCAATCTTGGGTAACTCGGGTAGTCTCATTTCGAAGCTATCCTGCCTTTTTATTGATGGCTCTTTATCTACGGAGTCCAAACACTGACCATTTTCCATCATCTTTTCAGGTGGTGGGCTCTGAGCTTGTGGTGATTCTTGTGAGTTAAAGAAGCCATCTGAAGGTCGAAATACAGCTGAAATTCTTTGAAGAGAGGGTGACTTTATCATTCTAGGGGGTGATGGCTCATTGAAGCTATTACTCTCTGAAGAATCTTTCTCAATTTGGAAAGCTGCAGTCTTCTTGTAGTTTCGAACAGGCATCCTGGATGATGATAAACAAATACAAAGTGATTTTCTCCACCAATGTTGAAATTCCAGAAATTATTAAGAACACACTAAATATTAAAAGCTATAGTTTCATGATATTTCATTGAACTAAAGATAGCATTTTTATAAATAAGCACTACAAATAGCATAATGATTGCAAGCAGTATTAAACCTCTTTGGAAGTTTTGTGGCCTCTTCACATCGAAGAAGCTCTGCATATAAGCCACCCAGGGTCAATAATTCATCATGAGTACCCATTTCAACAAGTTGACCTTCCTCCATAACTGCTATATAATCAGCATTCTTTATAAGACTAAGCCTTCGAGCAATTATTATTGTTGAGCGTCCCAGCATGAGGAGATCCAGAGCATCCTGAACAGACCTCTCAGCCTCAAAATCAAGTCCACCAGTAACCTCATCAAGCAGGAGAATGGATGGATTTAGAAGCACGGCTCTTGCAATAGAAAGCTTTATTTTCTGTTCTTCTGTCAAAGCTAAACCAGCCCTGCCGATCTGAAAGAAAGAAGCACCAGTTTTGGAAGTGCAATGAGAAATATAAATACTAACCGAAAAACAGAATCACAAGCTTCATTCAATCATGTCAATCAAGCCTTACCTGTGTATCATAACCTTTATCTAATGAACTGATAAAGGTATGTGCATGAGCTATTTTAGCAGCCTCTTCAATTTGATCTGCGGTAGTATCCCTCCCATATGCAATGTTGTCTCTTATACTCAAACTGAGCAAAGCAGGTTCCTGGGTGACCAATCCTATTTGGCTCCTCAGCCATTCCAATTTCAAATTCTTGATGTTCTCACCATCTAAAAGAACTTCTCCTAAACCACAAATGGATAGATCAAGTTAACACAGAAACAAATGACCTATAGAGCCATTTGAATGAGATAACACAAATATACACTATGAAGGGGAACACAATTACCTAGTGTTGGATCATAGAATCGCTCCATAAGTGGGATAATACTACTTTTTCCAGAGCCATTTCTGCCAACAAGTGCCACTGTTTTCTTAGCAGGAACTGTGAGATAAAACCCACTCAGGATAGGGATTTCAGGACGAGAAAGATAACTGAAGTAAACATTCCGAAACTCTATATTTCCTTGCACCGAAGCGGGAGTACTACCCTCCTGATCAAAAGATGAGGATGACCGGCTTATCATCTCAAATAGTCTATAAGCTGCTATTCGCCCCTGGTCAAATGAGTAGAAATTCGTCGCAGCTTGATTCAATCCCCTAAATCAAGTAACAAAAATGGTGAGCAAAACAAAAGCAAACAAGAAAATATAGAAGTTGGGATTTGGGAATAATGCTTACAAGCCACTTAGAATCACAGCAAACATAGCTGTTATAATTTCCCCACCGTGAGCTTTTCCATTTATAATCAATAACCTTCCAACCCAGAGTTGTAATGCACAAGAGCATATTGCAAGCCCATATGTAAATCCAAGGCCAAGCCCTTGGACAAGACTTATTAATATACCATATCTAAGAGTTGCTTGCAGCGACGTTGCATATGAATATTTAGCCAATGTTTCATTTGTAAATGCACACAAGGTCCTCATATAGGAAACTGCCTACAACAAAAGAAACTATACACACTCAGAATCAATGGAACTTGAATGATCCATCAAATAATGAGAATTTTACCAATTTCCAGTTCACCAAACTCAAAATATTAAAGAAAAAATAAAGATGAAAGTGCAGCATCTCTAATTTTACAATTAAATATTTGTATTTCCTTCCAGCCAAGCCTCAAAACTGTTCCATATATAATAAACAAAACATGGATTTAAAAAAGCCGGCAGACAAATAGAAGCATCGACCAGAGATACTAATAATTTTAATCTATCCATTTGTGACAACTTATCCATAAGAGCACTTTTTCCATACCCTTTTTATTATTAGAATAAACCCTATATCCACCAGTATATGGTAAATTATTAGAATAAACCCTACATCCACCAATTTATGGTAAAAGTAGGAGAGAAATTTTGAACTTTTTACCATAAATGGGTGTGTAAAAAAGGAGTGTGGGAAGAACATCATTCATAATCACAAGACAAAAAAGGAACAGCCATCTAAGTAACGGCCATGTCAGACGATGAAGTAAAAAAATAAAATCTGATTCTATCTAAGACTTCGCAGAATTTCCCTTTAGATACCCAGTCACAAAATGTACAACCCTTAAAGCATGAATATATTATTGGGAAAAATACAGAACCACATACATGATATGAAAGATTTTCAAACACATTTAAATCATTTCTTCCGGTACAAAGTAAAATAAATATCCATCATTGGATTCAAATATATATATATAGCACATCATTGGTTCAAAGCAAGAATGAATAAAATATCAAGCAATAAATAACCTGTTCAGCAATGCTGGCTGCTTCAGCATATGCATCTTGAATATTCTCCGCAAGCCTATGGAGGAATATATTTGATACTCCTCCTGCAGCAACAATAAATGGACCTGTAGCTAATGTTATCAATGCAATTTGCCAACAATTGATAAAAGCAATAACAAGACCACTGAAGAATGTTGCCATATTGTGAATATAATTCCCAACCTGTGTCATTAAAAAATCAATAGACATATTATATGAGATGCATATGTTAAGATATTAACCAAGAAGAATAACAAATTTGCAAAGGAGTATATGTATACACACAACAAGATTAAAACATACTTTTTCACTAAGAGCAGACTGAATGAGCAGCACATCACTTAATACTTGACTCACAATGTCTCCATTATTCCCATACGTATCAAAAAAACTCATATCTTGGTTAAGTAGTACTCGAACATATTTTGATCTGATGACAGCTGTCTGCCGTTCTCCAGTAAGAATCCAACATGAAACCTCTATTAAACAATAAAGAAAAATCAGTACTGAAGGAAACTGATGCAACATCTAATTTAATAAGACACATTACTCGTGATTAATTTACCAATCCAACCAGCAACAAAAACACCAATGGCAATATAAACAATGGTCAGAGCAAGCTGCAAAAGAAACAATAACAAGGGTAAGCAAGCATAAGTCAAGTTATAATTAACATCCGAGTCACAAACAATGTGTCTTGCAGAACAATTAAATGTGCAGTTATAAAGTCATCCGGCTTGATCACTAAATTGACCAGTTGAACCATGAACCAAGATTTAAAATATAACCTTTTTTTTATGGGCAAATGTTAGTGGTTAATAGTTAGGGGGAGGGGGAAATGTTAGTTTCTAGGTTTGAACCCTGGACCTTCTGCTTGCATTCCTTTGGTAACCCTTAGCTCACCAACTAAGCTACCTACTTGGGACACATAACGTGTAGTGTAGTGTATTGTAGGTCAAACCATGTTAAATTATGTGACTATTTTTCTTCAACAGAGTTGCTGTTTGTGCAAAAAAAAAATATTGGGTTGGGTTGAATTTAATAAATATGGCTTTGGAATATTGTAATTACTAATTGTTGTCACCTGTCATATGACAAGTGACAACAATTACAATATTCCAAAGTCGTATTTATTAAATTTATTTTTCTGTCCAAGGTCAACTTAGGCAATTTTTGTTTATGGTCTTGGGTTGAATTCAGGCTTAACTTGTTATTTAGCTGTTATTGGACCATCATTTAATATCTCTCCCAATAACAGTAAAGTCTAAATACTTAAAAAAACAGTAGGACATCCTAACCTTTGGGGGATAAGTTGTAGGAGTTCTATCAAAAAAATGTTAATATTTTTCTCTTTAATTAACTAACCTTTTTAGAACCCCAAAAAATAAAAATGAATAATCAACTTAGTGAATAAAAGGTAGCAAATTGCATCTATGTCCCTATGTATTTTATGCAGTGCCTATCAAGAAATGGCCTTACATCTCTTGGCTAATGTGCCTTCTCTACTGAAGTGTGGTATGCTATTGTTGATTGATAGGGTTGTGATTTTGTGATGCCTCCAGATATTTTCACCTTATTCTCTCATTTTGGCGATCTAGGGAGTACCTCGAATGTAGACAGGTTTGGCATTAATTTGGCATACGGTTTTTTGGGCTATATGGGATCTCTAAAAGGGTGTATCTTCGTTGGGCAGGTGCCAGACTTTGTCCATATGATTCATTGCATCAGAATTCAGAACCCTATCTTGGAGGTGGTTTTGGGCTTGGGGCAAATCCTCTACGTGTATGTATTATGAATGGTTTGCAGACCCTTTTAGTTGTTTTTCAAGGGGTTAGTGCTTATTGTTTGAATAGTAATCTCCCATAGTAAATCCTCCGAGTTATATGAGTTGTAAGTAACAGACTCATTGTTTTGGGTGAGTTATATGAGTTGTAACTTGTAAGTAACAGACTCCTTGTTTTGGGTGATTGTACCTGGGTTTGGGATAGCCCTAGTACCCTACTAGTCCTATTAATACATATATTCATTATATTTGTCATTAAAAAAAATCTCAGTGTACACCACGGTTTCTTTTAGTCTGCTTCTCAGCTATTCTTAGACTTGTGCAACGAAAATTCATCCTACCACTGATCCATCCATTGATCCTTGTTTGAATTTGCCTTACCCTCCTAATCCAAGTCCCTATTACCACATCTACTGTTCAAGCACACAAGAAGCTGGTGAACTGACCTAAAATCCCTTACTAATGTCTGGAAATTGCCCTTTCTTTAACATTACCCCAACGGAACTTCAATCACCAACTCTTCTATTATCCAATCCCCCAGGAAACACTATAGCTATATTTTTCAATGCCTGTATAATCTCTAGTTTAATAGAAGCTACAGAAAAATTCATGTAAGCTCAGAGCTCCATGTCTCACCCAACCGATCAAAAACTAGCTCCGGCATCAATGTCATCAGTCATCAAGTGGAGTTACTGGGCTCTAATCACCCACCAATCCATAAATGTCAGGCTTCACAAAAGGGGAAATTCCTTGTTTTAATTGAGCTTCATTTTCTATTATCAATCTCTAGTTTTGCTCATTAAATGAAATTATTGATGACTTAAACGACAAACTAAATAAATTTATTAATTAATGTAGTAGTTCAGCAGTTATCTTGAAAAAATAATTGTTCAATTACATCAAGCTACATCAAAACCTCAAAACAACCCCACGCCCTAAAACTACAAGGTCAATAAAACAGTAGAGAAGACATTATTTCACTAATTAATCTAAACCTAGAAGAAGCTAAGTATTAAAAAGACACTGATATTGAATTTTAATAGAAAGTGAAGCAAATTCCAACCTCTTTGAACTTATGAAACTGATCTTGCTGCTGAGGAACCTGAATCACTTTGGCAAAGTAGTGCAAGTAAACGATGAGAGCGGTGCCGTGAGCTGCAGCGGCGACGGAACCAACGAACATAAGAAACCAGTCGAACCGGTCAGCGCAGGCGAAAAGACGAGAAAAAGGAACTGCTGCAGGTGGCGGCTCCATCTCCTCCGGCTCCTCCATCTCCTCTTCTTCTTCCACCTGCTGCGACGCTGAGGTCTCAGCGCCGAAGTCCATGTACGGTGACGGAGACTCCGGCGGCTCAGAAACCTCCGAAACCGGCGTTAATGGTTGTACATGAGGTGGAGACCACCCAAACAACCCTCTCGATACCATCATTCTCGATCCAACTCAGCAGCGAAATTGAAAGGAAAAGAAAAATTGTCAAGTGAATCAGATCCCGTGGTAATTTGACAGCGGCAACTCTAATTTCTGTTAGGAAAACGACATCGTATTGAACGCCACCGTGGTGGTTACGTTATGAGGTGGCGGCGGGTAAGTTGACTCGGTCAACGAAGGTGTACGGTTTCTTATAATAATATCTTTGAAGTTGTTATGTTCCGAGACCTTTCTTCTTCTTCTTCTGTTCTTCAACTTTGCTTTTCAATTTGGTTTGTTTTTTTCTTAATTAATTTTTAGGAGATGATTGAAGTTTGTGTTTGGAAGAGAGAGAAGGGAATAATGGAATAAGGTGAGAGAGAAAGAGAGCGTGTGCTGTGAAACTGTGAATCTTATAGCATGCACAGCACAGCATGCAGAGCTGGAAAACGGAGGAAGGGTGTTTTTGTAAATTTATTGATAATAATGATGTTGGTAAATGTGTTAACAGCTGGATGATGTTCTACGAAATTACCTTTATACACTTTGTTAGAGTCGTTGGAGCGACAAATTTTGCCGTGCTCTTTTAGTGTACTCTTTCGATATGTCTTAACATATAAAATTGCAAATTGACCTACCTATTTTTGGAATTGCGGTGATGTTTTTAGTAATTGTCAATTAATTAATTAAAATAATGTTTATTAATAATTGGTCAAAAAAATGATGTTTATTAATCAATATTTACTAATAATAATAAGATGAATTGAATTCCTCAAAAGGAAAAAAAAAGATGAATTTTTTTATTAAACAAAAAAGATGAATTTAAAATTGGAGCACCTTGGCTTTTCTGGCGACCGGGGGTACCAGGCATTATATTTTTTATTTTATTATTATACTGCAATTATTAAGAATTAGAAATTAGAAATTAGGAATTTAGAAGAAGCCTTTTTGTTGTGCCAGTACATTTCAGCTGTTCACATCCTCTTTTTCCATCTCTAATTCTGTCTGGATTGAATTGAATTGAAGTGCTTCTCTTTTCTTTTTTGTTTTTCTAAGAGCAAAATGATTTTTTTTTACTGAATAATAGCATAATGATAGATAATGTACTTTTGCTTTTTTAAGTTTATCTATTCGCCTTTTATATTTTTTTTCATTAATCATTTGTGTTTTTAAGTAATTTCGAATAAGTTTCAAATTGATATTTTATGATTTTAAATGACAAAATATTTGACCTCAATTAACTTAATTCAAATTCAAATAATTAACAATTTTGTTACGAAGCTAATAAAAGAGTAGTTACTTTGTTACAAATTTGAAATATAAAAGACTAAAGTAAAAAACTATATAAATTACCAAAATAAATTTTTTTGATAAATATAAAAGACCAAAATTGTGTATTTTTGCTAACATTACAATAAACTTATTGTTTTTTTTTTTTGGTACATAACTTATTGTTTTGTTTTTTACTGCACTAACGTGAGCGTGTATATTTTATCAGATTTTTGTTCAATCAATAGAATCAAGGAACCAAATTAAGAATCCAAAACAGTGGTTATGTTTCACTATTTTCTTTATACAGTACTAGCAATAAGATAGACACCTTCTTTTCCCATTTCTTCTTGCCATAAGGTTATTAAGTTTTGAATAAAAAATTATGTGTTTGGTTTAGAGATAAAGTGTAATAAGTAATAACTGCATAAATTAAATCTCAAAAAAAAAAACGCATCAATTAGTGGAGCTATATATAAATTTAGGGTTAAATATATTTTTGGTACCTACTACAATATAAGTTCATTTGATTTTAACCCGTGCAATTTTTTACTTTTTTGAATAAATCTCAGCAAAACACATGTTTTTATTTAAGTCTTTCTATTAGTTTTTTGTTTGTAAAATGTTGAGGTTCAAATATTTGTCACTCGAGTTGGATTAACACCTCACCATTGTATTCAACCTCCCACTCTCAACACATTTTCTTAATTTCTTTTTTATAAAAACCCTAACCATATAATCCCATATCAATACCCTAAAAAGTCCGTATCTAGGATATGGAGGAGAGAACCAAGATGCAGAGAGAGGGAAGCGAGGTGGACAGGTGGTGCTCCGCCGTAAGTAGAAGAAGTGAAAATAGAGTGAGAGAGAAAGAGAAAGGTGATGGAGAGGGGTATATCTGCAAGAGAGAATGACCGGGAGAGTGAGAGAGATGATTAGCTCAGAGTGACAGATATTCACAAGCTGGAGGTGGTGGTGGCTCACCAAAGCTGAGGGTGGTACTTGTCGAAGGTGGTGCTCTCGCACCTTTTAGCAAAAACACAAAAACAACCTAAACGTATGGGGAAAAGTGGAGATTTTTGAATGTGGTTGTTGAGAAGAGGGACATTTGTATTTTATTGGGTTTGGAGAAAGGGGAGAAAAAGTTTCTGGATTTGGAGAGAGGGGAGAAGGAACGATGGAGAAAGGTGTTAGACAAAGTTTATGGTTTTTTGTTTTATTGGGTTTGGAGAAAGGCATAAGAGAGAGGGATAAAGTGAGATAATAATGTGTAATTTTTACCATAATAATGCTATAAATCTTTATAGTGGAGTTATAGATAAATTGAAATTTAAACTTTGAGTGAAGTAAGGAAAAATTCAAATTTAAATGGTTGAATATTAGAATTTTTCATAATCAATTTGTACATCTATATATGCGTAAATTTACTTCCATCAAGAGCATAACTGTATTAAAAATCTAAAACCAAACTTTTTTGGGCAAAATACGACACCAATTTTTTTATTACAAAAACAAACTTAATTCAATTCATTCAAATAGGATAGCATAATAAAACTTGGAATAATAAAGTTATATAATTTGGAGTTAACAAATTTAGAAACCCTAGCAGTTTGCAATATTTTTTGGTATATATATTTTCAGATTAATTTATTATAATAATGTTAAAATAATTTTACTATAGAGATCTCTTTAACTTTATAAATGATACTTGCATTATTATTTGTGAAAAAAGAGTCCATGACTTTTGAAATTTACTAGTTTTTTACCGTGCGTTTGTTATAATTTATAATTGTTATGAAATAATAAATACGTTGAAAGTTGCAAATGAAATAAAGGAAAACTCAATAAAAGACGAAATTTGAAATTTATTAAAATAGTTGTGTTACAAAGTTAAAAAAATCGGTATATTTTTATAATATTAATAGTGGAGTAAAAATGAACAAAAGAAAAAAAATGATTTAATGTAAAATATACACCAAGTTGGCACTCCTATTGGCACTTTCTTTATCGCTCTCATTGGCACTCTTGTTGCCGATCCATTTGTCAGTCTCCCGTTGCCACTCGTTGGTGATTTTATTGTCAGTCTCTCGTCTCGCCTCCCGTTGCCATTTGTTTACTCATTTTTTTATATTCACTTAATTATAAAAAAGTTATTTTACACTTTTAAGTAGTTAAATATTAATTTAAAATCATTTTGTTGGAAAAAAATTTGAAACTGTTACTAGAGGTATGTTTTTTCGACAATTGTTAGTTTTTTTTTTTGACAAAAGTGACAATTGTTTGTAGTTAAATTAATTGATTTGAATTGATTATGAAAATAGTTAAATAATTATTGTTTTAGGAAAAAAAACCTATAAAAAAATATATTTGTATGAAAAAAAACTAAAAAAGTAATAAAGAAATTTAATGAAAAGCTGAAATAAAATTAAAACAAAAAAAGTTGAAAAAGAAAGAGAAAAAAAAGTCAGATTTTGAAGAAAAAAGCAAAAGAAAAGTGAAAAAATAAACATTTAAAAAAAATTAAAAAAAAAAACTAACACGCGTTAGAGGTTTTTATTTTTTTTTTTTGGAAAATTTCAAAAAAAAAAGTCAGATTTTGTAAAACCACAAAAAAGAAAGTAAAAAATATTTAAATATATAACTGAAAAATTTAAAAAAATTTAAAAAGTAAAGCTGACACGCATTAGTCGCGTGTCAACGCGTCGTCAGAGTCTTTTTTGTTGAAAAAGCTGCTAAAAGCTGTTTTTTTTGTCTTTTTGTGACAGTTTTACAATTTTACCCCTGCTTTTTGCCAAATGGCAAAATACTAAGATACCTAAGAGCACCTCCAATGAAGATTCACAAAAAACGGTTTTGCCAGCATGGTACGTTAGCGAACTCATTTCTACGTGGTTTGCCATTGGAGTGCGCTAGTTGCCTGCCACGGTGTTGAATCGAGGTCGCAGAGAAGCAATCGGTTCGTAACCTTTCCTTGAATTAAAATATTAAATTTATTTGATAAAAAAGCAGAAAACGCGGAGGAAAAAATCATAAATCTCAACTTCTATTAAACCACAGTCTCCTATGAAACTCACGGAAAAGATACCACACCAGAGTCATTCTTTCATGGAAATACTCAGATCTGGTCATATCTGAGAAAAATGAGAAAGACCCATAAGAGAGAAGACCATCACTGTTCATATATTTTTTGGTCTATAGAGAAGAAGATAATCTCTGTTAGAATAATGGAGAAGAAGACAACCTCTGGTGTGGTATCTTTTCCGTAAAAAAAGATTAAATAATTCTTCTTTTTTTTACCATATATTTATTTAATCTGTGCTTTTATTTATTTAATTCTGTCCTTGTATCTTTATTTTATAATTCCAAGGCGTTTTTGCAGGTTTTTAACTTTTTGGTTATAATAATAATAATAATAATAATAATAATAATAATAATAATAATAATAATAATAAGAATAAGAATAAGAATTATTATATGACCCATTTCATTCTGTTTTAGTTTTTTTTATTAATATTAATAAAAAAAATATTAAAAGTAAAATGAGCATGGGACCCATTTGAGTTTCACCGTTGCAGCAAAAATTATGTCGGGAGCTTAAAAGTGAGGTGGCATAATAGACCCCACTTTAAGAAACAAGTGAGGGTTCACCGTTAAAGTTGCTCTAAATTGGCTATCGCGTGTCAGCACGTCGTCAGAGTTTTTTTTTTGTTGAAAAAGATGCTAAAAGCTGTTTTTTTTGTCTTTTGGTGATAGTTTTACAATTTTACTCCTGTTTTTTGCCAAATGGCAAAATACTAAGATATCTAAATTGGACATTTTCCTAACACTTGGTTTTACTATATACTAGTAGGATACCCGTACATACGCACAGGGTGTCGTCGTGTTTTTTTTTATGAATGAACGTTACCCCGTGAAAATAAAGACAAAATTAAAGTAGATAATAAATAAGTTTCAAATAAAAAATAGATAAATATAAAAATGTAAAAGTATCATTTAAAAACAATCTATGCATTTATCCCGTATTTTTTATATATCAGTGCAATTATCCTGATATATATATATAATCGCAGTTATATATCCCCGTATTTTTTTTATATATCAGTAAAGTTATCCCGTGTTTTTTAAATATTAGTGCAATTATCTCATAGTCTCAATTGATTATTTGAGTTTATTAGTAGATAGTAATAGATAGATAGATATTAGATTATCAATAAGAAATTATTTATCCCGTGTTTTTTTATATATCAGTGGCAATTATTTGTCATTTTTTAGGTATTAGTGACAAATATTTGCCACATGTGTTTTAAATTATCGATTCGATTATCCCGTTTAAATTATCGGTCTGCAATCATTTCTTAGGTATTAGTGACAATTATTTGTCATTTTTAATTATCAATGACAAATATTAATCTCGTATTTTTTATATATCAGTGCAAGTATTCCGTAGTTTCAATTGTTATATATCACTGCAGTTATCTCGTAGTAAAAGAGAGATAATAGATTATCAATAAGAAATATTTGTTTTAAATAGTCATTAAATCTTATTGTTTTTAGATAATTAATAAGAAATATTTATTTAAAATATTAATAAGTAGTTTAAATAGTCATTAAGTCTTCTTATTTTTTAGATAGTAGGTTTGTAGTAGTAGTAGTCTTGATAATAATCAAATATTAATCAAATATAAACAGAATGTTTGTTATTTTCTTTGGATATATTTAATAAGATTTTAAGATTTTAATCAATCACTTCTATCTTTTTCTTGTAGAGATTTTACCACTTTTGGGAAAAGGAAGAAAAATAAATAGTTAACTTTATGGTTAATTGTTTTATGTACACTAAATAAACACCATTACATTTTTTAAGATATCTAAATTGGTATATGCATATGGTTAATTGCAAACGTTTGCATATATTTTAATAAGATTTTATTTATGTGGGGAAAAGAAAGATATTTGCTTTACAAAGAAAATATTTGCTTTACAAAGAAAAAAGATAAAAAGAGAATCTCAAAACTACCATGTTTGACAAATGAAAAACTTGATGGTAAAACCAGGAAACCAAATGTGAAACTTTACAGATTTCCACTAGAGAAAAAAGATATTTGCCTGTATACATGTATCAATCTAATTCACTAACTGAACACATATCTAATTATCTACTTAGCATCAGTCTGTTCAGGGTTCATGAACATATAGTTGTCTGTACAGATTCTTCAAGAGTCAATGCTTTTCCATTCACAATCACTTGCTCAAAGAAATCCACACGTACAGATTTGAACATGTAGTGCTGTTGATAATAAATAAATAAATAATACAAGGTAAATCAGAATGATTAGTTCTTTTACTAAGAGGCACTGAGGAATTACTAAACCAATAATATCTTTTGATAAAAGCGTACCTTCTCCTTCCAAGAAAAATCAAAATCGCGAAAAATAGGATTAATCAATACCAGTTGATCTCCTTCGTTAATCTAGATGACATTGACAACGACTCAGTTTTTAGGGCTTTTCACAGAGATTCTTCAATTAATGAACCATAAAGGTAGCAAAGAGGAAAATAACCAATTAACCATACTCACCTAATAGAGAAGAGAGAAAAAAGAACAAACAAACACTAAAAAGTTTTGTATAATGTAATACATTATAGTATTATACAGCTAACATCAGCCAGGTAGGACTTACCTCAAAGCTCATTCTTCAATTTTATCTTCTTTTTTTTTCTATAGTTATCAATTACAGCACGTGATTTTATGGACACTCACACTCCTTAATTGCATAAAAGTTCATAGGCTTACAAGCCATTTAAAAATTGATGTAAAAAAGGTGACTTTATTTAACAACTAGAGAAAAACATTTAAAGTAAAATCTATTTTTTATTTGGTTTATTAATAAAATATAAAAACACTTTATATACAAGGTAGTTATAATTTCAGGTGTGTTCCAGGAGTCAACAGGAAAAAAAAACTGATTCATAATACAGACTCATAATACATGCACTTATGCAGACTACTCACCCCCATCAATTTCAAAAGGAAGAAATAAAAATAATAAATATGATCAAGAAATAAGAGGCGATAACTTAAAACTTCAGCAGCAGTTCTTACCACATCATCACATACGCCATAAACTGAGAGAAGAAAGCAACTTTGATTTGTATCAGAAAGCAAATAATATCTGCAACCCAATACCAAGGAAAAAATAAGGCCCAAAAGATTAAAGAAAAACCAGTGACATTTAATGCATATACAAGTGATTACAATTTACAAGGTAGAAAACTAAAAACACACTTATTACTGGAGTAAACAGTGCAACATATTTTTGTGGAGAAGACTTACAGGGGACATTCACAATCATTTCCGACAAAGCATAACACCTTCCCCTGTATTGCTTGAGTACCCTTGGACGATTCCACTTGTACCAGAAAGAAGACATGAATCTAGTCAGTGCTAATAGTAAATATATATATATTATATGTATGTATGTATGAACGAAACTCAGTGGTTAGAAACATGCTTACAATTTACTGCAGCCAATGATTGTGTCAAGGATGCCACTCCTTTACCTTTTACATCAACATGCTCCTGTACATAATAAATTTTATATAAATCCGCTACCTCCTTCAAAATAAGATGATTACAACCCATTTCTTTTAAAAGAAAAAAATAGTTGTAATCCCCCATGGTAGGATATCAAGCTATTGAAAAATGAATCAATAAATTACTAGCCTAGGTTACTACTACATAGCCAAGAGAAAATATCATTACCCTCAAAAGATTGTCCACCTTGTCAAGTAAATTGACTATTTTCTGACCTTCCTCTGCAGCACCGAGACCTGGATCCCTTACAGCAGCAGCCTCAAATCCAACAAGGGCAGACTCGTAGTTCTCTAGATATTTATTAACCTGTAACAATTTATTTAAACAAACAAGCAAAGCATAAATCAATATATAATTTATGAACAATATGCATAGCAGGCACTATATATAGTTTTGAAGATTAAATATTATTATTTTCTATGATTTCTGGGAAGGAAGGAACTAATAAGCTGATAAGTATGATGCCAAACTTACAAGAGAAAAATAATCTAACATATTCAATCTCTAAACTTTTTGCTAATATAGACTTGAACATAATGAAATACAATAAATGCAAGAAAATGCAACTTACAGTTGCGTAGTTAAAATACAGATCCGGATTGGACCTCATTCTTTCATCTTTCTCCTGGTACATATTAATAACCAAACGTTAGGTCTTCGACATGTGTAAATGATAAGCCTCTGCACCAAAAATATTAGATACAACAGTAATCTCCATGTACTAATGAGTAGAGTAAAAGTAACTAAAAAGAAGATACATTTCTATGATATGCATATTAATGCAGCTAAATTCCAGATCCTTCTTCATACTTACAGCATTTTGATATGCTTTGAGAGATTGTGAAAGTAGGGTATGATCCCAAGAGCCAGCGGCAAAATAACTTGTAAGATATGCAGTTCCAAGATAATCTGTCAAGAAGATCATATGATGTTAAAAGGACACAAGTATTCATCTTACAATTTCAAAACAAACAAGATTCCGTCCCAAATAATAAAAAGGATAATGAAAATTTAAGGGTCCATTTACTTTGTTTTCAATAAAATACACACTAGTATATATATAATCAAGGAGATGATATACATAGTCAAATAATAACATAGTTGGAAATGGGGAAAATGCTATAGAGTTGTTTTTACCACTTCCAAATATGTAATTATTTTATGCACCACTAATACCCCACCTTGGATATCATCTCATTGGATGTGTTTACTAGTATGTGAATCATATAGAACATAAAATGAATATCTGAAAACAAAATAAATAGGGCCTAAAAGTACTAAAAAATATTATCTTAGGGTACGTTTAGATGGAGGGTTTAGGAGGGGAGGAGATGACTTATTTTTCAATTTCAAATTGAGGAAGCTATAAAATGTTTGTAAACATAAATAAAGTGTGATTAAACATGTCATTATATTAAAATATAGACCAAGCCGTTTCCTCCAACACCCTCCCAAATCCCTCTCCCAAACAAACCATTAGGTATAAATCCTAGGAATGGGTTCTTGATGTGGGAATTCCTCCAATTTTCTCTAGTGGGACAATCTCCACACTGAAATACCATTCTCTTCCATTTCCAACACTCCTAACAGATCGAGTGTTGCACACTTTATATGAATGCCTAACTGTTGCAAAGAGATAGTGTTTTTTAATGTATAATGATATGATAGAGCTGGGATACTTTCCATTCTGTTTTTCCCTTTACAGTTAATACAATTTACAGATTGCCAAAATAATATCCTAACAGAATAATGATTGTCAAAATTCCTCACTCCGACACCTACCTATTTCCTATAGGAATAATCTAACTAACTGCCAAGCTGGCAGCATTACACACCCCCATTCCCTTTCTTTGTCTTTCTTTCATACACTCTCCACACTTTGGCTTCAAGCCCATTACAACATTCTTCTCCTCACTAACAGGACCATCATGATATATGTATATGATGACAGCATCTTTCAAAAAGGTACTTTCTCTTATCCATATAAAAAATAAATTATTTTCCTTGCAAATCTATTTTTTTAGTAACCAATGTTAAAATGTCACACCAAATATCATTATGATGAAAGTTCTAATTTTTGGACACCCCATAACTTTCACCACTCATTCAACACCTCTCTATTGTCTCTCACCCCACTAACATATCACTTCTATCACTTCCCTCCCTCTATTTCTTTCTTTATCTAGATGTAGGAGAGGTGGATGGGTGTCCACCGATGATTTTTCTTATGATGATAGGCGCCCAATGGTCAAAAGAGTATATGTAAAGGGCCTAAGAGGGAGAATGCAGGAAGTGATAAATGGGGTTACAGGGGTAATTAGGTGTCAGTTTAGAAGTAACTCAATCGGCCGGAGCTAGAACACACCCTACACTTGGAAACAGCTCTGAATCTCTGATCACATTGATCAAACAATCACAGAGATTATACACAATGATTCATACTGCATTCTTGGTTTTTGATTATTTTTCTTACATTATAACAGTTGAGCCCATCATGTTAGTTTTATTCAAAATAAATCTTGACTATTTTGAATTACTTACTCTTCATTGTCTAATTCTAATTGTATCATTTTCATCTCCTCATTCTCATCTTTCAAAAGAATTAAAGAAACATAGCTTCCAAGTCAAATTCACCAAGAGGCAACTATACCAATTCAATAAGTTTATAAGTGCTAAATCTATCTGGGGATATTCCAAATATTATCTAACAGCAAAGAAAGATTCATTTTTCAAATACATTAAAAGAATAAGGTTCTATAAAATCTTACACCAAGAGTTCCCATCCTTGACATCCAAAGAAATTGCGTCCCTGGCATGTTGAATGCTCTCATCAGCAATTTCTTCCTGATTCTCTACACCTGATTTCATAGCAAGCACATCAATGAATCCTCCATTAAATAGTATTCCACTCTCATTTTTGTCCAAGAAAAAAAAAACCCGATTCTTATATCCACATTTTGTAAGAAACATAAGTGAAGTATAAGGATTTCAATTCCAAAAAATGGCAACAGGATTGCGTGCCCTTTTCTCTAGTGAATGAAGAAGATTTTGTGTAGCAACTAAATGAAAAAGAATGCAACCACTCACAGAAACCAAACTATCTTTACAGTTAATATTTAATATAAAGATTCCTAAAATCAGCACAGAAAGAAGAGACGAGGCCCCACATCATATTGTTGTATAAACAGTAAGTGCTTAAGATCAAAAATAAAAGGTAAAAGTAAAATACCATGAACTAATTTTCCTTTAAGCATTGATAACTGACAGAGAATACTTTTATCAGGACCCACCTGCATAAACAACCAATATCTACCTATCATCAGTTCACTTTCACAACAAGCAGAGGAAAATGCAACTGTGAAGAAAATGTTAAAACGCATTAGCATCCATTTTACCTTCGTCAATGCAAGATTGAGGCATTTATTTGCAGCCGCTAAATCTCCTTTCTTGGAAATGCAGTTGCTTAAACATAACCACGCATCTGCTAGAGAAGGATTCAACTCAACCTAAACCAATTCACGATCGGTTCATTCAGTACAAAGAAAAGAAAAAGAAAAAAAACACATTCACTAAATTAAGAAAGAATTGAGAGTGAGAGTTCTTTACCGCTTTTGTGAGGTGATCTTCGGCCTCTTTCCTATAGTCATCAGTTACATCTAACACTTTCCCTCTAAGATATTCAAACTTTGCCTGTTGCATTGGTAACGATCTTTTTTCTGGTAGAAATAACAAGAATGCATGAGAAATTGAAGAAAAGAAACCCTAGATTATGAAACGAGAGAAATTAATTAACCTAGACTGACCTGGTGGAATGGAATCGATGAGTTGGAGAATGCGATTTGAATCATGGAGCAACTTAGAGGTTTTTTCTTGAGGATTGGATGGGAAAAACCTATCTCGTAATTGGTAAAGAAGTTCTGTGGCTTTTGCAGCACGCGAAAGTACTTCGTTTTCTTCATGTTCGTGTGAAGTGCTCATCTTTCTTGCTCTCAACCTCACTCTACTTCACTTCTCTGTTTTCTGTTTTCTTCACTGGATTAGATGGTGTAATGTAGTAGTAATACAATGCATGCGCACTAACTAAATAGTGCTATATATACTAGTAGTAGTAGTAATAATACTAATTAAGTAATTAGTTAGAAAAGTTCTGTTTTAGTTATATTTAGCTAACGGAACGGAACGGAGTTTGTTAAATCTTGCTGACGACTTATCAATTCTTGCCCACGCGACTTATCATTGACGCCATTGCTTTTCTTTTCACCCTCCTCCTCTTTCTTTCACCCCTAACAAATTTTATTCCAAAATAACTTGCGCGTGAAACGCCGAGTTCACGTGTTTAAAGATCGTTTGAATGACGCTCGTTCGAATAAGTGAAATTACGCACGATAGGTGTGTGTGAAGTCAAAATTTAACACACTTTCTCGAGCGATGTCGTTGAGCGGGTTGAACGAGCCATGCGAACGAATGCGAGCGTGACTCACCAACAGTGAAAAACGCCCAAAGAGAGTGTGAAGTCAAGATTTAACACACTGACGACGATGTCATTCGAACGTTCGAAGGCCCGTGTTCGAGCAGGTGAAATTTCGTGAAAAAAAAGAGGTTTTGCCTGGCCTTTTGGTCTTTTCACACCCTTATGGGGGTGTGTTTTGAGTAGGAGGGGGTGTGGAAAAAGCAAACACCGGAATTGAAATCACTTAGCCTGGCTCGCTCGCGCTTTCCGTGTTCTCTCCTTCCTGGACTTCCTTATGTTGGGCCGGGTTGCTTCACTATCGGCTCAACACTCTTCTTGGCCATAACCATAGGCTCGTACTTCGTACAACCTCCTCTACTCAGTGGACGGCCCCATAACGTGTAAAAAGACCAAATTGCCATTAATAAATTTTGTGAGCGCTTATATTTTTTCTAGATTTACGATGGTTCGGATTAGCGTGGTCCGAACTAGTAAACAACGCACAGACACACTCCTTTTTTTCTTTTCAGTTATATTAGAAGAGGTTCGGATTAGTGTGTTCTGAACCAGTTCGAATTAGCGTGGTCCGAACCAGTAAACAACACACTGACTCACCCCTTTTTCCTTTCAATTATATTAGAAGAGATTCAAATTAGCGTGATCCGAACTAGTTATATTAGAAGAAAGGTATTTTGGTGATTTTGAGAGTGAGGGAGTGTCTACTGAGTAGCTTGGTGGTTGTATGAAGTATTACCCCAACTGTATCCGCTAAGAGAGCTTTCTCATTCTATTCATATATACTTATATACTACCAAAAAAATAATAATACTTACATATACTACCTTTTTTTTTGACAAAATATATACTACTTTTAGTTGACCAAAAGAAAAACTACTTTTTTGGTACCAGAATACTTGTACACTATTGTTTAATAAACAAAAAAACACTTATATATTGTATACTATAGGCAGGGTGATTCAATTCAAGGAGTTGCGTTGTGGTTACACAATTAATTGAATTGGGTTTCAATTAATAAGTATATCTAACTCACATTTGTCCAATTTATTTGAAGATTAAGGTTGTAGCATACAGATTAAGAAAACTAATTAAAAGTTCGAAATTCATGATAATTATATCATATTTTCCTAATATATCTCTTGTTGTTTTATCTTTATTTACTACAATTAAATATTGAGAAAAGAAAAGTAAATTAATATTTTAAGGGTATAATTAAAAAAAATTATTAATGCTTCATTAGGTGATGACACAACCCATCAAAAGTTTGGGGGTGCATTCGTGAATAAGCTCTATTGTGGATTTCATTATTTTAACGCCACTTAATCCCCTTTTTCAGCTTTTAGAATATCCTATTTGATTAACCATGAGACAAAAATTTAGATGCCCTATTCTGTCATGATATGTGCAGCCAATATTAAATATGTCCCCCTTTACTTCAGACATGTGATAACTTCACATATTTCACCAGAGACCAAAGTTCTTATTTGAACTTTTTATTATGATGTTATGGAGTTTGTGGAAGCATCAAAATTAAAAACTTTGGAACAACTTAACTTAATTATTCTGCCATTCAAACTGTTAACAAAGCTAATCATAAGTCCAAAACTACAACGAAAAAAAAGGCACTTGATGACATGAAGTCAACCATATTATTTCTCATAAGTCATCCATCACATATCAATATTCCTTCTTGATGAAAACACTTGTCAAAACCATCTTGGACTGCAGTGAAGCCTTCAAAATCTGTATACCCTATCAGAAAAATCAAAAAGGCTGAATCATTAAACAATTTACCAAAAGTATTACAAATATTATTGTTAGAAAAATATGCTTAATGAATTACCTCCTCCATCCCCAAGTCAACCAGCTTTTCTTTCAAGTTACCAACCTCTTTGATATTGAACTTGTTGAGCAATGTGATACTTGATATGGTTGACATGGGCTGAATGACCAAATCATCCATCACCATGAAAGTTACAATATCTTTAACAAACCCATTTGTAATGGGAATGTTCTCTTCAACAACCTTATTTCCAACACAGCGTGTTTGCGTGGTCATAAGATGGTTGCAATGAGAACAACGAGTTTTGGTATCGTGTGTCACATCATAATTACAGTGTCTTGAGCACATGTAATAAGACAAAGTTCCTGGGACGTTGTTATTAGCAGCATCTTCATTGTTTGCGGGAAGAAGGCCGGAGATTGCAGTTGAAGAGATGGGAGTTTTGGGGTTTAAGAGAACATCCTTAGTTTGTTGTTGTTGCATGAAATCATCGCTGAGATTTTCCACACTGTGATAAAGATTGCCTATGCTACCCACCAGGGACGGAGGCAGAAATTAATAGTTGGGGGGGCTAAATTTTTTTTAGTATGCTAAATTTAGTAGAAAATACTATTATATATGTATGTATACTGTATTAAGTAAAGACAAGGAATATATTATATATATATATATATATATATATATATATATATATAAAGAAAAGAATTTGTAGCCCTATTGTTTTCCTTACAAAAATATAAAATATTGGGGGGGCTCAAGCCATGGGAGGCTACTATGTAGCTCCGTCCCTGCTACCCACCATGCCGTTCTTGTTAAGGAGCTTAACTACAGAACCAACGGGCAAGCGAAGCATGTTGAAGAGAAAGTCTATGACAGCTTTTGATGCTTCAGCAAAGAGAACTTTTTCATTCTTAGTGTCTATCAGAAGCTTAAGGGTCACTTTGGTGGGAGAAGAAGAAGCCATATTAGTACATAAAAACCAATACCAAGAGACCATTCATTTTATAGGCACCGCATTGGCAGAGAGATTGAAGGGTTTCGGTTACACAATTAAATGGGGAAAGAAATATAGGAACCACTGTACTTCGTTTGGAATGTGGAAAGTCTGCTGGCCATTCCACCCATTCCATTTGTTTTGTTAGCATATGGCCTCTTGGCTAGGCTAATGGCAGTGAATGGCATTTATAACTGATTAGTTCCAAATTAAGCTTATGTAACTGATTCATTGATATAATGATATCAAATTCAATGTGAGGATCTTGGTACTTTCCACCTTCCAAACTCTTATGAATTAATCAGTGACTTCTTATATTCTTATAATTGAGCAAACTGCAAGCCCTTGAGTCTACCAAAGTGACTTCCTATATGTTACCTATTCAAGATACTATGCCTTTCCGTACAGCTACTTCTTCATCCACTAAAGTGACCCTTAAGTTGCTGATTGACAGGAAGAATGAAAAAGTTCTAATCTCTTCGCCGAAGCATCGAAAGCTGTCGTAGACTTTCTCTTCAACATGCTTTGCTTGCCTAGTGCATGCCAAAAGATTCATTTGATTACTAGTTTCTATTCAGTTTCAGTTAACACTTTACTAATAGTTTCTGCTATCAGATTTAGTGCAACTCTGCCTTATTACTTCCAAGTTTCTATTTAGTTTCAGTTACGCCAAGATTTGATTTCAATTTTATGATGTTACTAATATTTTTTCTGCATAGAATAACCTCAAGCATCACAAGTCCATTAAATTTGCATTTAGAAACAGTACATAAAGAGACATTTAACAAGTGAATAAATATTATTTATTGAATACAACAGATTTTACAACACGACTATTGTCCATTATCAGAGCTCTAACATTCATTAACCTAAAGCTGACAAGAAGTTGAATATCAACTTAGATTTCTAGCTCATCAACCAGGCACAACAGATACACATGAGATCCTTAATTTCACAACAGTCTAAACATGGATAGATGAAGCATGCCAAATTTATTGTTCAAAGCATGAACCTGGACCATTAGGAGCAGTTCTAGCAAAAGAATTTGTGACAGGAGCAGCTGGAACCCCTCGGCTATTCAGGAGACATCTGAAGTATTGCAACCTGGGCAATGCAGTTAAGTTACTATTTCCTGCTGAGGTGTCATGCCTCTGACTCCACAGACGCTCTGTTAGAAACAAGTAGTAGTTAGTTTTTCATAATCAAATCTAAACCAGCAGCCTACCTCTTCAATCCCTACCCAAAATGTAAATATAACAAAGGAAAATGATAAAGTGAAGAGGCACTTCTAGATTAGGACAAGATTGATAGATCCATAAACATATTTTTATACACATTTATCATATTCTAAATCCTGAAATATTGGACAATATATACACACCAAACCATCACAGGGCTTGCATATTTAATCTTTATAGTGGAGGAGAATGATAGAAGGATACCGAGTTTTACTTTTGTATTATTTTCTTAAAGAGAAGAGGAAGCACTGTCAATTTTACAATAACTGTAATTATATATAATGCAAGAATGCCGAACAACTTTGGATAAGTAACGCAACCAACCTGCTGCTGCTGCAGCTCGAGGCCATATTGTTTGCTGAGCGTTTGATGCATCAACTGTCACACTCCACATAATAACCTCTCCTCCAAGTACAAGTTTTTGTTCCGAAGCTTTTTGTATTCCTTCTAGTGGCTCGGCATTATAGACAACATCCCAAGGTACATTCAGTTGGTCGAGATACCAGGCACCTATGTAACTGATAATACACCTCAAGCCTTTTGCAACAACCTTTGGACAAACCCCAGGTCCCCACCTACAGTAATTGCTTAAAATTCTTACTCTAGATATGTGAGATTTGAGACTCATGCCAAAATAAAAATACATGGACGAGAATTCACCAGTTATGCACTACAGTCCGCGGATGGAGCTTATTTGGAAATTTATTGAAGATTTCTTCCCTGAGAAGTTACATAAAAAGGTCACATCTAAAAAATACGTCTATTTTATAAGAACATGAAATAGTAAACTGAAGTGCTATTTCATAATCAATGATATGGCTAGAAGACAATAATATATCTATTGTACAGCTTATGCACATACAAACTAGTACTGGCATTAGAAATACTAGATGAGATGTCCATCAACTCAAGAATAAAATTGAGGGTAAACACGAGTTATTTATGCTATAATTCCATATATATATATATATATATATATATATATATATATATATATATATATATATATATATATATATATATATATATATATATATATATACAGAGAGAGAGAGAGATCATACCAGTTTACAGGGCTCCAATTATTCGAAAGTGCTATGTTTTGGGCCTTCAGTACAAAATATTGATAAGCATCTTCAGCTGTCATGTTGTGACTCTGAAGCCTGCATTAGAGATATAGTCAGATATGAATATTGTGCTTGATGCATGACAATAATCAAAGTCGTGGATTGCGTCATTGCGATGGTTATCTAAATGCTCGAGACCCAAAATTGAGTAGCTAAAAAAATATTATAGCTAAGTTTCTTTTCATGCTGCACAAGAAGATAAATCCAAATTACAGTTGATTGCAAAATAAGACAACTGAATTGGCTCAAAATATAGCAACAATAGTCCTTCTGAACTACATATTCTCCGCATAGGCGCATCGCATATCGGTAGAAAAAGACTAATTCCTATGTTGATGTTCACATTTTGAGTTTTATTTTAGTTTCATAGATTGATGGATTCAATAAATTTACCACTGCAGTCGACAAAAACCATCATATCTGTAATGAATAGTATAGAAGTTTAAGATTTGTACCATTTCTTCACGTGAGAAGTATTGGTCCAACAATCTGCCAAAATAAACCGTAATTTCTTAACAATTACCATTGCTACAAAGTTGCTTAAAAATTACACTAACCCAACCGGTACTTTTTATTTTGATTGGTATCATTATAGAGTTAACACACAAGCACTGTTATATATTTTAATACTATGGTGATCAACTTCAAGTTGTGCTACTGCTAACAATAAAAATAATTTCCAAGCCCCTAATAAATTCAAACTTTTAGGTGAGTGGTACTTTGGCAAGTAGCAAGAAGAAAGCCATGCATACTGACCTATAATAACTAAATTACCACCCAAGTGAAATAGTTCAAATGGGAATATTTTTCTCATATCTGCAACATAAAGAAAAGGTCAATGGAAAAAAGTTAACTTATGCTGTCAATATACAAACAAGGTAACAAACGCATCATAATATTGCTAGTTTTGTAAATTAAAGCTAAGGAAAAAGGTAGAGCAGAAGAAGAAACAAGGTAAATATGCATCTTAGTAAAACGATGCAAGTTTTATGGGAACTTAACCTGTCAGGATACCAGAAAGGACATCAAAAGTAAATTTCTTTGAAACATCTAGTGGCTCCCTACAGGAGGATGATGGCCAAAGATCGGGATATCCTATACCCCTAAACAGAAACAAAAAGGAACAACTTTAAGTTATTTCTCGTGTAAAATAGTTGTTGATAGAATATCTAACTGTTGGAGCATTAAAGTCGAAATTTGTATAATAAATGGATCGAAGCCTGAATAAAACGTTTCAAAGTAGTGCTCGATAATAAGATAAAAATCAGACCAACAAAATATGAAAGGGGAAAAATGATCAATTCCAATCTGAAATAAATAAAATCAAAAATTTAATGTCAACCCAAAGCAATCCAATGGGAGCATGAGTTGAGAACATACCTATGTTCATGCAATACATAGCTAAAATTACCTTTATAGAAATAAATATTTCGGATAAGTTCTAAAACAAAAAAAAGAAAGAAATTTTGTAGGCTTTCATTGATACCCATTTTCAATTTCAATCCTACTAATAATGCTATCTCCCTATCAGCTTAAGAGAAAATTAAACATGACATAAGCTCTACCATGATTCTCCATGAACAGGGACATTCACTTCTGCCATCACATTTATGCCTGTGATAAATCATGCAAATAGAAACTTCAATCATCTTGCACAATGAAAACTGCCAAATAATGTGAATAATATAATATAGAAACATAAAAAGGATTCGAAGATACCTCACCTCTCATTTTGGAAAAGCTTTATATCAAGGCAAAATAAAACATGAAAAGAAAACACAGTAATAGTCACCATCGTTAGATTGAGAAAGCCAACACAAAGATTTGTAACAGGAAAGAAAAGGAATGGATCAATCGACAAAGTATTATTATATTATTTTGGGATTAAAACAATTTTTCCACTTTCGAAAGTTGTCCTTGCCAATTATGAAAAAGACCAAAAAAAATTGAATATCATTTCAGAAGGTATTGTATTGGTAGGAGACGGAACACAGTGAATCTTACTTGACAACTTCATATGCATCCTCTACTGTGTACCGTTCCCACTTTGAGTATGAACCTTCCCACAAATTTGGATATGAGGGTACTTCAAGAGGAAATGCCTCCCTGTCTATGATGTGCCAATGCAACACATTCTACCAAGAAGTACAATTTTACATATCAGTATTACATAAGAAAAATTATGCTAGTTAGGAGATGCTTTAGTTTCGAATTGTGATAAACAAATGGGAGGGAGCAAAGACAAGCTTATGATATTTATCTTACAAGTTTAGCATAGGACATGGCTTCAATTATCTGCTTAATTACATCAATTGGTAAATAGTGCCTTGATGTATCTGCAAAATAAAAAGCCATGACATGTATCAATAGCCGCATATCAAAGCGTATGAACAATCACCAAATGCAGACTTGTCTCTTTTACAGAATATTTGGCTCACCCAACATGAGCCCGCGATATGGAAATCGCGGTTTATCTCGGATTGACCAAGGAGCCTTGTATATTTGTACTGTTTTAGTTGTATAATCAAAAGAACAGAGTTGGCTGAACGTCTGGTGCATTCAAAAGAGGGGGAAATAAGTCATCATCAGGAACAAGTTTGTCAATCATGTAGCCCAGTTATCATTTTCAAGGAAAGCAAGTATATGGAAACCGCGGTTTATCTCGGATGGACAAAGGAGCCTTGTATATTTGTACTGTTTTAGTTGTATACTCAAAAGAACACAGTTGGCTGAATGTCTGGTGCATTCAAAAGAGGGGGGAAATAAGTCATCATCAGGAACAAGTTTGTCAATGATTCAGAATGTAGGTCAGTTATCATTTTCAAGGAAAACAAGTAGTATATGATACAAATGACTTTGCACAACTTACTATCCGTATATCAATAGGTATACATGTTAGGATTCACGATTCTTCCACAACTTACAAATGACTTTCAAACTACTGAAGTCAGTCTCTTATGCCACCCACACCCACCCCTTTACTTGAGGCGTCAAATTATGAAGCCAAAAAGGATAAAAAAATAAAAAATTAGTCATAAATTTGCTACATACCTCTAATCCACGCAATGCACCAAAAACAGTATTTGCCTGCAACAAGTAAAATCACAATTAGAATTGAAAGATAATTAGAGTCCAGCAGCATAAAATTGAAAGAGAAAGCAGACCTCAATAGTCACAGAATGCACATTGTTGGCATTTGAAACGAACAAATTGTAGCTTTCGTCAACTCCAAGTTGAAGCTGCAACACAAGTTTGAAGTTCCCAATCTCAGAAAGAAAGAAAAAAACTCAAAACCTATAACCATAAAAAAGAATTAGGAATTCAATGAACTCACCTCTTCAGTGTTGGAATGAAGAATGAGATTCAATTTGGTAACATCATAAGCAATTTCCCTTAGTGTTCTATGAAACCAAACGTTCTTGAAGAGTATGAATTTGTATCTATCAAAAGCATCTCGGAGAATGGCGGAGGAAGAACCATTACCGGAGAGAGAAAGAGCTGGATCAAGTGAAAGAGAGTAGTTACCGAATGTGAATTTAGCGGGTAAAGGCCAAATGAATGGTTGTGAGGTACTGATTCCGAGAGCTTGAGAAAAGAAGAATGTAGAAGCAATGAGGAATAGAACTACTGTGAGACTTCTCGGAAGCATATTGATAAGCATCTTTAGCTGCTATCATGTTGTGACTCCGAAGCCTGGATTGAAGATATAGTCAGATCAGAATATTGTACTAGATGCATTACAAATAATAATCAAAAAAATTCATGCATTATTGCGTCATTTTGATTGTTATCTCAAACATTCGTGAGTGGAGACCGACCCATAATTCAGTAGCTAAGACAAGAAGATAATCCTAGTAGATTGCAATAGTCATTCAGTGAACTCTACTTTCTATGTCGGTCACATTTGATTTCTATAGTCAACAAAATGCTTCTATGATATATATAGGTGACACAATAAGCGTTCCCATTCAACGATCCACATTAAAGCCGTGGCATCCGACGCCTCAGTTATGATGCATTCGTCTATAAATAGAGGTGCAACCCTCCATTTTCATTTTCAGGTACATTCTCATTCTATGCATACCTCTCTATTTTCTTTGCTAACTTAAGTATCAGAGTGTTTGCAGGTAACCCCGACAAGAGCAAACTAGCAACCTCGGCGAATCTGAAGTCTATCTTCAACTATTCGAAGTACATCTTCAATCCCTTGAAGCACATCCCTGAAATACCTCGGATCCAACCCGTGTCTTGAGAGAATTATCTTGTTCTATCTTTACTATTATTTCACACCTACAAGGAGGTTTTTCCTCCATCCATAATCAAATCTCATCACTGTTTTATTGTATTCCTCGGGGAATGAATATTCATCTCTGTTATCAATTAGTACAAGGAATTCTCAGTTTTATCCTTAATTATGTCGGAGATGCATCATCATTAATATTATACACCATACGTCAATATGTGATCGTGAGAAACTTAAGTCGGAGATGAAAACTTATGTTGTGTCTAGCACACAATCACTTGAGGGTGCTCCTGCATCTAGCAAGATAATTAGAGGACGATCAAGCTGAGAGAGCAAGTTTAGAACAAACTTATTTTTAAATTTATTTATTTATTACCAACAAAATTACTATCAACAGATTAAACCGATCTTATTCAATTTCTTTAATTTACATTTTTTATACACCTACTTCATTTGAACCAAGGGCTAAAAATACAATAGTCCACGTGAAAACCAAGGTTTGATTCCAATTTTATGATTTTACTAATATATTTTTACATTGAATAACCTCAAGCATCACAAGTCCATTAAATTTGGATTTAGAAACAGTACATGAAGAGACAACTAACAAGTGAATAAATATTATTTATTGAATACAACAGTATCTTACAACACAATTGTTGTCCATTCATTAGAGCTCTAACATTCATTAACCAAAAGCTGACAAGGAGTTGAATATCAAGTTAGATTTCTAGCTCATCAACTAGGCAAAGTAGATAAATATGAGTTCCTTAATTTCACAACAGTCTAAACTTGGACACATGAAGCATGTAAAAGTTATTGTCCATAACATGAGCCTGGACCCTCAGGAGCAGTTCTAGCATAAAAATTTGTGACAGGAGCAGCTGGAACCCCTCGCCTATTCAGGAGACATCTGAAGTATTGCAACCTGGGCAATGCAGTTAAGTTACTATTTCTTGCTGAGGTATCATGCCTCTGACTCCACAAACGCTCTGTTGGAAACAAGTAGTAGTCAGTTTTTCATAATCAAATCAAATCCAGTAGCCTACCTCTTCAATCCCTACCCAAAATGTATATATAACAAAGGAAAATGATAAAATGAAGATACACCTCTAGATAAGACAAGATTGACAGGTCTATAAACATATTATATACACATGTATCATACTCTAGATCCCAAAATAGAGGACAATATATTTAATCTTTTATATTGGTGGAGATTGATAGAGGGATAGTGAGTTTTGCTTTTCTATTATTTTATTAAAGAGAAGACGAAGGGCCACTCGGTTTAACGGGAATAACTGTAATCATATATAATGTAATGCAAGAATGGCGAACAATCTTGGATAAGTAAGGCAACTAACCTGCTGCTGCTGCAGCTCGAGGCCATATTGTTTGCTGAACGTCTGATGCATCAGCTGTCTCACCCCACATGCAAACTTCTCCTCCAAGTACAAGTTTTTGTTCTGAAGCTTTTTGTATTCCTTCTAGTGGCTCAGCATTATAGACAACATCCCATGGTACATCCAAATGGTCAAGATACCAAAAACCTTGGTTACTGAAAATACACCTGAAGCCTTTTGCAACAACCTTTGGACAAACCCCAGGTCCCAACCTACAATAATTGGTTAAAATTCTTACTCAAGAAATGTGAGATTTGAGTTGAGATTCATGCTAAAAAAGAAAAATACATGGACGAGAACTCACCAGTTATGCACTACAGTTCGAGGATGGAGCTTATTTGGAAATGTATTGAAGGTTTCTTCCCTGAGAAGTTACACAAAAAGGTCTCATGTAAAAAATATGACTATATTATAAGAACGTGAAATACTAGTAGAGATGTCCATCAACTCAAAAATTGATCGAGGGTATATACTATATTCGGGTTATTTTTGCTATAAAGCCATAGATCATACCAGTTTACGGGGCTCCAATTATTCAAAAGAGCCATGTTTTGGGCCTTCAGTACAAAATATTGATAAGCATCTTTAGCTGTCATGTTGTGTCTACGAAGCCTGCATTGGAGATATAGTCATATCTGAATATTGTGCTTGATGCATGACAATAATCAAATTCAAGGATTGTGTCATTGCAATGGCTATCTCAATGCTCGAGACTCAAAATTGAGTAGCTAAAAAAACAGTGGCTAAATTTCTCTGCATGCTTCACAAGAAGATAATCCCAAATTGCAGTTGATTGCAAAATAAGACAACTGAATTGACCTCAAATATAGCAACAATAGTCTTTTGGAACTACATATTCTCGCATCACATATGGGTTAAAAAAGACTAATTCCTATGTTGATGTTCACATTTTGAGTTTTATTTGAGTTTCCATAGCTTGATGGATTCAATAAATTACCACTGCAGTCAACAAAAAGCCATTATATATGGAATGAATGAGAATAGAAGGTTAAGATTTGTACCATTTATTCACGTGAGAAGTATTGGTCCAGCAATCTGTCAAAACAAATTGTAATTTCTTATCAATCAGCAGTGGTACAAAATTGCTTAAAAATTACAGTAAACCAATCCCTACTTTCTATTTTGATTGTTATCATCATAATGTTATGAAGTCACAATGCTATACATTTTAACACTATGGTCATCAAGCTCAAGTGGTGCTGACAATAAATATAATTCCTAGGCCCTTAATAACTTCAAACTTTTAGGTGAGTGGTTCTTTAGCAAGGTGCAAGAAAAAAGCCATGCATACTGACCTGTAAGAACTTCATCACCACCCAAGTGAAATAGTTCAAATGGGAATATTGTTCTCATATCTGTAACATTAAGAAAAGGTCAATGGATAAAGGTTAACTTATGCTGTCAATGTACATAGTACCAGAGGAAGATATGGGCATGTGGGGATGGTCCCTAGGCTCAGTGAGCTGGTTTTAACAAACGTATCATAATATTGATAATTTTGTAAAGTAGAGCCAAGGAAAAAGGTAAAGAAGAAACAGGCTAAATTAGTCAATTGATGCAACTTTTATGGGAACTTAACCTTTCAGAATACCGGAAAGGACATCAAAAGTAAACTTCTTTGAAACATCTAGTGGCTCCCTACAGGAGGGTGATGGCCAAAGATCAGGATATCCTTTACCCCTAAACAGAAACAAAAAGAAACAACTTCAAAATATTTCTGGTGTACAATAGTTTTCGGTAGAAATATTCAACTGTTGCAGCATTAAAGTCGAAATTTATAAAATAAATGGATGGAAGCCTAAATAAAAGGTTTCAAAGTAGTGCTCAGCAACAATATAAAAAACAGATCAACAAAATTGAAAATTTAATGTCAACCCAAAGCAACCCATTTGGGAGCATAAGTTGAGAACATACCTATGTTCATGCAACACATAGTTAAAATTAACTTTTTTATGGTAAACTAAGCCTTCATTGAAAGAAATATTTCTGATTAGTAAGAGAAAAATAAACTTTGTGGGTTTTCAATAATACCCATTTTCAATTTCAACCCTACTGTAAATTGATAGTACTATCTGCCTATCAGCTCTTAAAATTGAACATGACATAAGCTTTACCATGATTCTCCATGACCAGGGACATCCACTTCTGCCATCACATTTATGCCTGTGATAAACCATGCAAATAGAAACTTCAATTATCTTGCACAATGAAAACTTCCAAATACTGTGAGTAATATGAAAAAGAAATTAAAAAAGGATTTGAAGATACCTCACCTCTCATTTTGGAAAAGCTTTATATCAAGACAAAGTAAAACATGAAAAGAAAAAAAACACAACAATAGTTAGATTGAGAAAACCAACTCAAAGATATGTGACAGGAAAGAAAAGGAATGGATCAATTGAACAGAATATTATTATATTATTTTGGGATTACAAATTTTTTTCCACTTTCTCAAGTTGTTCCCATTGGTAAATGCTCCTTGTCAATTATGAAAAAGACAACAAAAATGAATATTTTTTCAAAAACATTTGTAGGTATTGTATTGGTAGGAAATGGAACATTGTATTGGTAGCAGATGGAACAAGGTGAATCTTACTTGACAATTTCATATGCATCCTCTACTGTGTAACGTTCCCACTTTGAGTATGAACCTTTCCACAAATTTGGATATGTGGGTATTTCAAGAGGAAATGACTCCCTGTCTATGATGTGCCAATGCAAAACATTCTACCAAGTACAATTTTTCATATCAGAATTACATAACAAAAAGATATGCTAGTGAGGAGATGCTTTAGTTTCGAATTGTGACAAACAAATGGAAGGGAGGAAAAATAAGCTTATGATATTTATCTTACAAGTTTAGCATAGGACATGGCTTCAATTATCTGCTTAATTACATCAATTGGTAAATAATGCCTTGATGTATCTGCAAAATAAATAGAAAGCCAGGACATGTATCAATAGCCGCAGCTCAAAGCATATGAACACTCACAAAATGCAGACTTGTCTCTTTTACAAAAAAATTGGCTCACCCAACATGAGCCCGCGATATGGAAATCGCGGTTTATCTCGGATGGACCAAGGAGCCTTGTATATTTGTACTGTTTTAGTTGTGTAATCAAAAGAACAAAGTTGGCTGAACGTCTGGTGCATTCAAAGAAGGAGAAATAAGTCATCATAACTTGAAAGGAACAAGTCTGTCAATGATTCAGAATGTAGGTCAGTTATCATTTTCAAGGAAAGCAAGTATTATATGATACAGATGACTTTGCACAACTTACTATCCATATACCAATAGGTATACATAACACATGTTAGAAAGAAAGAAATACATATTTTCAAACTACTGAAGCCTTGACCGTCTCTCTTGTGCCACATAAACCTCCATTTCAGGCCTCAAATCATTAAGCAAAAAGGATAAGGAGGATAAAAAGAGTGTCACCAATTTTATACATACCTCTAATCCACGCAATGCACCAAAAACAGTATTTGCCTGCAATAATAAATAAAATCATACAATTAGATAACAATCATCCGGAGGTGATCATGATCATATCCTATCATATTTATGCCATATTTTTTAAATATCAATAATAATGAAGAGTAAACCACATATTACCACTTTTTCATTTCATTCCATTCGAACAATAAAAAGTGAAGGACAGCATTATTTCAGTCATTCAAAAAAAACATTTTTTAACCATAAAACAAAAACTTCAATTAACAAGTGCTTGAGTATGCTATAGAATGAGGAAAAATGACATAAAAGTAAATTACTTCAAACAAGGGAAAGGGACAGTATATAATTTAGATTCAACATCATAAAATTGAAAGGAAAAGCAAACCTCAATTTTGACGGAATGCACGTTATTGGCATTTGAAACGAACAAATTGTAGCTTTCATCAACTCCAAGTTGAAGCTGCAGCACAAGTTTGAAGTTCCCAATCTCAGAAAAAAAAAATCAAAACTTGCTCAAAACCATAACTAACAAAAGAATTAGGCATTCAATGAACTTACCTCCTCACTATTGGAATGAAGAACGAGATTCAATTTGTTAACATCATAAGCAATTTCCCTAACTGTTCTATGAAAGCCAACGTTCTTGAAGAGAATCACTTTGTATCTATCAAAAGCAGTTCGGAGAATGGTGGAGGAAGCACCATTGCCGGAGAGAGAAAGAGCTGGATCAAGTGAAAGAGAGTAATTACCGAATGTGAATTTAGCGGGTAAAGGCCAAATGAATGGTTGTGAGGTTGTTCTGATTCCGAGAGCTTGAGAAAAGAAGAATGTAGAAGCAATGAGGAATACTGCGTGTGCTAATGTGAGGTTTCTGGGAACTGTGCACCACCAATCACAAGCCATGGTAAAGTTTTCTGTGAGAGAAAGAGAAGAACACTACACAAAGCGCACACAGATACACAATGAGAAAGAAGAATAATGGTAAAGGTAAACGTAAACGTGATTATTACTGACTTATGAGGAATCAAAAGCTGTAATGGGTAAGATTTAAGAATTTAAATATATTATACGGATACTTTTCCCTCAATTTTATTTCTAGTTTTTTTGTTGGTCAAAAAAAATTAACCACAATATTATTATTATTCTTTTGACCAACAACTTCCTTTTTACTATTATTATTTACTAAAAAGAACGATTGTACATTTATTAAAGATAGTAGTCAAATATATTTAATTTTTTTAATTACATGCTGAAATAAAATATATTTATTAATGGATTAATTTAAAAGTTATTATTATATTATATATATATAGATAGATTAATTTATATTTCAGTGTACCAAATAATTTGGTGAGTAAGGTAGGTGACCTAATAATATGTCAGAGAGAGAAAGGAGTTTTGGCAACATTAAATTTTTTGTCGACCAACAAAAATATATTTTATTCAAAATTATTTTTTTGGCAACATCAATTTGATCATTAAAAGTTTTCTATACAAATATTTTTTATGAAAAATTGTTTTCTATAAACATGATAGGTGGAATTAATGGGTTAGGATCGAGGTAATCAAAATCGGACAAGACATTAAACTAGAAGAGGCGACAGTTTAAGGTTTTTGGGGTTCAATCAGTTGAATCGGGGGAGAATCGTAATTAATTAAATAGAATATTTAAAAAAAAATTATTCATTTCATAAATGTAATTATAGAAAAGATAAAAAATATCCCATATACCAAAAATCAACATTATTTATCATTTACCAAAAAAACATTTATCACTTTTGTTCAAAAATCAGCATGATATACCATTTTTTAAGAAAAACATATTAAATCTGGTTTTCTGTCTGGTTCCCTTTTTTGGCCGGTTACACAGTTCACTTCTCGGTTTTCATGCACTCTAGTTCTCAAGTTCAATTGGACCGGATAGTAGTCTAATTCCCGGTTTAACCCTAACGACAAGGTCTGATCCGCTTTTTACAACCTTGGTTAGAATCCTCTTCATTTCTTAAATGATATGGAAGTTTCCATTTAAAGAGAGAAAGTCGAAACAATGATGGTGGACCCTACTAGAAAATATAGATTCTAAATACTAAGAAACTAAAGAACAAAATCCTTGTTAAAATACTATAGCAATGGCTTGAGTTTAGAGTCTTAATAAAAATATTCAAACTCATTGGATTAGGTTACGATATTGATCTTGACCCAAAGCCGTGAATACCCCCAACTATTGAAATCATTCCCGTAGATTCAAATCCTTCCCATTAACATTTCTAACCACTAAAATTTGTCGTTAAAAGAAAATTACCATCATCGATAACTGTTGCAACATTACAGAAACACACAAACGAACACATTTATTTATTTATATATTTATATATTATATAAGGAAACACACTTCAAGTGTTCAAAATGACAAGTTACTACACCATCTATTCTTAACAAAGTTCAATAACAGTAGTACTACATATCTGATGGTGTTGTTATTAAACTCATAACTTCAAACTACTTTGGGTTAACTTTTGGTTCCCATCCAGCAATCACATATTTCTTTTCAGCCTTGGTTTTCTTAAATGATTCCCGGGAGAACAGCAACTGCAACATAACATAATTAATTACCCGTCAAAGGCATGTCTGTCTCAAGAGAACTTTGAAATTTAAGGGAGAGGAAAAAAACATGACTTATGAATACATTTGAGTACTAGACTATCTTGTAAAAAAGGTTAAATAAAGCAATTATAACATGGTGAAGAAGACAATTATTAAAACCGGACCGGCCGGGAACCGCACCCTTGGCCGGCACGGGCTGCATGTCGATCCAGTTCTGCAATTGGGCCGGTGATGACATCATCAGGCCGGTCAAATCCACTTATTTTTTTATAAATTAGGCAAAAGTGTACTGCATTGGGATTCGAGGAAGTAGACGAGGAAGATCACATCACACGCATAACGCATTGCAGAAAACAACTGCGTACCTTGACGTAGTTGTGGACATTTGACAAACTCTCAGGAATAGTCCAGCTCTTGAAGTGGCCAAGTGCTACCACTAGATGGTACAGTTTTGGTGCCAAACTCAAATCAACAGCAGTGACCTTCTCGCCAGCAACATAAGGACCCTGATCATATATCCAACATGTTAGTGAGGCTAATTATCTATTACAAAAAGGTAGAGTTTAACAAGAAAGAAGGTTTTTTGATTACTCCATAAAATTAGGTATATACATGGGCCTTAAGATGTTCCTCCAAAGCATTCAATTCAACAAGCAATGCTTGCTCCGTGCCATCATTTGGATCCTTGCTCTTCAGAAAGGTCGAGAAAGTTCCAAATATCTTTGATCCACTGCAAGTGTGAACACAGTTTACAGCCAAATTCAGTAGCAGATATGAAAAATTTGCTCAATTCAAACAATATATAACAATTGAAACAGAACATAAGTTGAGTACCCTCTTTTCCACAATAATGTGCTCTAGTTTTATTATTCACATAACCAAAGTCTCCAACAACAACTAAAACAGCAAAAATCATACAAGAAAGAACATAACCAACACAACAAATATAGCATCAAATAAAATTCAAGTCGGAATAATCATAACTTCCTTGCAAAGAGATTGTTGTTGGTTATCGAGTTATTCGTGTCCAGTATACACCAGGGGCGGATTTAGGGGGTGTTCCCCGTGTTCCCGGGAACGCCCAAAAATTCATCTAAAATTACTAAAGTACCCTATATTATAATACGAGAGACTAAATATATAATAAATTTGCGCAACTTTTAATACAATAGTTGTTTGGCGCATTTGTCCACTGCGGGAATTGAATTCAGGAGCACTAAGTCGACCCCGTTTTCCGGACTACCTTATGGCAATGGAACAATGGTGTTTATTTGTAAAATATATAGTCAAATAACCGTGAATAAAAATTAAAT